>OX381708.1:45349737-45949737 GCA_947462335.1 Harmothoe impar
GGTCTGTGCTCTGAGCAACTCACGACACGGTGGGGGAGCAGCTCGCCGGGTGGCGGGAGGAGGAGCAGCTCTGGCCGTCCCAACCACTCAGCCCCACAGTCAAAACCAGCTAAGCACATTATCGACACATTTTCCGGCTCGGGCCAAATCCCCTAGCCCAACCTGGCGTTTGCACACTTTACAGTAATGTCCTTTTTTTATCTGCTCTAAAAAGGATATGGCTTATTTTTGTTACACTTTTTACAGCAATGCCTATCTTGTGAGGATGTCCCACCAGGTCGATTGACTACTCACAGAGTGGGCTCTATGGGGGTTAAGTTCCACTTTCCTATTGATTAAAGGTGTAAACCAATTGTGACCTAGCAGTTGAGGTTGACACATGGAGCAGTTCTGAACTGCTCGTTACAGTTATGAGTAGCTCTAGGGGTCGAAGTCCACTGTGGCTTTGGGGAACGTGCCACTCACTCAGTCATCCCTGGGGAATCTGCCTTTCATTGTGTCTTGGTGTATGGTGGTCTTGTATTGACATGTCACGGCGTTCACACGTGTGCATTAAGGTTCATCTTATCCATGGGTGGGATGTAGACAAGGATGTAGCTGCTGTGTTACCCTGACAGGTAGATGAGCCTTATGAGAGACCACGTAGTCACTCGAGTTGCTCTATCGGAGCAGATCCCCTCCCCTCCTGCCCTCCCTAGCCTCCACGTGCGGCAAATGATGCAGTTGGTCGGGCATATTGCTGTTATATCTCCACACGCCCTCCGCTCCGCTCCCTGCTTTAACAGTGAGTGTGACCTGCTCGGTCTGCTCACCTGAGCTGCTCGTTGTGCGCGGTGAGTCGTGTGGTGTGTACGCGCCCCGGTGTGGAGGGCTGCAGCTCGGTGAGTGGTGAGTAGTTCAGGGGTGGTGGCTGAGCAGCTCCCAGGGGCTGACGAGCCGTGACAAGGAGGTGTCAATAGTTGGCCTTGTGGGGTTCATGATGATGAAGAGCCTCCCGTGGTGGAGGGAGGTGTATGTCAGTCCCTTCACCCCAGACCGAGCTGCTCTTAAATCAAGTTTGTTCCGTCAATTCTGTCTATAGTCAGACCATCCAGTGGGGATTATAATCTGATAAGAACTCCCTAGATGCTCCAACTATAGGTGAATTGGCAGTACCCTTTGAAATTGAGGAAGGGTACGGATATGTGTATTTTGTCGGTTTGTATGTTGCGGGGGTCTAAGTACTAACCCCTTTAATCTGAAAAGCTTGACGAGTCGCTCTTGAAGTATACTTAAAAGTATACGTAGAAATAAAGTAAAGTACTAAATATAGCATCAAAGAACCTAGTGAACAATCATAACTGAGACAGCAGCTCAGGCTAGGATTAAAGGAGCAGCTCAGTACAGAAGGCTATGTCTACAGGGGTGGTGGAGCTGCTCACCCTGTGGGAGCAGCTTGGGAAGGGACCAGATGGGTGCTTTAGTCGCTCGGGGCGGGAGGGTTATGTTGTGTTGCATGTGGGCTTGTAGTGTAGATCGGTGCTCGTAGATGGAGAGGGGGGTTTGTGAGGCCCCTATCCCTCAAAAGGCCCCTATCCCTCAAATATTTGTAAGATAGGGTCCGTTTGAGACTTAGGGCCCACCTCAGGTCCCTATATAACAAAAAGTCCCTATCCCACAAAATTTTGAGACATAGGGACCACATTAAAACAGCCCCTATCTCACAAATATTTGTAGGATAGGGGCCATTTGAGGGATAGGGACATGTCAGGCCCCTATCCTACAAACAATCCCTAAGTATCAAAGCCCTATCCATAAAAAACCTTTGTAATAATTTATATGACTATTTCTTGCTTCTGCAGCAAGGAAATAGGCCTCACAATAAGTAAAGGGGGCCTTCCGGGGTCTATATGTGAGCTAGACTTGCTCAAGTCCTAGAATTTGAATAAAGACAAAAACAGCTTTTTTCTCAACTATACTTTTCTCAACTGTCTTAATTCTAGAGACTTGTTAGACTGTGGCCATATCCATTGAAGCCCCCCATGCATCACACCCCCTGACCACAACCCCCCTCCCCTCTGACCACTCCCCCTCTCCAGTGTCTGACCTGTAACATAAACAAGAGAGGTCATCCCACTAATTAAAACCAAGCCCCATGTCCTCATCTTGGTGTATACATACCATCCAAAGTAAACACTCAGAGTTCCCCTTATGCTTAGCTGCTCACCACAGTCAAGTTTGGGCTCTCTGAGTGTGGACAGTTTGGATACTCCAAATGGCTACACTAAATACACTTGGGTGACCAATGGACCCTATGACAACTGGTTGTCATAGGGTAAATAATAATCTGGAAGGCTGGATGTTATATGACGTTTTTTGTATACTGGGATCCAACCCTTATTTTAACCTAAACTTCGACATTCCCCTCCCCCTGAATCCTCAACTTCCCGCTGGAGGTAGAGAATCAGCGCGCCCGAATAACACAATGAAGAAGGCTTAGCCTTGAAAAGCCGCATCTTGAGCCTTAGGGACTTCACATAAGCCCTATGTTTCAAATTGTTTTCAGACCATTTTGAGGGATAGGGACATGGAAAAAATATTTGTGGCTTTGGGACTTCACATGGGCCCTATGTCTCAAACCAATTTGAGGGATAGGGGCTGTTTGGCATATAGGGACTTCACCTGGTCCCTATCCCTCAAACAGACCAATTTTGAGGGATAGGGGCCTTTTGAGGGATAGGGGCCTCACAGGGTTGGTCGTGCCTGCTGCCCGTTTCACGCTATCTCCTTCAGGTGTGCCTACTCCAGCATGGTAAAGGATGTAGGTACCGCAGGTGCAGTACTCGACGAGGAAAGGCACTTCTCGTCACAGGGATAGGAGTTATTGGAGCAGGAAATCCTCTCTCCTCAGGACGCATGCCCTATAACTATAGATGTTTATGAACTGGAAATATTGAATGTTCTTTAAATCCGAATTTTCATCTTCATTGCTTTAATCAAAACTGTGAAGTACAACTCATCGGGGACTACTTAATGCATCACGTCGAGCTTACACCTGTGGGCAGATATTTACATGGTAGTTTCCCAATAAAACACAATCTCATTGTTCAAACGCTTAACAAGAATTTAACCCACGGTGGACGGCTGAGACAAAGGGTTCACACCTTGGTTATATTGCATACCGAAGGTTAAGTCAGATAGACGATGGTTATGTAAGGGTATTAGAATTAACCACAGCAGACTGGTAGGGCGACTTGGGCTTCGCCCTCGTCTGGCCCCACAAGTCTCCTGTGGTTAATTCTACATACCCTTTCATAACCATCATCTATCTAACACATATAGCCTTTGAAGCAGCAACCATCACAACAGCTGAAGAAGGGTGCGGTGGAGGGGTGTGGGAATAAAAGGGATATAGGGCTGACCACACTAAAGAAGCCCACACCTGATGGACAGAAACCCTGAAAGGCAGTGTATATGTAGTGCCTGAATGGTGAAGGCCGTCGTCTTTGAGATTGGCCAATGGCAGGAAATTGATGTCGTGTGGGGCAGACCAGGGAGGGCCGGCACCAAAGTGTCAGGGTGTGGAAACTAACCACTTCCTGACACGGAGACACTGGCACAATGAGACATGGTGGGTGGGGGAGGAGGGGGGAGGAGGGGGAGGAGGGGGAGGAGGGGGAGGAGGGGGAGGAGGGGGAGGTGAGAGCAGGAAGGTAGCAGTTACCCTTGAAGGGCAGCATCGTGTTTTTATGCACAATGCCCTTTATCGTTATGATGCGAGTAACTCGCCAGGGTCAAATTTATGCATCATGCCGACCTACGCGGTTGATACAATCAATAGCATGAACGGTCGTTATGATGCGCCAATGCATTACTAGCAGGTTACTTGCCGGCGTTGCATTGGTTCATCATGATTATGTTATCATAATGACACATAATGTTGCGTTCAAGCAACATGGTGACCTAAAGGGTTAATTGTAGAAGACACTGCGGAGAGGGGTTGGTACTGATGCCTGCCATGCCGGCTATGAGAAGGCTGTATTAAGTGAAGCCAATACCAGAACGACCTACATGCATGCATCAACCCTATACTAAGGAACCTAATGGAGCCTAACTGACGAGTCTTATTTGATAGCTCCAACTATTACCGGTACCTTGTAATGGATATTCAATACTACTGCAACATGTGCCTTTACCTAGGGAATCGTCTTTATACTTGCCTAATGATATCACAAGGCACTTCTGGGAGTGCAGCTCCCTTAAGTATTTATGTATAGTGTCGCTACACAAAGGCATGATCTAACAGTTATCTTCTGTCAATATTATTCTCTTATGCAAAAATACGGCTCTGCATTGGTACTGCCGATAGAAACACTGGCACCAGTTCAGCCCCCCCCCGCCCACCCCCAATAAAAATATCCGATTCAACACCCCACCCTGACATTATGGGTGTCTGGCCGCATTAAGTTCATCTTGGTGGGGTGTGGTGGGGTGGAGGTGCAGACTAAAGTGTCTGGTACACGAGCTCCTTGCGTGACAACACACCAACCACCGAACGTTTTACGACCGCTCCTTGAGCAACAATGCAGCCCATCCAACACGAAACGATCCACCAACTGTTTGTTATGGCGCATCCCACATGATCACTCTCATGTGCTGAATATGTGCATGTAGATAAAGCTAGGGATGTGAACACCAATGCTGTAAATATAGATATTTTGGCGCATTGATATTTTCGTGTATTGGCTAAAAAGTACAATTTCGCATGGATCTAATTTTCTGGATTTTGGAAGGTAGTAGTTATATAACTATACTCGATGAATATTCACGCTGTACATATTTTTGCGGATTTTCATTTCCACAAAATTCGTGAAAATATGGACAGCGTGAAATGAAATATGTTTACAGTACATCAAGTAATGCTGGTTGGTTGCAACTTTATCCTATCTGATATGTTTACTTCAGAGTCAACAAACAGTGATATGTTTTTTAAGAGATGAGGAGATTATCATACAATCACCCTTACCTTATAATTCCGTGCAGTTTCTTTCCTATTCCTCATTTCTGTAGTGGAACATTTTCAAGTTATTCAGACACTTATAGCAGTAATATTCTTCGGAGATGTTTGCCAATTATTACTGATTAATGGCACCGCTAAGAAATCCTGCTGGAACATCATCCTGCACCAATCATTTGAAGTCTATAAATAATAAACAGGGGTAGACACTAACGCTGGCCCGGGAGCCAATGGCCCGTCGTTTTGAATCTGGGCCCGCAGTTTTCTCAAGAATTGCCTCCCTACGGGCCCGGGTGGCCCACAGAAGTAGATGAATAAATTTTCAGGAGAATACATGTATACCAAAATAGTCATCTTGTATACCGTTGGAAAGATAAAATCACTGGGAAACTGGCCATTCTGGTTAGGCCCTGATATATCTTAACCACAGATACCCATGATTTTCTCTTTTAGAAAAATGAAATAACTATTCTTGGCCCGCAGATTTATGTACGGGCCCGTAGATTTCTGAGGCTACGGGCCCGGGTGGCCCATGGCTGAAAAAGTTAGTGTCTACCCCTGAATAAATACGATGTCTGAAATGTATCCGCCAGTGGCATTATTCTTTTGTCAAAGAAGGACAGTCTTAGAAGTTCTCTAATTAATGGCTATAATGCTAATTCTAACAGACCTGCCTTTTTGCTACATCATTCTTAGACTGAACCAGGGGGCACAACAGATTTCAGAGATATATATTGTATTAGGAGATGTACAAATAACTATCTTTAATCTAGGTAGAGAGTATCGATGTATCTTATCTGTAAAAGTTAAGGAATGATTGGTGATGGGGACTCGCCACTACAAAGCTGACATTTACATACTCAGAGATGTCAAGGGGGCAACTGTGAAAATTTAATAGAGGGAGAGGTTGGAGATCTCTCAACATTAATTTTGTCTAGTTTTTTTAATCATTGTGGAGACTTCAGCTATGGGCTCGGACTCGGTTGTGGATATTTGAAAGTTGAGAGAGGGATTTGTATTAGGATTAAAATGAAAGGGAAAGGTTAGGCAGATCAGATTTGGGATGGACTCAAGGGCAGCACGATTAAGTGGCTCAATATTTGGGGAACCGACATCCAAGACTGAATGTGATAACCAAACTTGGGCCACTTAAAAAAAGTAAAATGGTTCACCGCGCGCATCATAAAAGTCAACCTTTGAGGGAAACTTGATGAAAAACATGATAGAAATGGACAAAATTAATATTGGCATATTTGGTATCAAATTAAAGCTAATACTGCCGGTAATGCAGTAGGATAGAAATAACATACATTTTCCCCACTTTTAAAGACCAGTAAATGCTTAACTATACCAAGATGCACATTCTGATTGTGATAAATGTATATTGTCCTATACAGTTTAGCCTGCAAGTAAAAAAAAAGAAAGAAGAAAAAAAGCCACCCTAGTCATATATTTTTCAGTCCTTGACGATGAGGAACCACTTATTTTTTGAGTGGCCTTGGTGCTTATGGTGTCAGAGGAGGGAAAGGTATTAAAGAGTACCTGCCATGTCATTACCACTCATGTTTCACGACTTAAACTTAGCGCGCCATGGCAGGTGAGATAGCAATGTGAACAAAACACCTGTCAATATGAGATACCATGCGGTATGTTAGACATCCTATGTTGAAGCATACAGTAAACCAATCTGCGTAAACCCATGATCGTCTTATCGGCATTACATGTCTATTGCCGTTCTAATCCTATCATTGAGAGGTTTAAGGATCCATCTCCTCCATTTTCTGCCGCCAAATGGTGCTCATGGAAGCTTAGCATCTGCCAAATTAACTCTGGAATGTGCATATTTAATGGACTCCAGTCCAATAACAGGAAGATAAACACTCAATGTTGGTGGTAAAATGGATACGACTTGCAGTTGAGCTCAGTCGGAGGTAAGTTATGCAGTATTGTATGAAGGAGTTAAGTTAAATGTTACCAAATAACTACCATATGAGTATATACATTTAGAACGGGAGATAGGCCTACACAAACTATAGAAAACAATATGCAACGATAAACACCTGAAAATATACTGAGGGTTTCTCTCTATATGGATTGCATGGATTAGAAAAAGGTAGCAAGTACTCTTCCTCCTCAGTCACTGTGAATAGTGTATGTCTATTTGGCCATATCTGTCTCTGCTCTGTTGGATCAAGAGTACTGCTGAGCTACACACATGAGTGGCTTCTTTTGAATACAGCGAATAAGACATTGGTTATTGTTCTATATAAAGGTTTCCTTCCTTGCAATCCTTTGAGCCTACTAGCTGTTGGCATTGGCTTGGAGTGTGTGACAATAGTGGGGGACGACATCCTAAACCTGGCATTAGAGACTTACAGGTGGGCACAGACAATAGTTGTAGGGGATTTAAGGAGGGGAGGGATTAGAGGGATAGGAACATAACAGAAACATAATAGAAGACACTGGGAGGCTGCTGATGTGTATTCAGAGCATTACCTTTTCTTTATGGCCCACAGCACTATGGGAGTCTGGAATAAGTTGGTCTAAAGGGATTTGTCGTCAGCAGTCATCTGTAGTATATGCATGCTCTTAGTTTTGTAAAGGTTTGTGTTTTTCTCCAATACAAAGAGACCGGACTGCAATTCTACTGGCAATATCACCCTAACAAATATGCATATAAGTGTGTTACACTTTCCCAAAATTCGATAGCACCATACGAATATTTCTATGTGCATATTAGTTGAAAACATCTAATATTTTTCTACAAAATATAACCTATGAATTCCTGAAACCTGCTTAGTCTACAAGAAACGCAAATATGATTGGTGAGATTCCAAGCTAGAATTCATTGGTTCAAAACCAGACTCCTATCAAAGCTTGTCATCGGTCACAACCTAACTATACACAACCAGTGTGCTATATGACCACAGAGCGGCCATGTTGGCTGAATGAACGCTGATGATGCATCACGTGATCAGGTGACCACGTGACAGAGACGGCATCATACATCAAATCGACCCCAAGCACAACGTTAGGTCTAATAATTATTGAGCGTTAGATGTCACATGATCCAAGGTGCGTCACTGCTGCTACTTGATGGATGCATAGCAAAGTATTGAATGATATATACAGAATTATAATGCATCTATGTGACCTTGTAAGTATACCAATATTGATGAATCACAGATATCATACAGGAGCATTAGCAATCAGATTAGTGCTCTTATATTGAGGGGAAAATCATACCATTTAGATTTGATTTTTGTACAACATGCAGCTGTAACAAAATGGCACAAAGGATCATTATGTAAATATTGCATTCTTAAAAAGCGTAAACTATTGTGCACAAAATCGATAACGGAAATGACAATCTTAAAGCTTTTCTCAAAACTTCATTGTCTGTGGAGATGTAACTTCTCCCAAAGCAGTGGCAAAGCAGAAGTACCTTTCAAACTGTTAACCAATTGTCTGGGAACAGTGGAAATCCATTAGATTTCTGTTTCCTTCTGCCCCAAAAGCAGTGCACTCAGAGACCTTTGATTCCTTCTAATTCATCCTAGTCCCACAAGAATACAATTTGTCCTGCACTTTAGATCATGATAATCGAAGTTCTAGCGTAATTAAAGATAGCAAAAAATAAGAGAAGAATGGGCCTAACAACCGCATGCTTCACGTCTCATGGCGGACATAATTACCCCTACAAAACCAGCCTCTACTCCCCCTGAGCTGCTCCGCGAGCTGCTCCCAGTCCGACTGGTTCTCGTAAATACCAGCTTTGTGTTGCTTCTTTTCCACACTGTCTACCCGAGAGGCCCATCAATCATTCCCCAACTACCCCCAAAGAAAAGCTCTGATTGGCCTTTGATCACTTCACCATGGTGCTTCGCAATACACAGTGGTTTTCTCTAGCTACTTGTAATTTAATGTAATGGCTGTGGGTTAGATATGAAGACTGCTTCACAAAGGATTTCGTCTGAATCTGTCGATATTCGGTGATGCTATAGTGAAGGTCGTGCAGGGCTTCTGATAATGCATTTCACAATGTTGAGGCTGAGGGGGAATGCATCTATAGAATTGTGTTAGATCATGGCGTATATTACATGATGCCTTAGGCTACATGTGGCGTGAATCGATGGCTTTCTAATACCATCTATTGTATTCTTATCGTATAAACTGCTTTTTGTTGGGCCAATCCAATAGGGTTTCTCATCACATGGAATCTAAGGTAGGTATACCTAGAATTAAGTGTACAATTAGATTTCAGTAAATTTCAAGCTGATGCCTTCTGATTCCATCCACTAGATATATTGATACATTTGATCATACCGGACATCGGAAAACTGAATCCAAATACATGTACACCCTAGGACTATGTTCCTCCGCAGTATTAAAAAACACACTAGAAAGTACAATATACCAAGCACTGACAAATATGACGAGGGCAACGGAAATATCAAGTTATCACCAGATCATTGAAGAATCACATCAATATACAATGGAAGAATAAATATACTAGGGAGTATTCATTTTTCAGGAAGGAGGGGGTAGTCAAGGGGGCGGTCGGCATGTGGTAGCGGGAACAAATTTGCACCCCTAACAGCTTTTGGAATCATTCTGATGAACTGAATGGAGACCGATCATGTTAGGTTTTACCATATTATCAGTCACGCCATGCCACACGTTAAATTCTCACTATTAAAGTAAAATATGGCAAATCATGAGCTCACAATACCAGTTTAGCTAAATTTGTGTTACCCTAATATTGACATTCGTTTCTATCATACAACTATTTTTAGGTCAATAGTTAATGACTACACTGATTTCAGTAGGAAAATACGTTTTGAAAAAAAGGCAGAATCGGCGTTCGCTGCCTATATAAGACGACACCAGCCTCACGTCTTAACAAATGCCAATGTTGTTAAGATGCACCCATCCATAGAATGGCCAGGTTTTCACTGACGGTGGAAATGTCAAAACCAGTCCCCGACTTAAGGGCAGTCCGTTTTTCTCTAGATTCACAAGAACAAAATCCTCTTCACAAGGACCCTCGGGGTAAGGGAATTATCAGATGGATTTCAAGGATAAGAAATGTAGGCTACCACTTCAAGAAATGCAACAGAGGAAATCCATATTCTACAAATCCTAATTGATAGATATTATAATATTCAAGTCTTGATTCTGAACACTATAAACATTAGATGAGTAGGAAAGTTGCCCATATAAATTGTATCTATATGAGATATGAGTATGCAACTTATTTCATTTACTGTAGACTGCAAAATAAGTATTATGCCGCATCTAGTTGACATTATGGTAATGATGTGCTAAAGATACCTTCGTGGATCTAATCCAGTGGCAATCACTTCCGTCCTCACATAATTATACAATGTATTTAGATAAAAATCCACTTTATTAAAGGTCAACGAGAAAGTGACTCTATAATTCATAGTCTTGCACTTTGCTCAACCCTGGGAAATCTCTTTAAATGTCATCTCAGTAGATTGGGTCACGCGATGCAAGGCTACATTAGACTTTTACCACCCACCCATAAAGGGGCAGGTATACTCCTTCCTACTGATCCCGGAAAGCATGAACTCATGCTACACATATGTTAAATGCCATGAGTCAGAAATAATTCATCTTGGTGAATATCAACTTGTTATACCAAGTCACTCTTGATGTACCAAACCTACTTCCACTGCAATCAGCTATTCTGAAGATCTATACCCGTAGTCTATCTATCTCTATTTAGAGAGCCTTTACACTTGATTATATCATATCTCATCTAACATTGATCCATGCTCACAGAGTTCATCTACTGCGTCACACAGAAACTCAACACTCATTTATTTATGTCCTGTCACTGAAAGAAGACATATCTAAGAGGTGCATGTATCACATACAATAATACATGCCTATAGATTACAAGCAAAGACCAGGGTATGATGTAATGACATACAACTTGTGTAGTGCCTATGCGTTCAGAAGTGATTCTGGCAAATTACCAGATCCATCACCGGGTTTCTCCAGGGAAGGATCTGATGTACAAGAAATCTACAGTATACCAAATGTCCTGTTTACTTGTTGACTAGGCTCGACCCCGGCAACTAGGCTCTACTGATGCAATAATGGCTTGTGGGGAAAGCACGCGTGAGGTATATCTGGCAATAATGAACGAGCCGAAGGCGAGTTCATTATTAGACAGATATACCTCACAAGTGCTTTCCCCACAAGCCCTTAATGCGTTTATACCACTATTTCTTCAAATATATGATAATCTAACGTATTAGGCCTACCTGATTTGCCATTTTGTTTACGATGGACGCTCTGCGGGGAGGACGCCGTGAGCACCATGCTTGTCCCACCCGGTCAATGTGGATATGTGTTAAATATCATCGAAATGTGGCGAAATTAGAGCATGTCAGGCTTATTCCTTCAATCCAGTACATATATATGTGCCCCTGCATGGGTAAAAAACGACACGGGCGACACGGCGACACGGCCCTTTTAAAAATCGACACGTGCGACACGGCCCTTTTAAAAATCGACGGACACAGGCAAATAAAGGATAAAAATCGACCCACAGGGATTTTTCTCTAAGTTCTTATATAGCTAAAAATCGACCCAGCGACACGCCCCTTTTGCTAAAAATCGACACGCCGACATGGTCCAAATTGCGGGTAACCATGTAGAGGCACATATATGTCTCCTTCTTGATGTTCCCGTGTAGAAATAGCCTTTTAATTGCGTAAATTCCTTATATTTCGACATTTTGTGATCGTTACCAGCCCGCCGGGAGTCGTAGATCTACACAAGGAGATGCGCCCGACTGACCTAGTTTCCCCGCTGGTTTTCGGTAGGCTGATCGTCCTGCCAACGCATCCGAGTCGAGTGACCTATTATTAGGGTTAGGCTTACAACACTCTATCAGAGCGTGCATTGGTCACTCGACTTGGCCTTGTTGGTTTTACATCGTTCTCCACCGCTGTTCACAAGTTCTAACCCGGCTGGCACCATTCACAAAATGTCGAAATTCGAGGAATTTACACGATTAAAAGACTATTTCTACACTGGAACATCAAGAAGGATGTATAAATATGTACTGGATTGAAGGAATAGGCCTGACATGCTCTAATTTCGCCACATTTGGATGTTTTTCACTTCGTATGTGGTACCGCTGGGAGAAGCATGGCGACAAGGTAAAGAAAGCTAAGGTTTCATGTTCTATCTGTGTCCAGCCCTCGTGGCGCTGGGGATAAGTCGTTCGCCTATGGCGTGCGCGACCCAGGTTCAATCCCCGGACGGATTCGTTAGCCAATATGGCTATGCATATCTTTCATTACCGTGTTAAAATTTATAGAAGCGTCTTGGTGTAAAAAATTAATTCTGAGCGTGCGTTAGCCTGAGATGTACGCACGGCACAAATATCCACTCTCGGCACGGGAAACGCCAGAATCGTGGTATAACCCGGCATATAAAGACTGCCTCTAATTCAAGACTAGGTTATCAATTCCAATACCATTACACGCCGGTGCTCATTCAAGACTGGCACTTAATCAACGACCCTGCGCTCAATGGACTGGCCAATAAATATGGTAGTAGCCAGTTACGACATTAATTGTAAGAAACCTGCGGTGTTGCTCATCTCTGTACCAATGCGGCGCCGCTATATGTACCCAACACCACCTCAAAGCAAGTTGATATTCTAGGAGTTCTTAGGTGTATATATAAAGCCCAGTATCTGTGCTAGCTTTGTGACAGACTGAATGAAATAGCATATATATATTTTTAAATTGTTTATTCATAACATCAGTAGGATTTTCAGTTACAAATTCTTTTTCTTTGTATAACCAAAGTACATTCTCGGTGCAGCTCTAGATTCACAGTAAGGTCTCTTCGGCATTCTCAAGGAATTGTACAACAAATATACAGATACATGATTGGAATACATACAATGGCATTATCACAGATTGGTCATGGAAATGAGGAAATAAAAGGTATATACATAATATGATATCACAAGAACATAAACACAATATTTACATTACATTTCACATGTTCTACCTCGTTCAGCAGCCTAAAATGACTCATGGTAAGTTTTGAGCACGCAAACGGGCTTGGTAGTACTTTTTTCTTTGCCCCTTTACATCTAAGATTGCAACATCCTCTGATCCTCTCTTGCGGTCTTAAAGACTGTTCGGACAGCAGCCTGTATGGTCAATGTCTATCCAGATGCTTAAAATTCAGCACAACGATGTGGCCCTTTATCACAGTTCTTCCCGAGTTGGGCACTGTATGGTCTTATTTCACGAGGTACAATTGAAACTGAGACTTACTGAGACAGAATCTGGATTTGTTTGGCGTTATACAGATATATATGTTAAAGCCGTGAAGCATATTCACCTATGAGCATTATGTACTAAAACTTAAACATGGATTCCACTGTGGCCGATTTCCTCCCTGGTGAAAGTCTTGACCGGGTCGAGATGGAAAATCGTTTATATTAACCATGGTAAAAATTTCCGATTTTCCATCCGGACCCGGCCAGGGCTTTAACAGGGGCGGAATTCCCTCACAGTGATTGACATTAAATAAATGATAGTTTTGCTCGAGGAATATCGTGGCCGACGTGATCCCGGCAAAGAGTGGGTATTATATTCTCTCATGCCATCTGGGTCAGGTTTAACGATTGTGTGTTGTTGAATACCACACCTGTTTACAGCCAACACTCCAGCGTCATATTGCAAAACAGCATCGTGTCCCCACACATTACTATAAATCAGTCCTCTATACAGGCCCGATGGATGCGTTCTCATATGGCGCTGTATACATTTCCACCAGGTTCCTGGAACGCAGGGCACTCTTTATATACTACTATTTGATCTAGCAGTACACTCTGACCGAATCCCACACGCAGAACACTCTATTAGATTTAGTACAAATATGATATACACAAATGCTAGAGGAAAGCTAGAGTGTACATTCAAGCCGGAGCAATGCAGTTGTGGACACAATGTTACTGTGGCCAAAGGTCAGGACAGCTCAAATTTTGGACACAGCTATTTACATCCTATGGGGATGCTCCAGTAGGTTGACAGTACTCTGACCTATATGCATTTGCAGGCTACCCCTGCTGTTGATGGATATTCCTGATCCGTATGAACCTGACTTGTCGCGGCTCAGTGCATAGGCCTTTAGCAGATGGAATAGGTTTTGTCGGCCGATCTTTTTGTTTTAAATTGCTATATGTGGGTACAATTATTAATAGGTATGCAACGTGCATATATCATTAAATGCTATTCCTATCAATAATAGTATAGATATTATTTACCTAAATATAACTGTCTATACAAAACAAATAGGCCAGCAAAATACTGGTGGACGACCTGTTAAGTATATTACTTTGCCATCAAGTGTTATCTTAATTGTGGGCAAGACTAATAGGAGAGAACATCCCCAGCTATTCGCATAGCCTATGGATCCATGACTTCCTATATGTTGGTCCATATTTCAATCCACGTGTCATATCGTAGCAGGTAACACAAGACACGTGTCAGCAGTCCATGGAGAACAATTAGACAGCAACGGTTCTAGAGATGTACAATTATACAAAGCTCCATGGATTCAAATTATAAGTCATTAGCTGTTTTGAGTTTCTCATAGATCCACAAGTGTTAATGGCAGAGGGAATTAGGTTCAAAATTGACGACTCAGAGCCAGTGAAAGACAGCATTGACTATACTGAGACTTCCAAGCTACATTAGTATCTAATTATTTTCATTCGCATACAGTGAATTATTATTCCATAAGGCCGCGAAAGCCTTTGCACCTGCTTGCTAGAAATCACGCCCACTGATAAAGATCCTCTGTCACTGAATGGAATGCCCTTTGGGAATGCCACTGTATCCAAACCCTTCTTATTGAATTCCCGGGAGACAGAACCAAATTCGGTCAAGGGACAATAAAACTGAGAATTAACTATTTAAAGAACTTAATGGAATTGGAATTGGCCTAGGCTGCTTGTGTTTGAGAGTGCAGGGCTTGTCCTGATGAATTTCAACCTGTTTTAGTCTAGTCCTGCTCTCCTCCAATCAGATTGCCGCCTGAAAGCCCACATTCTCTGGGGACCGAATTAACGTCTTTATATCCTAATGCAAATGGCGGGACTCCCATTTGACGCCATTATAACGCTGGCAAGCGATTCAGATATTGTGAAATGTCATGTTGGGTAAACTCCCACAGATTCAATCCAAAATCTGAACCATTTGATATGCACTATAAGAACTTCTGTTGAATTCTCCAAAGGCAGTGCGCGGTACACAAACTGACGTTTATTCCACTTTCAGTAACGAAATCATGTCTCACATCAATAAATCCCACCACAGAGAGGTCCGGTAATCACTGCTAACACCAGTTAACGTCAATCAGACCCTAAAACACTATTCCCAATAGGGATTAGGTAGCTTTTTATTTCTATCTGATTAAATTCTCCCTCTCCTGCTTCTCCCTTTTAACTAGATTCGATTTAATAAGCTATGGATTTATCTAATCAATGTTGGACTTCACTGTGGAGATGGTATATGCAGAGAGAGCTGTAGTAGCTCCAGCAGAGATTTCGTTGAGGGGTCGTGAATCTCTATTGAGCCTGTGGTGGAGTAGTACTTATGCGGGTGTAGGGTAGCAAAGTTATCACTCCAGAGCCACCACAGATATAAAACCCGTTAGCAGAGTCCGAGATGCCATCAGCTATTTTGCCCCCAGGCCTCTAAAGCTAAGAGGACTTCCGGCCGGTCCTAGTGGGGCTAGCGCCATTTGGCCGACAGGGGTCGGATGAGCTATAGCTGTGGGAGCAAGAGTGCAAGAGTGGGGGCATGTAGGGATGTGGAGGGGTGGGGTGGGGTGTAGTGGTCAACCTAGCAGGAGGAACAGATGATGGGGGTAAAAGGGGGACGAGGGTTGGAAGGGAGCAGAACTATAGAGAGGGGAGGGGAGAGGCAATGCCTTGGGCGGGGGGGGGGGGGGTCGAGA
Source organism: Harmothoe impar (assembly GCA_947462335.1). Taxonomy (NCBI): domain Eukaryota; kingdom Metazoa; phylum Annelida; class Polychaeta; order Phyllodocida; family Polynoidae; genus Harmothoe; species Harmothoe impar. Next base: position 45,365,762 of record OX381708.1, read on the forward strand.
GAGACAGGGGAGAGACGAGGAAGGGGGAGGGAGGGGCATGGCGTTAAATGTTATGTGCAGGAGGAGGGCGGACCTGGCTGCTTGGGGCCGGACACGCATTAGTAGGGGGAAGGGCCACTTGGCCACACATTTGTCACCCTTCTTATCGCCATGCCTGTCACTATTAGAAAGGGACAGAGAGCGTCTAGTCCCTGGGGTGTCACACCTCATGGACAGTAGCAAAGTAGGAGACCGCCAGGGTGGAGTTTCTACAATGCTGGGTAGGTGGGAGGATGGAGGGGCTAGGGAATATAGGGGTGTAGAGTGGAGGCGCAATTCGAATGTATATGGAGAGGGTGATGGGGCAGAAGGGTGGGTGGCAATTCTAGGTGTGGCCGAGTGCTTGTAACGTTATCTCACCACACGCCTGTTCCCGTCTTACCCTGCACACCTTCACTGAGATAAGCTTATGCAGCCGTCGCCTGTCTAGTGTCGATAATGATGGGGGGCTTCTGATCCTGAAGAACTAGAAGTGAGCATTGCAGCCATGTCTGAGGACTGTAAAGTGTCCCTTTACACGTACACCTAATGGCAGGATCCTACCAAGTGGCTAGCAAGGGGGCTCATGGTCGCTTTGTGGTTTCTGGTGTCGGATAAGTTATCACTGTTTGGTAGGATGCCTTAATTCTTTCAGTGATGCTGGGTTGAGGGAGTTTTCAGTTCACATCTGGGCGATATGGTCTCAGTATGTGTTGTGTTCGGTTCATGTGTTGTGTTTGGTTGAGGTAGCTGCAGTCTGTAGTGTTAGGCTGGGGTGGTTCAGTGTGTGTGGTTTTTGGTTGAAGTTGCTTGATGCTGTATATTGTTTGGTTGTGTTTGTTTCAGTCTATGGAGTTTAGTGTTTGTGTAAGGTGGCTTCAGAGTGCTGCGCCTGGTCGAGGTGGCTTCAGTCTCTGTGTTGTTTGGCTGAGATGGCTTCCGTGTGTGGGGTCTTTGGATGAAGTGGCTTCCATGTGCGCGGTGTTTGGTTGAGGCGGCTTCCGTGTGTGGTATGTTTGGTTGAGGCGGCTTCCATGTGTGGGATGTTTGGTTGAGGTGGCTTCCGTGTGTGGGATGTTTGGTTGAGGTGGCTTCCGTGTGTGGGTGTTGGGTTGAGGTGGCTTCAGTCTGTATTTTCGGGGGGGCCTGGCTTTAGTACGTGTATAATATGTGGGCGGGGTGTTCGGTTTTGAGACTTCAGTCTGTGTGTGGTATGAATTGTTTGAATGCAGCCATTCTAAAATATAGGGTAAAGTCGACCCCCACTAGTTCAGATACTCACTACCTCAGACATAGGGTGATTGTCAAAAGGTCCAACTGTCATTCGTGTTTTTTTTTCAATGTAAGTTATCAGAACTTGTAATTTGTGATAATTCACTATTTCAGGTGTTATATGTTGCAACTCCCAAATCCGAAGTAGAGGCAGGCTGGAGTGTCCAATGCATCATATACATTACAATACTCCTTATTTGTACTGCTCGAAACTTTCTTCCAACTGACCATATATTGTGATGAGAATAATACATAGTCTTACCTTTTGTACCACAACACGCTAAAGTAGTATTCTAAGACATAAAAGCAACGGAATGTGGCATTTACCCTGGTCGGTAACTAGTCATGGGTGTAACTGTTGTTAAGGGCATCCGGGGAATCCATAGACACACACCACAATAAATGCCACCGTGTAGGCCAATAAAACGCATACCGCCTGCAGAACTGACCCTGGGTGACTCTCAGGGGAATGCATTCATCAAAGGCAATGGTCCATACCGCGGGTGTTCATGGATACCGTTATGTGGCTGTGTGTCTGGTGAGCTCTATCAGCTACACATGCCGATCTGTATACGTGGCCGCAGGACCAGCCATAAACAGAGGATTATGATGATTGGTGGTTGTGCCGTTCTCATCTGTTGGAGGTAGTTTACTTCTCCAAGGGCCGCATATTGCTTTAACGTGCCATGGCCTTTGTCGTTATGATGCACACATATCGATGAGCTGCTCTGAAGATTAAACTCACCAGGGCTGCATTCATGAATTATGCTGACCCTACGAGGTTGATACACCCCCTAAGGGACGGTATGGTACATAACAAAGGGCATAGTACATGCCACCACATAACACTATATGCGGCCCTTAAAGGGTTAATGTCCTAGTGGCCCTGGACGGGGAGGTACACTATACTATACGATGTCATGTTAAGGACACAGGCGCTAAAACAGTGGCTACCGAATTCTGCAATATCCAATCTGTGATCTCTGGCACAGACGGATCACAGGAGTAAACGAGTCATAGATAACACCAAAACCCCAATGATAAGATAGTTATTATAGATACACATAGTGAAGTAAAGGTACATTTGCCTTGGTTAGCAGCATCACGTAAACTCCTCTATTTTGGCATTGTTCACAGAACCCAGTGGGCCTAGGGCCAGGCCACCTGAGCCCATTTCTGATGTATCATGGCAGACCTAGGCAGCCCATCAATAAACATCGAAAGGAGAGACTTTATCTTCAACACAGGCAAATGGTATCTCTGACCGCTTGTGTTCTGAATCCGGCAAACTCCTGCTGGAAGACAGTAAGGTCCTCTGGTAAGGTATGATGTAACCTTTGGCCCCCACACGTAATGGAATATATATCTGATCAAACCTACATGATAAGACTTCCCTTGCACTGACAATATGAGTATCAACATCAGCCTGAAGGAACCCCGGTACCCATTTCAGACCATGCTGATTTGATTTAGAGTGATTGCGTTCCGAATTCAAATTGGAAACTACAATTCCTTCAATATGACAACCAGGACTTATAATTCTAGATTGAAGTAGATGGATATGATATTATGTTAATTTAAAGTAGCTGCAGCCACCACCTTCCATATCACCCGACTATAGAGCACAGGTTCTGTGCTCAGGCTTCACATGGAATTGTAGCCAGGATATCAGCCCCAATGAGCAGCTACAGAATTATAGACATTCAAGTCAGAAGAGATCTGGAGATAGGAAAAAATAGTGTCAGTCTCTCTCTCTTTCCTTAATCAGGCATGTCGCAAAAACACTACCTTTGGAGGGAGCCACTCTGGAGGGAGAGTCTAGCATTGCTTGACTCCCTTATGAAGAGAATGGCGTTTCTTAATTTCTTAACATAGACCAATGCACTGAGGATTGTAGGCTAATGATATCAAAGGCAGGGTAATCTATATCTGCTATACAGCGCTGGATATGTTTACGGACGGGTCATCGATCATTAATTGTACAGAAGCGTTTCTTCATCTACGATACAATTCTACCATCTACAATGTATATCTTCCTGTCTATAGTTTCCCCAGTGAAATAACATGATTATAGGACACTTGAGATGTGTGATCCCGGTTGATGTTACTTTTCAGAAAGCATCAAAGCCAAAAGAAGGTGGGCCAGCACATATAATTACCCCTACTTCCATCCCTGCGGAAATATTAAATATTTGCTAATACTCTAAAGGTAGGCCTATCCATGGAGTGTCACTATATATATGATATCTTTGAGTGGTGATATATACACACAGCCATGCCCACTGCACAGAGCTAGGACGTGAAAGCAAGTAGGCAAAGCTAATATCTGATCCAATTCCCACAGCTAAATACACCTTAGATATCAGACCGTCTCGGGCGGATCTGTGTGGAATGACAATCACCTTGTCTCTCCTTCCCCACCCCAGGATCTCCTCAGGCCCCCTCCCTCCGGCTCAGCCCATCTGAATTCCGAAGTTGCTCTGCTAGTCTAGAGGTTAGCCATTCAGCCACGACTTGCGCTGTGATATACGTACTGGCTGGAAGCAGCGCCGTCTTGGATGTAATAATGGATGGCCCTATGGAAGTATAACTTCGTATTTGCTTTTACAATAATGGCAGTAACTGTTTCCCAACCATTCCATGGTGTACCATTCATCATGGCGCTGCTAGCCACAGGACCCTTCCCATGTGAATGGAGGTTGATGGCGGAACTAGTTGCTCTTGTCTGCCTGAGTTCCTGTCTACTTCCCTCTCACACCCATCTCCCTACACCCACTTCCCCTTCCCGCCCGTCATATAGCCTCACGACGAGGGCGCTGCCGGGGCTTCTCACACCGTGACTTGGCACTTTTCACCGGTTGCCTCCTGACAGTGAATTGCTAATGGCCTCGTGAGCAGATGCCCAAATTCGGCGCAACAACGGCGGGGATTAATCAGGTCTGAGAATGGAGAGGCCTGGGCGGACAATGCCTGGTAGGGAGATGAGTGTGGGCTTGTGTGTGGGTGTGAGTGAAGGGGGGCAGGGCTGAGATACGGTAGTTGTGCTGGGTGTTGATGGGTAATTTGCTGGAGGAATCTCTACTAAAGCCTAAGGAGCTGTCAGTAGCTACAAGGATCTCCCATCTAACTATGGGAGTTCATGAGACATTTCAGCAGACAGCTTACAGTCTAATGGTACACTCAAAGTGTTTCTTGTGAGATTCTCTACCGAGGTACACTCCTATTTAACACCATAATATATGATATGATACCCGACAACCTTTTAGTACTTACAATGAATGACTACAAGTACCAAGCTGTACGCGAAATACAGTGAAGGGGCCTTATATGTATACCACTAGCTGTATGCAGTATACAAGAGGTGTGAAATGCTTTGTTCTCCATGCCCGCTGTGGTATAAAGCGATGATATATATCGGTATAAAAGTTCAAATACCTCTATCCTACATCCCCAACAAATACACCCTTCACAACTTTACTATCACCCAATTCGTGGACATATATGTATTTGATGCTGAATGTGTATCAGTGAGTCGGTTCACTTTGATGCCTTGTTGCTGACTGAATGTCGGTACCCCATGGCCATTGCTAAAAGGTTCGCTGTACTGAGTTCGTTGCTTTGGCTTAGATTGGCTTCTGCCCAAAACTACAGAGCGTCTTCACAAAGACTCTGTGTTTGATATAACCACTTAGTTATATCTGGTATTGCTGCAAAAGCCGCTGTACCTGAACGTGTACATTATTAAGGACAACAAAGTCTATGGCTGTAAAATGTTGCGAACATTTCTCTGTGCAGATCCTATGCACATGTAAATTACATACCTAAAATTTGAATAAAACTGTACATTGTCGACCCCCCCCCTTCCAGTAGATCTAAATGATTATATTCTTCTCGGTGGATTTAGCTGAATCACATGAATAGTATGTGGGACATGAAAAATGCTGAATTCCGCGGGGATTTGACATTCCGGATAAGCATGCTAGCTTTAGTATACCCACTATTTAAAATACCTTCGGGGGGGGGGGTCTATATTTAATGGACACAGGAGTATATCATTAAGCCTATGTGGATTTGTCTCATGCTGGGTAGGCCTGCTTCATCGTGTAGTAGTTAAACCACATCCAGAGGGTTGCACGTATCATATTGGCGACAGTCAGGGCTGATCACGAGTCGCGCAGACGAGTGTATTCAGCTGTGACTAAGCCAATATAATGCGTGCAACCCTCTGGATGTGGTTTAACTAACTTATGCCACACTGGTGGTTATTGTTTTTTCTCTCACATTTTGTACGTCTCATACAGTCAGGCAATTTCTTTTGTCTTTCCACCATGTGTGGTATAAATACGAGGATGCCATTGTTAAAGAATTGCACAGCATAGCTGTGGTGACCTGCTTTATTCTAAGGTTGAGGGGCGAAATATAGTGCGCATAGAGAAGTCACAGAAGTCATGATGCATAAATGCATGACTGTGTAGTTGCAGCAGTGTGCTGTCCTTAAAGGGTTAGTGTAAAGAAGTCATGATGCATTCATGCATCACTGTGTAGTTGCAGCAGTACACTGTCCTTAAAGGGTTAGTTCACAGAAGTCATGATGCATGAATGCATTACTGTGTAGTTGCAGCAGTGTGATGTCCTTCAAGGCTTAATGAAGTCATGATGCAGGAGTGTATCACTGTGTAGTTAAATCAGTGTGCCGTCCTTAATGCATCAATGTGTAGTTAAAACAGTACACTGTCCTTAAAGGGTTAGTTCACAGAAGTCATGATGCATGAATGCATTACTGTGTAGTTGCAGCAGTGTGCTGTCCTTCAAGGCTTAATGAAGTCATGATGCATGAGTGTATCACCGTGTAGCTAAAGCAGTGTGCTGGCCTTAAAGGGTTACTGTAGAGAAGTCATGATGCATGAGTGTATCACCGTGTAGCTAAAGCAGTGTGCTGGCCTTAAAGGGTTAGTGTACAGAAGTCATGATACAGGAGTGTATCACTGTGTAGTTAAAGCAGTGTGCCATCCTTAAAGGGTTAGTTCACAGAAGTCATGCTGCATGAATGCATCACTGTGTAGTTAAAACAGTACACTGTCCTTAAAGGGTTAGTTCACAGGAGTCATGATGCATGAATGTGTAGTTGCAGCAGTGTGCTGTCCTTCAAGGCTTAAAGAAGTCATGATGCATGAGTGTATCACCGTGTAGCTAAAGCAGTGTGCTGGCCTTAAAGGGTTAGTGTAGAGAAGTCATGATGGATGAGTGTATCACCGTGTAGCGAAAGCAGTGAGCTGGCCTTAAAGGGTTAGTGTACAGAAGTCATGATGCAGGAGTGTATCACTGTGTAGTTAAAGCAGTGTGCCATCCTTAAAGAGTTAGTTCAAAAAGGTCATGATGTATGAATGCATCAATGTGTAGTTAAAACAGTACACTGTCCTTAAAGGGTTAGTTCACAGAAGTCATGATGCATGAATGCATTACTGTGTAGTTGCAGCAGTGTGCTGTCCTTCAAGGCTTAAAGAAGTCATGATGCATGAGTGTATCACCGTGTAGCTAAAGCAGTGTGCTGGCCTTAAAGGGTTAGTGTAGAGAAGTCATGATGCATGAGTGTATCACCGTGTAGCTAAAGCAGTGTGCTGGCCTTAAAGGGTTAGTGTACAGAAGTCATGATGCAGGAGTGTATCACTGTGTAGTTAAAGCAGTGTGACATCCTTAAAGGGTTAGTTCAAAAAGGTCATGATGCATGAATGCATCACTGTGTAGTTGCAGCAGTGTGCTGTCCTTAAAGGGTTAGTGTAAAGAAGTCATGATGCAGTGTGCTGGCCTTAGTGTATCACTGTGTAGGTGTCCTTGAAGGGTTAGTAAACAGGAGTCATGATGCAGGAGTGTATCACTGTGTAGGTGACGCAGTGTGCTGTCCTTGAAGGGTTAGTGTACAGATAGGCATGATGCATTTTCGAATGTGCCGCATAGCCACATGCTGCAGGTCCGGTCTCTTATAGGAGTGTTAGGTGAGAGGATTATCGAATGCAGCCAGGTGCCAGCCAACGGCAACGTGTGAACACCAGTGCTTTAGGCTTCCCACGCCTGACTGGCTATGCAGCGAGGCGGGTGCTGGTTGGGAGACGACGACAGTGGCAGGCCTGTCCGCCAGGCTACAGGCGTCAACTGGTGTGGTATAAGCTGTACCTATGAGGGGGGGGGGGGGGTAGATGGGGGGGTCCCCATGTCGCATGTCGATTTTAAGAAATGGCCATGTCACATGTCATTAAGGAAAAATCCATGTCACTAGTGTCACTAAGGAAACGAATTTAGGGGCATATGGAGAGTTATAAATACAAACATGTAGAGGTTTTGGGGCCGCATGCCCCAGGAAAATTTAGAAATTTGAAAACCCACAAAGACCAATTTGAAGAAAGGGCTTGGTAGCCTACTTTACTCGATATGAGTTTATTTTTTCATGTCACTGAGCCCCATGTCACATGTCGATTTTAAGAAATGTTCATGTCACATGTCACTTAAATGGCCATGTCCCATTTCGATTTTAAGAAATGGCCATGTCGCCATATCGATTTTAAGAAATGGCCATGTCGCCATGTCGAATTTAGGGGTCTATACCCATTATGAGGATTCAAATGCTACTACAAACTAACTCTGGCCAGAAACGACAGTTGGAGCCTATGGCTGCTACGTCATGGTCCACTGGTCATCCATACTAAGCTAATGTTCACGGAATCAGTGTTGTAGGATAGGACGCGCTCGTTCCCTCTTTGAGCTTACGGCCACTCCGTGTCCCATTGTATGACCTGGATGGCTTCGCCAGCAGGTCAACAAGATACATATATTGACCCTTAATATACAGGAATGCAGACCTGGTGCATGAACTCACCAGGGCTGTATCCATGCATCATGGCCACAAAGGGCTTCGCATCAACTTCTTTTACGGCCCTTAAATTTTTAAGAGACCCTTTCATATGTTGATGCATTTCTTGGATCGATTCTATGTCTTTCACAGAACACAAGATTAATGATTTGAACTGTGGATCATTTAACAGTCAATGGAGAGAATACTTTGCTGTATAAACACCTAAGATAAGATCAAGGAATCGATGAAATAGCCTAGATTCTTCCATGTGACCTGGTACCACGGGATTAGCGGCTATGTGGCTCAGTGTACCATTGGTGCATGGTGATGGTAGGGGTTAGATATATCATGTGGTGAATGTAATGATAATTAAGCAGTGGGGGTAGGAAACAAATGATAAATCTGAAGTATTTATTAAAATGGGCAGTATGTATTAGATACAGAATACGAGTCAACATGACATGCAATCGCACAGCAAGGCCACATACAAAATGTATCACCAGAATCTATAGTAGTGGTGCTAAAAACTAGTCCATTAGTTGTAATCTGTCATTATGAAAATGTGCAATACTTAACATAAAGTTACAATACACATGTGAGATCCAAGTGGAATATGTACAGACCAACTCTTACTTAGAATATGGGGCATCCCCGAGAGCTATAGGCAGATTAAGAGGGGCATACAGTGACCAATGCAAGGCCGCACGAAGCATCTACACCCTGATGCAAAGTACATTATACTTGAGAACTGATTTCTCCCCTACCCCTACCTCCCAGTAGCAACCAGCCAGTAGAGCTGCATTCATCCTGCAAACTCGTGTTTCAGTCGGCACAGTATGGGCTCAATGAATAGAATAAGGCCATTTTTGCATCTTTCAATCTAACCCCTAATTCTCGAGATATCTTCGATGCCGTATACTATCATAGGTTTTACTTTCTGCTGCACGATACATGTTTGAGTCTACCTTTTCCGTGCCTGCAGATCCAGATTTTTATTTTATTTTATTTTGTACTGTTGCATCTAATATCACTATGTGCGTTTCAAATCCCTAGTCATGACTCCTTTCGATTTCATACAATCTCCATTGTCCGCCAGTCCAACAACCTAATCCCTGCAACCCAAAGCAGTGCTTGAATACTAGCCCCTGACCTTCATCAATGACACTAAACTGCATTCATAGCCACAGCATTGTGCGCTATGAATCAACACAGTGTAACGCCAGTATTCCACCAGTGTCGGTTGAAAGATGAAAGGTAAGCAGAGGGGACCCGTTGAAAATAGATAGATGGGCATGTGGTTTATTACGATCCCTATTTCGAAAAGAGGGAGACAATCGGCTCAGATGGAATCAACGCGTGAGGCGCATTTTTCAAGAACCGATTTGTAGGTCCTATCGCCGATACACCCGCTCAAAAGAGTCACACTACTAAGTGGCTTTCGGGTGGTTTCCGCCGACGGTTAGGCTGTATGAATCAGTTATTGGAAAATGGGCCTAAAAGCGCTACACATTCACGACCAGGGTCAGTGAATCCCCTAAACCTCCCTGAATTCTATCCCAATACAACTACTCACCTCTAGGCCACCCCCTCCCCCAGTAATCCACCACTGTGGGTGAGAAGTGGTGTAAAGGCTTTGAGGAGATCCCCTTGATGAAACGCCTCCCAAGGTACGTGGTCAGAATGTGTGTGATTCAGAAGGTGAATGGTCCAACAGTTACTGATCGGATCAAGGGCGCCCAGGATCCATGCCCAGATCATAGCCGTGCTGGGGACATAGAAATGTGAGCAGTAAAGGAAATTCAGACTGACCTTGAAATCTGAGCTGAAATCCCTCGCAAATTCGAGTCTTAAGCCAGTCCTCCACCGAAGCATATTTCTTTTATCATGATCAGGGGCAACCTTTTCCATTGATCTGCCAGTTTCCTACTAGGCCTACGTAGGCCCTACTAGTTTGATATTAATGGAAAATGAAAGCTTTAATGTACATATGAACTGGGATTGGTATTCTCAAGAGAATTATTTATCAGGTCTCAATCATCACAAGGTTTGTTCAATACCCACTTTTTCCACTACCGATTCAAGCAGGTTGATTGATTACACTGTAAATTACCAAGCCTCTACACCCATTGAGTGTGTGGAAGCCATAATTCAAGATTTAAATGCTGGACGGACATATTCCTCAGGATAGAATGTATGGCACAGACATATTGGTTTTACACCATAGTCTGCGCAAACCTTTCGTGTTGGGCAAAGGCCGCAACTGTAGGATTTAGATGGCTAGGTATAAAATGTCCAAGGTGATAGCACCTCACATCACAGATTGTCAGGAATTTGTTTGGAGGCTCCTTCGTGAAGTGTAGGGAGATAAAAGTGTGTAACCTGCAGTGAATGATAAGGAGAACTTCTGACATCCTATGAACATCTAGGCCAATCAATAATAATAATGCTACTTGTTTCACATCTACCTCAATTAGCCAACCCTAATTTTGAACTATTGTTGCCAACTTTGTTAATGCCTTATATGTATATACTAAATCTCTTAAGCTCGACTCTCATTTACATATACTACTATCTACAACTTTGCCAGAGGGTATTTGTGCAAGCCTAATTCTTTCCTCAAAGTAGGAAGCTGGCTTATATACGGGCCGCTTATACTAGACAGGCCTTTATATCTGCAGTATTGTACCTCTGCATGGGTGCCCAGTTTTCTGACCATGCCACCGCGTCGATTCTTAGCAAAAGGGCTGTGTCGTCGTGTCGATTTTTATGTATAAAGGATCACCACTTTGTTAACTAAGTCCTCTTTTCAATATACTATAATCTACTACTTGAAAACAGATGAGGGCTAGTGAATTCTGTTTCCTCTTCATGGAAAAGCATATTACATGTAAAGCCAGCTTACATAATCATTGAGACATGGCAATAAGGTCAACTCCCTGCCGCCTCCTGGTATCGCCATATCCTACCCTCTGACCGGAGACTACCAACCATCCAGACTAAACCATTCATCCTGCCCTCTCTCACCCAACCCCCTATTGGCACTGTGACACTGTCCAAAGATTCCACACAGTGCCATGGTATTAATACATGGATGCAGCCCAATCCCGACCGTAACAGCCAGTAACTCAATACTGAGATGCAATTCCCTGGCCGTAATCGGAGCTGGCCATTTCCAATGTGGGAGGATGTGAAGGGTTGGGCCCCTGGTATGTTTACCCCTGTTATCTTGCACCACAGATGCAGGGAGCCTCAGCCATGGCTGTGCATATACCACAGAGCAGTGGTCAGTATTGGAGCCACTGACAAAGACTCTCTAGGCCACAGAATTACATCTATATACTTTATATATTTCATACACAAAATGCCACTAGATTGGTCAATACAGCACAGCCAGACTTATTACATGTCTAGAATGCTGCTCATTGGACAATACCTTTCACACCAACCCCTAGCACATTACATATTCTGCTACTCTATCTATGTTGATAACACAGTTTGTGGGCACTGGCTATTATATTAAATGATGGCTCTGTATCACATGATGAAATGGATTACTAAGGGTGCCACTTCACAGTTTATTCATCACACTCTATCTCAATGCTCCTGAGGCTTTCCTCACTCCCGGAGAAGCTCTTAAATGGCGTGACTATATGCTACTTCTCCTGGGTCCTGCATGCCTACTGACCATTATGCTGGACCAACGAGATCCTCTGGTGGTCTCTACTGCTCCCCCTATAGCCCAGTCGCCAGAACCCAGTCCCAAGCATATCCATCTCTCTAATATACCTAGCTACATCGCACATGTTGAGCTTGCACAAGAGAGGTGATAGCTTGGGGTATATAGCGATGATTCTGGTGGCTCCATATGCATGGCCATGTTCCTTCTGTCCTCGGAATATCATGCAATATTTAGCTTAATACCAGACTCCAACAGACCATAACTTGCCAGGAACAAGCAACGTTCCATGGACAGAACCAACCTCTCACGAGAGCTGCTGGTGGCAGCCTGCATGGGTTGTTCCTGGAAACAAGTTCTGTTCTGTTTTATCGTTATACCCGGCTCGGCCATTTATGTGAGGAAGCAGCAATGGGGCAGGGAGGAGCTTGGTGGCAAGTGATAGTGAGAGTGTACCCCAGATCCACTCTGTCATCCACTCTAATGGTCAGGATTACCAGGCTGGCTATACCAAATTGTTCTGCATAATAGATAGCAATTGGTCTGAAAGGTAAAGTGGGGACATGGGTGGTATTGTATGTTAAGGTGACTGGTGGGCTAGCTTGTGGGAGATTTATGATCCATCCTTTGCTGATGGCAGATCATGCTGCGGGAAGAATAGTAGGTAGTGTAATAGCTAATACTTCCTTTATATATATATGTATTGGTATTTATCTATTTTATTCAACTATGGATACTTTACACTGGCACCACAGTGTATTTATAGATAGATATGGGAACCTAAGATTAAGAGTAATTGGGTGATCACTGGCATATTCCATTGAGCTATACCGAGATTGAATCAGATAATCCGTTCCTAATTGCCATCTCTGCTATGAAGCTTCAAGGGTTCTGGCTACATGGGCCTGGTTTGCACCCGTATTAGGCATTAGCTTTTCTCATTATAAATATTCTCTCCCCCTATATTGATAGAGCTTACAAAGATAATTAATATATCTAATAATGCATGCTTTGATGCACCCCCACATTGATCCAAAGATGCAGATTATTTGATAATCATGATTGTACATGTATCTACAAGTACAAATAATGGCAAGCAGACAGACATATGAGACTTTGCTTCCAGATTCAGTAATGATGCATAAAACATACCATATGACAATATCAATGTGCCTTTGCTATCTTTACAGACATTGTCTTTAGTTCAGTTAGTAAAGGCAATTTCTTATAAATCAATTTTACTTATTATAGCATATATTTATCTTTTCCATTATCTATATAAAGCATTGGGATAATATGATATAGGAACACACGTATGCACTTAAAAAACAAGATCTCCACCTTTAGGCATCCTGCCGCATGCATTTAGCATCCTTTAAGTTTAACAATGGTCTCCATTGAGAAGACCCTATTTGGATTGCTAAAAGCAGTCCTTGATAGCATTAGGCCACGGTCCCTTTAGACCCATATACAAAGAAGTCTCATTGCTTCTTTCATTTATGCAACAAGAATTCCTTATAAGAACTCCTCTTTACTGATATAAAGAATGCATTCTGATAACATCTAAGGGCACTCTGCAAGGCCACACCTGTTAGTGCCATTAGAGGCGTAGGGATAGAGATAGAGGGACGATGAGGACTTCACAGGCCTCTCGCAAGACCCAGCTGAAAGTATAATTGTCAGAAATGTTTATTATAGCCCCAACGGTGGGAAAGCAGGATTGATCGTCTCCTCAGAAATTATGAATAAGCACCCGAGCACATGTTAGTGATAATTAAATAGTGAATCAGGGGAAGGGTGTGCCTCAACCCTACTCTCCACACACTGATGCTATAGTTATAGTTTGACATAGTTAACAAAACGTCATATTAAGCTCCTCCTAGTATCCCACAGATTGAAAAGTTTTATCTTAATATGATGAACCAGAAACTTATCATGAAGAACTGTTTGAATTACATAACCAACCCAACCATTTATTCAAAACACAGTTTTTCTCAAAATGCATTGTTAAGTTCTATCTTCTATAACCTTTTACTTTACTTGTTCAAGGGCCTGATGTGTAGGTACATTAGCACCAAACCGTCCCACTAAGGCATCGAGTAGCACTGTGTATTGTACTTATGTAAGACAGCCAATAACAACATAACATTAGCATGTCCGTAGAGTGGGCATACCGGGGCTACTGTTACTTACATAAGGGTGCCGAGACAAAACTAGAGCACTGGGTCAGTCGTCTCAATTGGTATTGTATGTAAACATATAATAGAACAACCTCCTCCACACATGTTTTTCTGGCATTGAGCCAACTCCACCACTCATGACGGTACTAAGTGTATTTAATATAATTATGAACAGTAATCAATGAATCAGCAGAGAAGAACCTTTCTCATGCTTTTACACTTACCGGTAGCAATGTCAAGAAAATCTAGTCTTTTAAAACATTATAACAGAGCGCGCTGTGATACAGCCTAGCCTAGACATAGTACCGTATAGACACCTCCCCATTCGATCACCCTCATACTTGGTATCAATCATGTCAGCCTCATCAAAATGCCATTGGATTGTGACTTTTAGTGTTCACTAGATGATTGAGTTGCATAATATAGCAAACAAAAAAGGCTTATTATTTGTATGTTTAAACGCTAGATCCATATATGGAAAGAGGGCTGATGCTTTTAAAATTATTAGCAGCGCTGATATTGTAGGAGTAGTTGAAACTTGGCTCAACCCAACTCACAATGCTGCTGACCTCTATATACCGGGGTATCAGTACATAAGACTGGATAGATACCCAGCGAGAAATAAAGGTGCTGGAGGTATTATGATATATTTACGAGATCATTATGTAGCGACTGTTGACATTAACTCCTCAATTATAGATAAAGAGTATGAAATCCTTTGTATAGATGTCGAGGTTGGTATTATTAAATATAAAATATATGTGTGCTACAGGCCACCTGACACAGGAAATGATAAGAGTGCTATATATACGAAGTTAACTGCTTTAAAACAAAATGTTACTAAAAATAGGAAGATTATAGTCATGGGTGATTTTAATGTGGATCTGTTTACACAGAAAGATATTGATGAGTCTAAGGCTGATGTATATTGTACTAATAACGACTTAAGCCAATTAATTAATGAAGTTACTAGGCCGGCCTCAGGCACATTGCTTGACCATATTTATACCAATGTACATAATGTAGCAGAACATGGGACTATTAGCTTTAGAATTTCAGATCATGTACCGGTATTTATGCTTGTTAAATGTGAAAGAACAAAAATCAAAAAGAAAAGTGTTATGGCTAGGTCTTACAAGAACTATGACTTTTTAACATATAAAAACCAGCTGAATGTTATTGACTGGGCACCGATTGTGTCACTAGATGATGTTAACATTATGTGGGATAGAATACTTGATAAATTAATGCTCACGCTAAATGCTATGTGCCCCATTAGGAAGCTCACTCTACCTGAGTTCACCCCAAGCTGGCTCACGCCACCAATCATAAATGCTATGAAAGAAAGAGACAAGCTATATGCTAAGGCTATTAGGAGTATGGAGATTGACGACTGGAGAATCTCAGATTTTCATAAGCGCAAGGTTGCAGGCATGGTTTTTAATAGTAGGAAAACTGAAATAGAAAGTTTACTTGTACATAAAAGAGACGACCCTGTAAAGTTCTGGGAGGCAATTAGGAAACTATTGCCAAACAAAACTAGTGCTACTTTAATTAAATTAAGAAATAATATTACAAATCTTATTATACCTCCTGAAAAGTGTGCGGAGCATATAAATGATTTTTTCTCTTCTATCGGGGAGAAACTTGCTGCGGTCCTGCCGCCCCCTGGTGACTTGAATGCTAACCAACCACTTATGTATGGAGATCCGGCTGTAGACTATGATTTGCTTACACCTCTCTCGTATATTGACATGTTAAAACATATAAGGAAGATAAATACGAAGAAGGCCTCATCTATTAAACATATGAAAACTCAAGTATTAAAAGATGCCTTCCTAAGTATACCAGATGTTATCTTATGTTTGTATAATAAATGTTTGAAGAGTCACACCTTTCCAGATGTATGGAAAGTAGCTACGGTAGTCCCTTTACATAAAAAGCCTAACTCCATGGATGTAAATGATTTAAGGCCCATAAGCCTACTGCCCACCCCAGGTAAAATTTTAGAAAAAATTGTGTGTACTAGATTACAGGATTATATGAAAAATTATGATTTACTGACGGAATGTCAACATGGATACAGAGAGAAGCGCTCGACCCAAACTGCCATTAGGGAACACTTACAGCATATCATTGAGAATATTATTAATGATAAACCTACCTACTCTCTATATCTGGATTATAAGAAAGCTTTCGATACAGTTTCACATTCCAAATTAATTAATAAGTTATCCCTTTTTGGACTTAGTAAAAATAGTTTAGATTGGTTCAAAAGCTACTTAACGCAACGGAAACAGAAAACTACAGCTAACAATCACATTTCTTCTTCCAAATTAATTACGTATGGTGTTCCACAGGGGTCTGTAATGGGTCCAGTGCTTTTCTCTATCTATATAAATACTTTGCCAAAAATTTATGATTTTAAAATTACGCTATACGCAGATGATGCTGTCATATCCTTAAGTTGTCCTGATAAAATGCAAGAGGCTCTACTCAAGATCTCCCAATGGTGCATAACTAATACATTGACTGTGAACGAGAAAAAAACAAAATGGATGCTTTTTAACAATTTACACAATGTTAACCCTGTTTTTACACTAAATGGAATTGTCTTGGAAAGAGTCTACTCTTTCCCATACCTGGGTCTGACACTTGATCCTGAGCTGAAATTTATTCAGCACAGGATTAATGCAGTTAGGAGCATAAGGACTAAGGTGATACAGGCAGCTAGAACTAAAATATTTATTGATGAGCCTACTGCCTTAACCATGTATAAGACCATGATATTACCGTCTTTTGACTACGTAGATTATATTTGGGACAGGGAAAATGTAGGAGAGAGTAATGAACTCCAATATCTGCAGAATAAAGCACTGCGTATGGTATATGGGGTCAAGCTAGGAGTCAACCCAAAATATAACACTGTAAGGCTTCACGAGCTAAGTGAATGTAGTTATTTGAAGGAGAGGAGGGATATCCACCTACTGTTTTATGCTTTTACCTTAAAAGGCCAAGAAAAACTAATTGATAAAAGGAATTTACCTACGAGGAGAAATCAAGGTATTAGGCTCCTACTTCCAAGATCACTAAAACCAATTGTGTTAAGAAGTGTGTTCTATAGGGCAATTGCCCGATGGAATACACTTAAAACACCTTATACTGAAATTGAGGATCTTAAGTCTTTTAAAATTTCTATAAAGAAAAATTACAACAATTGTTTCATTTGAAAAGGTGCTTTTATTAAACATGGGCATGTGTCCCTTATTCTACATACAATCCTATCCACATCTCATCTCATCAAATCTCATCATAAATGCCATTGTAAAACAGTATACCTACCAAGGAAATGTCTACAGAATAATATTGTGATATATAAACACATTGTACGTCATAACCTGTAACTGTTTTAATCATAGATAATTGCAGCATGATAGGGGCCCTAGCGGAGGCAATGCAATACGCACATGCTAGGTGATGCATTTACTTTTGTACTTGTTATCTTTTACCCGAATAAAACACTTTAAAAAAAAAAAACCCTTGCTAGCACTGGGTAGAAAGGTTATATTAATCTCAGGCATACAGCATAATCATACATTGCTTTCTCTAGTTTATTATATAAAAACTTTAAATTGATGACAGTATCATTGAAAGCCTTTTAAAGGCCAGAATACATCCTCCTGTAATAATGGAAATGTCTTTAACTGCTTTGGTGAGAACGGCTAGAACAGAGCCATCAAGTCCTCACCTCACTTTGATGGAGTATTACTGCACTTTATTGCAGCAGTTTTATATGAATTAATGACATGCTTCATTTATGAGAGCCACATGGGTCACAGCCTCAATTTGTAACCCCATTTAAATACCTTCTCTGATGTTTTATCTGCAATATGATGGCCGTTTCGATCCCATTAGGATTCAACGCTCATCATCTATCCCAGTGCCTTGATGAAAACAAAGTTCTTTTTCTGATCACTATGGTTTTATTGTGTTGAAGTCCTAACCCCTATTTAAATCATTGATAAGACCTACCAGGATATGCCTGCCCAATACACTGTACTTCCAATCTCAAAACTTTGCCTATTGGTAATATTGGTCACCAATTCAGTTAGTCAGAAGTAAGTTAGGAACCAGCAATATTTTACTGCCAATATTGCATTACTACCCAACTCAACTTTGGACGGTATCTTGTTGCTGGCCATTATGAGGTAGGCTGGTAGAGGGCACCATATTAATAGACTCACTGGTTAACTGTTTAGTGTAAAGTAAATAACCAATAATCTGTATTAAGCACAATGATAGAGGTATACAGGATTCTCGTTCCGAGGAAATCTAATAATGTGGTGTAGAATGATGGAGTTGATCGTATTTGCATATGTAATTTCTATATAGTGCATCCATACTGTCTATATAGTGCTTGTCAAAGTCGGATATCCATTCAAAGTTCATATTAGCAAGTACATCTCACAACAAGCAGACATTATTTCACATTTACTGGAGTAATATAAGCTAGAAACTCCACCTTTCTTCACTGTCTAGCATATTAATGAATAGGAGCAAAAGAGGAGGCCAGCTGTTCTGTTCACCAAAAAGTGAAATTTGTAAAGGAAACTTTAATTATTTAAGCCAAAAGTACTGTAAAAGTTTCAGGTTTCTGAAAGAGGAACAAGAAGTGATGGGTATTCTAAGAATCTATGCTGGTTTACATAATGGCGGATGCAGACATGGAAAAAAGGTCAACTCCCGGCAATCTCCAAATCCTACCCTCAAACCAGCCAGACTAAGCAACTCCCCCTGCCCTCATGCATTCCCATCCCTCTATTGGCACCGTGACACTGTCCAAAGATTCCCCACAGCGCCTAGGTATTAATACAGGGACGCAGCCCAATCCCCTACTGTAACAGCTGGTAACTCAATACTGAGATGCAATCCCCTGCCTGTAAACGGACCTGGCCATTCTCTATCTGGGAGACGGTGAATGGTATGTTTACCACTGTTATCTGGCACCACAGATTCAGTGAGTCTCAGCCATGACTGTGCATATACCGCTCATCAGTGGTCAATATAGGAGCCACTGACAACACCTGTACAGCTGTTGGCTTAGAAGCGCATGTAATATAATTCGACAAATGTATAACTTGCATCTCATGTCTAACCCGCACCTAGATGTTTGGAGAACCCTATGGGGTGCTGAAAGTGCCCACTTTGGTATTGTAGTTTAGTGCCAAAACTCACAAATTCACTCACTTCCAACCTTCCAATTGTGTATTGCACACCATCTGAATATCGTTCACAACCCAGTTCATGCTCTACTATAGTACATCTACTGTAAATCTCTTAATCACAGTTTGTGTGCACAATGGCTTTTATAGCTTTGTATCACATGATGGCATGGATAACTAGATGGTACCACTTTACAGTTTATTCATCACACCTTATCTCCATGCTCCTGAGGTTCTCCTCACTCTCTGAGCTGCTCGTAAATGGCGTGACTATAAGCTGCTTTTTCTGGGTTCCGCATGCTTACTGACCATTATGCAGGACCAAGGAGACCTCTGGTAGCCTCTACTGCTCCCTCCCAGCTCTGTCCCAAGCATATCCATCTCGCTAAAATCTTTAGCTTTATCACACAGAGGCTGAGCTTGACTGTGAGGAGTGAGAAAAAGGTTTTTGTACCCCTTCTAGCTTGGCAGTTTATGAGAAGAAGAGGCAAGGGGGCAGAGAGGAGCAAGGTGGGGTATGCGGTGGTCGGAAGTGATAGTGGGAGTGTACCTCAGATCCACTCCGTCATCCACTCTAATGGCAAGGCTGGCCATGCTGGCCAGCCTGGCTATACCAACTTGTTCTGCGTAATAGAAAGCAAATTGGTCTGAGAGGCATCTGCAAAGTGGGGCTAGTGGTTGTATTGTCTGTTGAAGTGACAGGCAGGCCAAAAAGTGGCAGGTTTATAATCCATCCTCTGGGTGGCTTTACAATATGCTACAGGGAGCAGACAGGGCCCCTGTGGTAGTAAAAGAATGTAGTGGGTTTAACAGGTATTACACAGTGTTTTTATGAGGATAGTTTCTGACATAAGAGGTAGCCATTGGGCGTGGCCGTTATGGGACATAATTTAGGCCATTCAGGTGTTATTCTCAGGCATAGTATACCCAGTGAGTAACTAGTCATAGCGCCACTGGTACATGATCAGTTGGTGATACTCTCTTTTTTAGATATTGGTAGACTTACAACTTAATTAGATAAGAATACAGCAATACCAGAGGCAAGTTTAATATTCAATGGAACTTTTATTATGAATAGTGTTATCAAACAATTACTAGCATATAAATTCTATTGAACTTTAGTAAGTTTAGTGAATATAACTGCATGGATATACACATTATAATATTCTTTTCTACTTAATCCCTCCAATGATGATGGGGTTTCCCTTTATGAGACCATTTAGTTTGCAAATGTCCTCTCACATGGAAGCATTAGACTAATGTAAAAAGGAATAGAAAATACCTTTACCTAGATACAGAAAGCCTAATGTTGCAACACACAGATGGTATTCTGATAGCACCTAAGGGCATTCTGCAAGGCCACGCCTGCTAATGCCACTGTAGGGGTAGGGAATAGAGATAGGTGGATAATGGGGACCTCAAAGCTTCCCTCGAGACCCATCTAAAAGCATAATTGTTGAAAATGTTTGCTATAACCCTAACAGCGGGAAAGCTGCATTAATTGTATCTTCACAAATTATGGATGAGCACCCACACACACAGTAGAGATGCTTAGTGAATCAGGGAAGTGTGTTACTCTCCTGTCAACCCTCATCACACTGATAATACAGCATAAATTTGTATCCCACAAACTCCAACAAAAGGGTAGGAATTCCTGCAAAAGTAAGAAAGAGCAACATCTCTGAAAGCACCTTAGATATTTCAATGTTAAATTGATTAACATTGAATATTTCCAAAAAGAACAATATAGTCTTCACATAACTGCTCCACTAATTCATTGAAAATAGGTTGATACACACACTATTACATGAATAGGATATGTACCAAACTTTACAGGAACACATGATATATATCATGTCTCTTGTCTGTTATCTAACAAGTTGAAATTGATGAAAGCATTTAAAGCCAAAAATGTCCTCATTCCTCTGGTACTAATGGACTTGTATCTGCTTTGGTGACTACAGAGAGCCCTGACTTCCTCACCTCACTTTGAGGGAGTATTACTGCATTTTATTGCAGCAGTTTTCTATGAATTAATAAAACGCTTCATTTAAGAGAGCCACGTGGGTCACAGCCTCAATTTGTAACCCCATTTAACTACTTCCCCATGTGGATTATTCACAGGATGATGGCCCTTTTGATCCCATTAGAATTCAAGGTCCAGGATCAAATAACCATCATAAAAAGGTATGTTTTCTTTATACAGTAGCTTTGGTTTCATTGTGTCGAGGTTCAACCACCTACTACAATTCTAAATAACATTTACCAAGCTATGCTCTCCTAATGTACTCAACTTCTAACAATTTGAGTATATTGTTCTCAATTCGGTTATAAGAAGTCAGTCATGAACCAGCATAATGCTGACTGCCAATCTTGCATTACCACCCAAAATCAAACTTTGTATGTGATCCGATTTGTGGCCATTACAGGTGGGGGAGGGGGTGTGGCGGCAATAGAGGGCTGAACAGTAGTGACTGTTCAGCACTTACAGACGGGTAATACCTAATAACGTGCCTCATGTGTCTGTGATAGGCATGGTGATAAGGACAGACATGATTCTCGCTCATACAAAATCTAATAATGCGGGGTAGAATGACAGTGTTGATTATATTTGCATAATGGGTTACAATACATCTGCAATCTCTATCTGGTACATGTAAGTCAAAGTGAGACATAATAGAAAAAGGCCCATTTCCATATAAAAGCTAGGACTCCTGTTGCCATCTGAATTAATCACGTTTTTCTTTAGAAATATTGTTTGGACATTTACCGTATACTGGAATACTACTTCTGGTCCCCCATTTCCTTATACCACTCATGGTTCCCCATTTCCATATACTGCTCATGGTACCCCATGTCCATATACTACTAATGGTTCCCCATTCTTATAATACTCGTGGTTCCCGACTTTTACTATTTATGGTTTCCTATTTCTATATAATTATGAGTTGTGGTTCCCTATTTCTACTAGGCATGGTCGCCTAGTCCCATATACAACTTGTAGTTCCCCATTTCCATATACTAAGTACTTATGGTTCCCCATTTATCATAGTTACTAATCATGGTTCCCCATTTCCACATACTAATCACATTTTTCCTTTTCCATACACTACTCAGGGTTCCCCATTGCCACATATAATCCTGCACATTCCATACATTACTCTTGATACCTCATTCTCATGTACTACTCATAGCTCCCCATTGCCATATACTACTCATGGTTCCCCATTTTCATAAACTATATTCAGGGCTCCCCATTCCCATATACTACTCATGGCTCCCAATTTCCATATGCTACCCATTGGTTTCCATTATACTACGTGTGATTTAACGCCCAGCTATTTATTCATTTCAAGTAGTCCTTTACTAGACCGGCCTTTATTAAAGACCAGCATTCAGTGAATTGACACGTTTTCAACGCCACTCTACCCCATTCAAGACCGGCGCTTATATGAAGGCCTGACGCTTAAAGAGGCCACTAGGGTATATATATAGTTGTTTTTTTTCCATTTGTTGCCTTACAATTGATAACTTCTGGCGTTTCACATACAGTTTGCCTACTTGGCTTGTTCCATTTCATATCATAGAACTGTACAATGTATATCCTAAACCCAATTTCAATGTACATGTCCTAGTATTTTTCATGTCATAATCATACTGGGTTAATTGAATTTCTCATTTCTATGCACCCCGAACAACTTCTACTGTCACGCTTATAACCTGCAAAGGTATGACTTACACATACACTATCTACTTGATCATTCTCATATGACCTGTGCCATTTCTAATCCTACTATTCTATTAGAACAACCCGTGTACATGTATCACTATCCATCACTGGAAATGAGATTTCTTTTTGTCTGCTGTACTGTCAGAAATGGGACCTACAGATGTGGACATTGTCTACTTATAGGATGTTATCTTTCTGTGACATTTAGAACATAGTGTCTTCTACATCAAGTCTATTAAAGAAAATACAGACATGGCAAAAGAAAAATTCCCATGTCTTCACTCCATATTACCACTGCAACGCTCTTGGGATTGGGTATGGGGGCGGGGGATGTGACTAGTAAGAAGGAGGGGGCCTGCTGTGACTATGCCTATTAAATAAGAAACGAATCGGCTTAATGTCATTGATACGGTCTGGAATGAAACCCGTCAGCCGGGCCCACAGCAGGCCATCAAGCGTCTCAGGGGGACATAATTGTCCGGCTATCTCCTTCCGATGAGGTGCAGAGCCTGCGTGGACGAGGCGATTTGGTTATCACAATGGCCGCTCCTCGGGGTACCCAAAGGTCCTGCCCTCTGGTGTGGGACGCTGACTGCAGGTGGCGCTGCGGTGGTGAATACGCCAATCAGTGCTCGGCAAACATGGTTATTAAGGCTGGGTTAGGGAGGCAGAGAACATCGTCTTGGGAGGCAATAGGGGAGTTGGGAGTCTCCTGGAATTAGAGTAGGTGGGGGTCTTGGTGTCACCCCATATCACATAACATGGGGTCCAGGGAAAGGTTGGCCGGGTCAGAGACCTAGACTACGTCTGTGGCCGCGTCCCCTGTGTCCACCCACTGTACAGCAGGGTCCACTGTGTCCCAGCCACTCACCATCACCGCCCACTAAGCTGCTAACCCTTTAAGGGCAGCATAGTACTGTATACTTTTCTTTCTCGTCATGATGCATGACTGCAGCCCTCGCGATTCATGCATCATGTCGACTCTACCTGCCGGGCCTGCATTCATGCATCATGCCGATCCTTTGGGTCGGCATAGTGATTGAATACATTACTGCTGAGTTGCTCGCCAGGGCTGCATTCATGCATCACGACAATAAATAGCATGATACATTAATACATTATGCAGCTCTAAAAGGGTTATGCACCCGAACTAATTTATCGGATTCTACATTGATAAATTGGAGATTGAAATGAGAAAGTTGTGCTCCTGTTTTTGTCGAACACGCCTAGACATTAGCCCTTTAAGAACAGCATGGTATTTTAAGTTAATATTGTCTGATTTTGCTAACAGGCCATTGATATACAAGCTTATCAGTTCTGGGAGAGCAGAGGGGGCATGGAGGGGTGTAACCATCGAGGCTCGGCCATGGTTTAAATAGGGGTGTAGGTTAACTAGGTGGCAGGCTCTCCTTGAATTTGAACATTGCCAACTGACCTTACTGATTTGATACCCCTGCACTGACATACCACGAATAGAAAACCACTCAGAAGCACCCTATATATCATCCAGTCCCATGTGCCCCATGTCCACCCTATTATTTGAAGGGGACGTCATGGCTTGACTTGTAAGGGAAACTAATGGCCTACTGAGCTCGTACGACAGAGCCTGTCATCGGCCATCCCATCATTCAGACCTCCGCCTCTTATTGTAACTATTTATCTATAGCCGCGACTCACAAACAACACCCACCAATCCCTGTCATCTGACATTATGCTATTATGTATAAGAGTATAATCATACAGTATTACCTTATTCATCAATACAATAATATACACCAGATTTTCCACTATTTTTCATAGTGTGTTGAGTGCAGTTTTAATTTTAGTCCCTCGTAGAAATAAAAAAGAAACAATCCAACTTCAAAAGTATCAGTACACCTAACAAAAATGAAGATATGTATAGGCTAATAAACAGAAAGGTAAAGATTTACCTTGCCCATGCCACTATACAGATTTGGTGGTTGATAAAAAAAGAAAAGGCAGCCAAATGTTGAGATTCTACAATTGCAGTGGAGCTGCTGAGAGTTGCTCCAGGGCAAGATAAACGAAGCCACTCCAGAGTGCTAGCACCCTGTACTGCCTGCTCTCAAGGAGCCACTCAGGCACGCCTGGTGGTGCTGAGAGGGGAGGAGGGGGTACAGGAGGTGGGCTGACAACTCTAGACGCTGTCACAGGTAATATTACTATACTGTGACCTTAACCAGTGAGATTTCTGTCACACTGCGACCTTAACCAGTAAGATCCCTGCCATACTGACATGTCTCCGGGAATCAATGGAAACTAATGGCCAGCTTTGCAAGATGTTTCACATGTGGCTAATTGGCAATACATTTTGTATCTTATTCTACCCTAATTTTTATACTGGCGTATCCTGTCCTATAATATAAAAACTAATTATAGTACATGTATTATAGCTGATAGGGAACAATACCCATGTATGTTGATGCTCTGTAGACACAGTAACACCCTCTAGTATTGGGCTATGCCTGTAGAGAGTCATCTTCCCGCTAGGGTGAGCAGCTCGGAGCCACTCAGAGGTGCTCGGCAGATGCTCACGCCTGACAAAACCCTCTCCGCTATTCGTTACGCACAGACCGAAAGCTGGGAATATCGACAAGAACAAATTGCCAATTTTCCATGTGACATTTGGATTGCAACGCTAAATAAGCACGGGAAGCCCTGACCCAGGGGTCACCGCCATACTGTCGGTGTGATTATATATACGCCGGTAGAGCGAAATTGAATTGTGTTTCTCTCTCTATATATATACTGTATAGTGCGTTTGTATGTATTAGCTGTACAGCAGGCCGTCATTGGAATTTACTTTTGTATTAAATCTATGTCTATTTCAACGGCTTTTACTACGACCTTAGCTTGGTGGCAGCAATCATATGACACTACAATAGTACATGCATCTCAGGCTTAGGATTTAGTCAATAGGAAATAGGGAAGGGAGAGGGTCCTACTCCCAACTCCAATTACAAGCAAATGCACCCCCATCCCTCTAGCGCAACAAGAAGAAATAAAAGGCAGGACAGAATTCCCAAGACATGTATAAACGATAAGGGCATACAATGTCAAAATGCTTCAAAAAGGTGGGAGTAGTATGCAGTCGTATATAGGCACATATAATCACATCATAGGAATACAGATCTACCTCCTATACGCCCATGTTTAATATTGCTCTGCGATCTGCTCAAGTAGGAATGCTTCAGACTTCACAGGACTGGGCAAGAACAGTCCCCAGACGCCCAGCATGCAGGTGATGGCACATCAAAGCCATACATAATTGGACACAATTTGATGAGACCACCTCCAGCAGTGGTGCTCTCAAATGTCCGCAGATGCAATTGGAAAATGAAACATGAGGCAAACATCTTAAAATGGCATGTTTCTTTGGTATTATTAAACAAGTTAATATTTCATTTAAATGGACACCCTAATGGGAATATGGGCAGGATATTGACGATCAGGATCTGAGGGTATCGTACAGAGGTGAACAGCTAGGAGGAAATAATGCTTTGGGAAGGGGCTGGAAATGTGTGAGATGCTATGGTGTAAGTACAAAATGGACGTTGGTTCTTCCTGGGGGTATACCCTCGGTAACTAAGTTAGCATGGAGAATTCCGTAGCGCGGGATGGCGCCACCGAGGATTCCATCTCCATACGGAGACGGCAATTTCCGCCACCAACGGCAAATGTATGATAATTAATCCAACTGAGTTTGAGTCTAGACCAGGAATGTGTTAGAAGAGTGACGCTTCTGGTACAGATTCAGACTCCTCAGAGAGAAACTTCCAATGTCGATCTCTGTCCCTGAATGACCCTGAGTGCCTCCATCCCCCACATCACCCCTCACCCTCACCTGTTCCCTACCACAACCTTACACTTACACCTTCATCGTCCTCCCTCAACCTACACACCGAGGGCATTAAGTTCTATACACGTAACAACCTTTTACACAGAGCTCCGCCTGGCTGAGTGAATTAAGTGGCCCTGGGCTGGCTACCCACCCTCAGCCCTGGGCAGCCAGTGAAGGTGCCGGCGGCTAGCTCAGACCTATTAGGCAGCACCTGAGGATCAAACAGGGATCCACAAGGGTGGCTACTGAGGTGGCATTGAGCCATCAGGCTGTTACAGATAGAAGAATGTACCCTTCAAGGTAGTACTGGAGGAGGCGGGGAGGGAATGGTAGGGGGTGGGGTGAGGGTTTCAATATACACTTCTTGGCCACCAGAGGATAAGGAGCTTGTTGGACAATTTTCTATAGAAAACTACAAAAAGAGAATTTCATACAAATGAATGACATCCGCAGTATAAGAATATAGAGGAGTATTATGAGATTCAGGAAAATCGGCTTGTGTAGCCTATAATAGGATGTAGGAAAATAGTTAGGGTTGTGTGCAGGTTTTGTGAGTGTCATAGTGTACAGCTTCACTCTCACCATTAACGTGCCACTTGTTACATTTGTATTTGACTAGAGTATTACTAGAAGAACCACATGTAGACCTTTGGTGAGAATGTGGGAGTGATTAGGGCTGGGGTGTCTGGGTGAAAGATGAGTCAATAGGAGAAAGTGACAGTGTGTTATAGTCTTAACGTCGATGTGGAGACATATAGATGGGGCGCTTGTCCAAAGCCGGGCATGTGTCAATGGTAATTGGTATGCCTCATGTGCCCCAGCGTCCTGTCACGTTTTGGGATGTCCACCTCACACCTCCTCCACCACCACCCCAGACCTTCCCCAAACCAAGCCTCTATGCGTCACCCACAAACCTTCATCAACAGTGAATGGGGGTAACCTAGACTAGTTTCAGTATCTGAGCTCCACTCCTTCCCCTAGGACGACAATGACTGTTATTCAGAATTGTTAAGAACAAAAAGGACACATTATCTTGATTATTCTTTCACACTGTTATGTCCATTTTCCAGGATTTTAAATCCAATGCCTTAACCTAGTATATGAAATCACCAACACAATAGTTATGGGATGCAAGTGTGTCATTGCATAAAGCGCCAAGGGCTATCGTCAGGGGGACAGAGTCCAATTTCATGGACAGAGTCTGTTGGGGCATGGAAGCCGCTAAACCCGGCCTGGCTCCGTCTCTACTTACAGTTATGGCCTATCCAAGGTTAACCCTGTAAGGGCAGCATAGTGCTTTAAGCCCTATGCTATTGGGCGGCATGCTGCATTAACACAGTAGTTATTTGCAAGTGCTTCATTTATAGGCTACAGCATGTCCGACCTATATACGGGGTTGATACACGAGCGAAGGGTCGACATTCTCAGCAGGTCAGTGCCAGCCGGGGAGTTACTCGCTGAATCTGCATTCATGCATCATGATGACAGATGAACATACAGTGTTGCCGAAACCTTTTTTGCACACAGGCCAATGTGGCCTGTGTCGCGAGATCTTACACAGGCCATCTGCCTTCTACACAGGCCACATTGGCCCTCTTTTCATATAAATTAATACAAATTATAATAATTCCTTAATAAAAACTTACAAAATCGATTTGAAAAAGCTTAAATCTATTTTAAAGATGCTTCTCACTTGGATGTACCTAACTTGGCTTCTAATAGGAATATTTGAAAAATTCTGTCGGAAAGCTGAGATCATAGCCGGCCATTCTGGCTGATGTCTGATGGCCTCACATCGGCCATTACGATTTTACATCGGCAAAAGTCGATGTGCCAATGTCATTTCGGCAACACTGACATATAAAGTCTATGTGTAGGAACGAGGTGTTGTGTCGTAGACCACAACTACAAAAGTCTTAAAACATCATGCCATCCTTAAAGGGCTAGCTATCTGTCTTCATAAGGTGGCAAGGGAACCAGCACACAACAAGCAATCACAGATAGTATTGCCGACAGTGACCTCTTTATATATTTTTCTCTGGGATTTTGTGAAGTGCCACCTGCTCCCCGCCAGGTCCCACTAAACATGCAGGCGGTGTCTGATTCCCTCTGCAGGCTGCTGCCACAACCCACCCCAGGGACCGTGCAGCAAATTGAAAGGAGTGTTCCATACTGACAGTGGGTGAAATCATGAATTCTAAATACTAAACACTGGCATTCTGGGTAGTTAAGGGCTGGTAGTTAATGATGCAAAGATCCTTGGGCCAACCCGCTTCCCCAAATGCCAGATCAATCAACTTGCCCTCCAATCTGTCCCCTTTACCAGACACACATTTGCATGTTGTGAATGGCCACTCCATCTCATCCTATTTTCTGGGCTGTATCACTGCTGAGTACTACTCTGAAACTGAGAGCTATTACTATGTGAGGCCTTATTGTCTGCTGTCCAATACCCCCCCCCCCCCCGCCTACTCGACTATCCAATTCAGTACATTGTGCCAAAATTCAAAACACTACCTTCAGGATCCTACCCATAATAGAAATAGTGACTTGTCTGTGATAACATACAACTGTAGATTGCGTGGCAGTGTGGGCCTCCACTTCGACATCACGCCTATAGACGGTCACTGGTGACCGAGCCTTTAAATGGCGAGTGAAAGATCCCCAATAGAATCAAGAGTAAAGAATGGATTCTGATGAAATACCACACACCAAATAACCACTGATGATTGGAGTTCGAATTTCTATTATTTCCTGGGTAGTACACTTTTATTTATAATTTTCATTTAGGATTACAACCCAATATCAAAGTTTTGCTTCGCAGTTTGGACAGAGAGCATACTTTTAAATGGAAAAACAATGTTTTGTAAATCCTCTCTTGTGTCTTGTGACTGAATGACCACGTGCACTTTTCATGAATGTATTTGCCTTATTGGTATACAAATATGCTATTTAACATGATGTTCAAATATATTCATGATTAATATGATCAAAAGAATGCAGCTACAGACACAAGTACATGCCAAATTGCAACCATTTTCAAAAGAGGTGCTGGTGATCAAATGTCTATATGGACTTCAGCTCTGCAGACAGAATGCTAACAAGAGGGTGGAGTACACTAGCACTGGCTCAGGGCTAATTCTATAGTCAAGGTTGGAGCCCAATAAGCCAACCAAGCACTAACCGCCGTGGAGGCAGGGACCTTCATGCCCCGCGTGCTCCAGGCCGCCCGGGCCTCTCCGCCTATTAGATTTACCCGGTGGGGAGACCACCCTACCTCACCCACCCTCCCTCTCTTTAAAAGCGACATAGTGCTTTAAATGCACTAGAGCAGCTAATAATGTCCTTTTGTACCGGTCTGTGTGATACCTGAATACAGCACTGGCGAGTTAATGACCAGCACTGTATTTATGTACATTTATGTATCATGTATACCCGCTAATTTTCATACATTTCCAAAAGGTAGTCATTATGCACTTATGTAGCGCCGGTGAGTCACTCGCCCGAGCTGCCGCCGATGAGTCACTCGTCTGAGCTGCATCAGGGTATCAGGACGACAAATGACCATAAACTTTGAGACATCATGTTGACCTCAAAGGGTTATTCCTCACGCAGCTTCACCCAGCTCCGTGATGGGATTGTCATGAGGGGGGTTCCTAATGTGGCCATTCCGCCTGGATCGCTCGGTCACTTTGCGCAATCAGGACAGCGGGTAACCAGATTCACACAGGTTTTACTCGCCCCTCCAGCATTGCCCACCCTGAACATTGTCCACGGTAAGTCCCAGCTTGGTACCCCCCCCCCCCCACCCAGCACCCATTCCTGCCCCTATCTGGTCACTTGGACCTTTTTCTTCTACTTCTTCTTCTCACATTCACCCCTAAAATAGAAGCAGTGGTACAAATACCTCTATAATATTTATAATCAATGTTTCATCAACATTGCTCTAATGACAACTTATGTTCTAATGTTGGAATTAAACGTTGATCCATCCCATGGTCACAGGGTTTAAAGAACTGTCCTTAGCCTCCAAATAAAGTATCGTACAAGGGCCACTAATAATAAAGCGAGCAAACCGGCCAGTGCTGACGCATGGCGTCAACTCCCTGATAGATGATCCATCATCGAAGTGACAAGCCGTTTCCCATACTTCTGGCTCAATTCGGCAGCAGTCAGATTGGAGTCAATTAGCCCCCTCAGGAATTAAAGGCACGGACTGTCCGGGACTGATGTGGTGAAATATGAACAGTTCTGAGTCTTTAATACTCTCAGAAGTGGTCGGTCTGAATTTGTAACAATCAGCTGACCATTTAAATACACGGGTGATGATCTTTAATCACTACCTATTGCTCATTCTTGTACTAATTTATATACATGTACTGTAATACTTAATTATACACCATAATACTCTTCATTGATAAAGCATTTAATTTGTGCAGTCTACATGGCAATATCATTGCAGGTAGGAGTTTCACTTTTGAACTGGAAGTAGTCCTGCATTCGTATGAAAAGAAATATCCGAGGATGCCAACCACTTGATATCTAAGGCCAATGCCAAATAGCTGCCTTCTCTACCAGTCGTCCCATCTAGACACCCCTTCCTCTCCAACTCGTGGAGGACCCCTCACCCACAACAGGCACTCGGCTCAAGTTTCACTTCCAGCTCTGTCTTGGCCAAACGAAGTTACAGCTGGAAAAAAATGTTGCCAACCAAAATGGGCATTAAATTACTGAATATTTTACGTTTGTCGGGATGCTCTCGCTCTTCCTCCTTTTGTGACGTTCACCTTTGTAAATAATGAAATTGAGCCAAATCAGGTGGTGATCAACTACACTAGTCAAGGGGCTTTGCTCGACCCACTTGGAAAGATTGTTCCGACTATTCCATTACTAATGGCATTAGTAATGTCATTTAGCATTGCCAATGGCATTGGCAATGCCATTACCTAGTATAGGTATTGGGGTCAGCAGACCCCGGGTATGTAAGTGGTGTACGACTGCATAGGACATTTGTTGGAAGGACGAAACACCAAAAGAACGAACCTTCCACATATGATGCAACATTGAAATGACGTTTTTGAACACATTTACCTGGTATTTACTCTGCAATTCTTTCAGCATCCAGTAGAAGTCAATCGCCACATAGACTAGGGGTCCTTAAAATTCATTATATAAACGTGTTCAATAGTCCTTAAAGTTTGCTTGATCTAACCGCCCATTAATATCACGAACATTCTATTAGATTAGACAAAAAATAATCACTGACAGATAAGCAATTAATATTGTGTGATAACCAAATGACTTGAAGGAGTACAACCTGAACCTAATACATGTACTGGAAGCTCCGAAAGCACACACACATTGGATGCAGGTAACTGTGAGTCAGTGAGTGTGAGGACCCCTAGTGTATGTGAATGAAACCAATTACTGGCCCCTTGCTGCATTCTGCTATAGAGGGGGAGTGATCAGAAGACCTCTCTGCGCGGTTCAAATCTTTAACAGAGTAGTCTTTCCCCAGCAGATTCTTGGTCTAGACTCATACCCAAATGCATGAATCAACACATTGTCCATTATCTGTCGTTGGATAAAGATGGCCGTATCTGTATAGAGAGGTAATTGACCATCTCGGATGGCACCCTCTCTGCCTACAGAATGATCTTTCTGTCTCTAACTTCCATACTACAGAGGCTACACGGCCAGTCACTAAAGTACCCAGCTAGCAAAACTCGTAGTAAATCACGTCATCTCTACATCTTTTCTCAACAAAAATTGCTACATTTGGTTACGTCGTATTCTTGGCCTTATGACGTCTTATATGCAAATGGTTTAGACGTCACTCTTCTGACATCTTTTCAATGTAACATAATGATATTAGTATGACCTGCTTTGAAATATTTGAAGGACATCAGAAAGATGCGATATAAAGATTGTTAATAAGTGGAATGATTATAACATTGTGTGAGGTGGGTATATTCCAAAATCATTTCAATTGTGTGGTAATATTTACATCATAACTAAGATACCAGATGCAGACACATTTTAGACATCATGAAAAGACATGTATCTAACGTCTACCCTATATCTAGAGTAGGACTTCTCCATCAGAAGTAGGTAACATCTAAGGCAATTGATTTAATCAGCACATTTTGCCTCTAGACATCACCAATATTCCTGCAGCGATTTAGCATATTGATCCTAGCACAGAGGCCAAGATGTGATGTCAGCTTATGGTCAGTCTATGGGCTTTGAATAGATTTAGCAACCACAGAAAAGGTGTGCTCGTACTAATATCCTGGATTTTCGATTAATAAGTGTTCTATAGAAACAATAATAACAGATCATACATTCCAGAGAAAAAGTTATTCAAGTTTCATCTTCTATGTAAATTTATTGTGTTGAATAGATACTCATTTATGGTCAAACTATTGCCAATGTAGATTGAATTCTATTGATATCGGTTAAGGGAGACATCTTGTGTCAAAAGTGTGAACTACTTGAGAGGTAAAGTACAGATGTGTTATAGACATCATAATCTGACCAGCTAAAGATGTACAACATATGTAAAGTATACGTAATGTTGGTGTCAAATCTATCACATTATTTTAGCATTCACCTTAAGGCATGAATTTGACATAAATGTATTATGTGTATAATTTCTCAAAAAAAAGATGCAATATTCTAATCAAGATTTAACCACTCATTACATAAAAGAATTACCACATTCAAACATACAGATGATATCAAATAACTAATGTCTCTTTCACATTGCCATTTAGATGTAAATAACATGTCAGTTTCCTGTCAAACTACTATGTAAAAGGATTTCCTCCCTCAAGATGTTGTGATGAGGTCATTTTCACGTATTAACGTGAATATGACCAGTAAAAGACGTGCTTTTTACATAAGGTGCTAGCTGGGTAATAGTTCAATAGAATTGGAACAAAACGTCTCTACGTATAGCTAGTTATAAATTGTTTATACCGTTAATAGATTAACCTGTGGTTGCGTTAGGGCATAATCAAAATAGAACTACCGGGTATGTTAAATGTTCAGACTACTAGTATTCCCGGTAGAGGAGTTTTGAGTGAAATTATTCAAACCGTGTATGAGAGCCATTGAAATAATGTAAATACATGTGAACTTGTAAATCATAAGCTAGATGTACATTCAGAGAAGTATGTTGCAGATAAAATATTATCTTTGGACACCTGAGCAGAGTTGAAGTAACAATGGACATCCATAACACAGAGGCAGCATTTCGGGTGCATTTGTATCATGTTTAGACTACCTTGCAACTGGGTTGATTGATTGATTGATTTGTGCAACTGGGGAAACATTAGTGATGAATATGGCTTTGTATTTCAGATGCTTATGATTAGGAATGTATGAGAATGAATTGAAAAATAAATTGTGCACTACGGTACCTTGACCTAACGCATAGATATACAACTTTTCAAAGTGACAGTCCGCCCACGAGGGGGCGGCACTAGATAGACGAACCAATCTGATAACGTCTATCTCTCGGGGACTATTGCATTGTCTAGATCCAATATCATGTTATACATCTGTTGGTGGTTGCCTATCATGTTCTACTGTTTCGACTTGAACAAAAATGTTTGTTTCACGGTTGGGGTTGGATATCATGTTATTGGTAAGATTCGATTTAAAAAAAATCTTTCTTTGATAGTAGTAGGCTTTAACTAGCCTTGAGAAACCCCCCCCCCCCCCCACAAAAAAAAGAAGAAATTAAAACAAAATAATATAAAAATCAAATTATATAAAGTACAGGAAAAAAAGACTCACATACACATGGGTGTAATGGATGATGCATGGTCGCGAGTACTCAAATGGACTGTATTCAGTTGTGACCCCGCCCCTATTAATTACCCCCCCCCCCCGGCCCATATCCACAATACACGACTTATATCTCTGTATCACCCCTAAGGTATACAAGTCATTTCACTATTTATTTCTCACGTGTGAAGTGTGAGTGATGAGAGTGAAGCTTTAATTAGTGTTGCCCCCACTATAATAGAATTAAAACTCCAGGTGAGCTGCTCACTGATATCTCCGAGTGTGAGTGATACCTGAGTGATGAGCAAGTGTGTAAATTAATCCCACCAATGACATCACAGGCCAGAGCGAGCATGCTGAGGTAGAGATGGTCTGCATAGGTCGTACTATAGCATAAAGTCATGTCAGCCTTTTGCTGGGGACATATCTTCACCTGGCTCTAGACCTGTAGTTCCAGAATAAGCATTTAGATAGCTGCACTGTATAGCCAGGTCTGAACCTAAGTGCAGAGATGACAGTTCCAAATTTAAAGGATATATCTTCATGGGACAACCAAGTCTATACCACTTAACAACTGACTTAATTTGACAGGGCGACATGGGGGCAGAAAAAATGGTTAGTTTCCAGTAACATGATCCTAAAAGTTAGACCTGGTAGGTCAGGTTTTTATTCATTTTTATTTTTTGTAAAGGGGTTCACTAAACATCAAAGTCATGAAAAGCATCATGCCATGGATCAAACTGTTATTCAAAAAAACTAAAATAAACAAGGAGGGGGGGGGGGGGAACTCCCCCCAAGATGGGCCTGCTGCATAAGATAATCTTGTGGGCTTAAAGAAAAATATTATTCAGAACCTAGAATCCTTACCCAGCAAATCGTGGTCAGACTTGACCATGATTGGCAAACTTTGGTCATGACCAATTTGGTCAAGGCACAACCTCACCAAAGTTGACCAATTATGTCATAACCAAACCTCATCAAGGTTGACCAATTTTGTCATGACCAAACCTCACCAACATTGGCTTGCATTCGGAGGTGGGCTGTCCGAAACTTATTCAGGAGTAAATTTATTGATAACCTTATTGTGAATTTATTATTTGATATTAGAAGTATAGTTCTCTTTGTCATAATTTTTTAGTACAGATTATGCTTCTTAAAAAAAAAGAGACTTGGTAGTGAGATATCATGGTACGCTATGTGTTCTATGCTATGCAGCACAAGGCGTCCTCTGGGCCCTAATGGTCAGAGTGATGGTCTTGAAAATGTCTATGCTTTAGCACCAATGCAGTGTTTATCATTTTACATATTAGTTTATTACTTAAACACCATTGTGGAAATGCTTGTATAAAGGCCTAAAGAGGTTTCAAACACAGACTAAGTCATGACTGTCATGATATATAGTAATTCTTCTGTCATCAACCCTCGGGAGGCTGGTTCGTCTTCACCAGCAAAGCCAATCCTGGGGAACTTTAGTGATGATCAGTATGGTCAGCATTGGTCAGCTTTGGTCATGACCAAATTGGCCAACTTTAGGCCACTCAATAGACTATCAATGGCCAGTAATGTAGTATGATAGAAATAACTTACATTTTTATCACTTTTAAAGACCAATAGATTCTTAAATACCAAAATGTGAATTTTGGTTGTGAAAAACATAACATTATCCTATACATTTTAGCCATAAAAAAAAAGCCTCCTTCGTCATCTTTTTCGGGCCTTGGTGATGAGAAACCACCTTTTTTTTGAGTGGCCTTAGTCAGGTTTGGTCATGACCAAATTGGCCAACTTTGGTGAGGTTTGGTCATGACCAAATTGGTCAACTTTGGTAAGGTTTGGTCATGACCAAATTGGCAAACCTGCAGGCAAAAATGGTGAGGTTGGTTTTATAATGGTGACCACAATTTGCTGGGTAAATTGTCTGATTTACAAACCGTAAAAACTGGTATGGACCAAAAAGGGGGGAAAATCCCTCCTGTTTTGGTAGACCCGGTCTGGTGACTGGAAACTAACCCTTTTGTTGGGCCTAGGCATTTTGAGACTGTGTGCCATGCGACAGGAGGAATAAAAATGTAGTGACAAGAGCCATGGGCATTTCTTAAAATTGACAATGGGACATGGGCATTTCTTATTAAATACTGTTATAGACAGGGCGAAATGGGCATTTCTTGTAATCGATAGGGGACATAGGGACCCCTCCCCCACCCATCATTATCTACCCCCTCTATCACTAGCTCTAAAGGCTGCCGCAGACGAGGTGATTCGATGACGAGACTGAGACAATACCCAGGTAAACGTGCTGTCTGCGGAGACATCCTCTGATAGAGTCGAGACGACCAAACGTGTTTGATATTGCCCAACTTGGTCTACCGATCGAGTAGGGCCCGTCTGCAGTGGCCTTAAGTTAAGGCTTAACGCAGCACACTTGTTTTGACCTGTACGTGATGTCATTGGTGGGATCAATTGATGCACTTGCTCATCACTCAGCCTCAGGTATCATGGTCATCATGTCTCAGTGACATCAGTGAGCAGCTCACCTGGCTTAGAAGATGTCCCTGCTGAATGTTAAATATCATTTGATATAGGCCTTTAATTAGGCCTATACCGGTAGCACACGGTTTATGGATAGTCTGTTAGTGTGACTTCGCCTTGGTTAGTCTTGCAGTTGGACTTGGATCCAGTTGGGGACCTTGTTCATTCATTGTGACAGTCCTGTGTGGAGTGTGTCAGTGTTTGGTCATGTGATTGATGAGAGATGCAGCTGTCAAAAATGAAAAGTGTTATATTCACCCCCAAACTTTGGGGATCTGCCATGAATAATACTTATTTACTTACTTGGTGCACATATTCCGTGGAGAACATCTGGATCCATTTTTGGCAGCCTCATTTTCTGTAGTTGCAGGGGTTGTCACATTTGTTGTTGATGCAACCGGACCACATGGCACTTCGTCCGCCATCTTGATTCCAATCCCGAAGCCCTTGACTATTAAGTGCAAGGATTGGCTAACAGTCTCATGGCCATCCAATCACGTGCCGTTTAACAGATGCAATGGCGTGTAGGAAACACTTCCGGTGACCCCATTATAGAAAGTACCCGTATGTCAACAAGGGAGCACCTGTCAGGACGACTTGTGTATTGGGAAGCCAACATCGTCACTTTAATACTTGTCAACCACCGTGTGATGTACAAAGGGAAGGATGGTGGAACCTATATTTGATTACCAATTTAGACTTATTCTTATAGGAGACAGTACAGTGGGCAAGTCGTCCCTGTTGAAATATTTCACAGATGGCAAATTTGCCGAGGTGTGTGACCCCACGGTCGGGGTGGACTTCTTTGCCAGATTGATAGAGGTGAAATCGGGAGTGAGAGTAAAACTACAATTATGGGACACTGCTGGACAAGAACGATTTAGGTAAGATGTTATGTTGGTCGACTTGATGTTAGTCTATCAATAACGCCAGTCATGCCATCAAGATGGCTGACGAAACGCCGGTGATTGGTTGAGAGCAGCCCACGAGCTACTCACTGACTCTGGCTATGGCAGGCCGTTTTGTGTAAAATGTCTTTGGCGATGTCTACCTCTGAGTTATCACTGATGGTTATTCTAATAAATACCATTTTGAGTTAAAATAAACATATGTCAATTATCACAAAGCAGTGCGTAAATACTATATAGGACTATATTCATAATCTAAAGAATGTGAAGTGTTATTGAATCTACTTTTCTTATAAAAAAAACCACACACACAACACACACACACAGTGATAATAAATAATAGTATTATAGCTGAATGTATGAATTTCCATAATTAAGTGCAGAATATATGGGATAATTTCATATTGAATGATTCAACTAACAGACCTGTAGGTTGTTATATCTCGATGGTTGAACAAACAATGTCAATCAATGTGAAGCTTAACTTTCATAATCAATTCATACCGGTACTTTTAGAATACAGCGGAAGCTTTGTATTAGGACATGTGCATTTTACTTTCTATAATTCATCTTCATTATCATATTTCACAATTCAAGTCCTATCATCTATTCTATGAAGGGCCTACACTACGAAATCCAAACCTTAGAAATTGGTTAGGCCTGAGGCTGAGCGGCTTGCCATGGAGATCAGTACCATTGATGGCCCATGCTCACGCGCCCAGTTGTCTGGTGCCGATTATGCTGACAGTGGTGTGGTGCCGAGTCTGGCACTGCGGGTATAACACTGGTGCAATCAATCAGAAGGCCATGTTATATAATAATGCCCTGTGTGCCTAGGGTGTGGCTTCAGTGTGTCTGGTCTGTTTTTCACAATCTGATAATATAGACACAGGCGTTGTGTGGCATGTGATGCAATCTGTTTCCACCCATGTGTATGGTTGTATGGCCAGGTAGGCCTACTATCTATATGGCACCGGTACTACTGTGGTAGGCGACAGGTTGTACTGCTAGATCTACACCCCAAATCTACACCTGTCACCTACATCAGTATGTCCACGTTGGGTTAAATTTCTGTAATACATGTATCTCATCTGAAATACACTGAATGGCAATTTGTCATCGATATCATATGGCAACAACAGAATTCTGGATTGTTGTTGGACATGATCTCATCCTGATCCCGGCGACTGGGGTAAATAATTAAGCCCGTGACTTAATTGTATCAGAAACAACCTTGGCAAATATTAGGTTGATTACTTTAATACTGGTGTACCCAGTAACTGGAAATCATCATCTGAGACAAGGCCGATAAGCCTTGACTGTTTTGGAGAGTCATTGTTCAGATATATGTAAGCCCTACCATATACTACTTCACACCAAAGCACCTGATATCAGGTCTATTGAGTAATTGACATCATAACAATCCTATAACCATTGTCTCATGCCTACTTCATGAAGTCTATCGTCACATATTTTGGCATGTCTCATGATGTCTACTTCAGCAAGAAATTACTGCAGCTGCATGTAAAATCTATTGACACAAGTTTGTCTTGTACAGCATCAGGGAAAGGTGTACAAATGTGTCAATACCCCCCTTATACAAATAATTGGGTCATCTGTGATAGATAGTGATCATAATGACCCGCAATTAAACTCTATCACACATAAAACAAGTTACAGTCACTTAAACTCATACGCTGATCAAGTCGAAATACATGTAGGCCTATATCGTTTGTTCAGCTGCCACAGTGCATAGAACTGCTTTTTAAGACGCTTTATACGTCATTATACATGTACATCACGTGAATTCATTCCGTTCCTAAGAGTCATGCTCTGATAGCCTCTGATGGTCTAGGTCAAGACAGTTGCGTGCTATGGTGTACTTGGCATCCTATCATGTGAGAACTGAATACGGATATTGTCTTAAGTCTTCGCAATACAATGTAGGTGGTAGCTATTATCCAAGACAGCATAATATATTCGACCCAAAAGAATTGCAAAAGGAAAGGCATAGACAAGAGAGACAAGAAAAACATAGGACCATTCTGATGTTATCCAATGAAACCAATGTGATTGTTTATTTATCACCCCATGCAGGAATGGCGCAGATTGCGTATCTATTACTCGGTAGATTTAGGTAAACCACGCAACCAGCTGATGATATACGGATGGCGGCGTGATGTATACAGTATTTCCTTTGGCCGAAGACAATATTAGCTGAATGTCAATAGAATCAATATTGTATCATTCAAGATCTAATAGAACTCGAAAAAACAGCAGTTGGAGCTCTCTGTCCATAGATACATAAATTTCAAAAAGTTTTGCTTTAAAATTACAATTAAAATATTTATTCAGAAAATGTAGAATCCCAGGTACATCGGGCGTATAAGAAGAATGGTACAAGAGCCATGTGTATATTACGTTTGTACGCAACCCGATACAAAACACTTTGTATAACCCCTGCTTTAATTGGCTGTGTATGATAACTCTGTATACGCCTGCATTGTTTTTGTCAACCTGGCTGCAGCTCCTGACCCCCTTTTATTTGAACACCAATATGTTTATTGAGCACATGTTTTTAATCAATAACTGCAAGTAAAAATTGATGGCGCTCGGCAGGTGTTGGCTGAGTAATCCACCTGGTCCATGCGTGTTCAGGGACCTTATCTGCCCTCCACCCGCCGCGTCGTTGTTAACATAAGTAGATTGAGCCCTTTAAGGACCGCATGGTGCTCTAATATGTGATGTCCTTTGTCGTCATGATGCATGAATGTAGTGCTGGTGTCAGAATCGACTCGCCAGAGCTGCAATGAATACCGACCCTTTCGGAGGAATTCAATTCTGTAAGTCGGCATGATGCATTAATTCAGTCCTGGTGCGTTATTGGACATACACATTCATGCATTATAACAAATCTACGTACCACATCAAAGGGTTCAAGTTCTCATGCTATATTTCTACTGTAACCCAGTCAGGTGGAAAGCTAATGGGAGGATCAAAAATGGCCTTCAATAGATGGGGCTGAGCGATGACTCACTAAACATCTATTATGTATGCATCCTATATAAAAGTTCAGCACAGGATACACACACATAATGAGTGTTTACCCTTAGTTTGAATATAGTCATAATGATGATATGGGTTTATACACCAAAATAACATGTATTCCTATCTCCTTGTGTTTCAGATCCATCACCCGCTCGTACTATAGGAACTCGGTAGGCGCGCTGCTGGTCTATGACATCACCAAGCGGGCAAGCTTCGAGCACCTGGAGGATTGGTTAGAGGAGGCTAAAATCCACATCGAACCGCACAAGGCCGTCTTCCTGGTGATCGGCCACAAGGCGGATCGAGAAGGCGAGCGAGCTGTCACCACCAAGGAAGGTCGGCAGTTCGCAGACTTCCACGGGCTTAAATTCATGGAAACGTCAGCCAAGACAGGCATGAATGTGGAGGAGTCATTCGCTACCATCACCAGAGACATCTACACCCTGCTAGAACAGGGGCAGATTAGGGTGGAGGAAGGCTGGGACGGTATTAAGAACGGCTACGCCCAGCCACGGGAAACCTTCACGCTGATGGAGGGCGAGCCGCAAGGGGGCGGCTGCTGTTAATGTGGATACCAAATAGTGTTAGAACCAAGGAGGAGAGAGCTGTGTGCTATTGGAGTTTATTTAGATAATATATAAATATATATAAATATGTGATGTATGCGCTGTGTGCATCCCAGCGGCTTGGAATGTGAACGCGCATCGTTCCCTGTCTCATTCCCTTGTATTGGGTCTGCAGAACCTCGGCACACAGCGAGCAGCTCCTGGGTCGGTGTTGTGTGAAAGACCTGCTCTCCTGTGTGAGTTGCTGCATCGACATGGCCGCATTATCTTATCATTATGACAAGATTTAAGTGATCTCTCTCAGTTAGTTAGTATATGGTTATTAGTTTACTCAATTTGTATTTGTCCCGCAAGGCTATAGCCAGCAAAGGTGCTTTCATGGTTTGGTCTCGCTGTTGCCCACCTCCTGACCTTGATCTGTGGGTATTTGTTGAGGTCTTGTAGTAGCCACAATTATGCTCCTGTGTGTTTAATAGCCATGCAAGTATATAGAATAGGTTATTTGCAAAAAGTCAATTCGAAGGTCACAACCGACAACCCAAATCTGATGATGCCATTCTCAAAGCAGACATTGCGAAGCAATATGTACATGTATTATCAAAAAAGGTCCTTCTGGTTTTGAATTCATTAAAAGGTTATAACTAAATTTAACGGATAATCAAAAAGTCAAGAGTGATAAACAATTTTTTCACTAGAACCATTAAGTATCTCCCAATATCATGGAATGATTTTTCAGCGGGTTTATTTTCCTCCTATTTATGATATTTTTCATCTGGAGACTTCAAAATTTGTTTCATAAATATAGCGGATACAAATTATGAATTATTCAGGTGCCTTGGGGTGTTGTTATATATAATTATACATAATTTGTTCAACAGTATTTCTTGACATTCCTCACAGTGCACATAGTATAAGTAATAGTTTAACCCTAGAAGAGCTGCATAATGTTCTAATGCATTGCACCCATTGTCGTTATGATGCATGAGTCGGCGTGATGCATTCATGTATTTATCATGACGATAAGGGTTCAATTAGCACATTAAAGTACGAGGCGGCTATTAAAGAGTTAAGCACGTGTGTAAATAGGTATTATAGCAGTGTGTTGTTAGGCGTATATTAACGTGTGCTTCCAGTTGAAAAAGCTCTTATGAAATAACATTGCTCTGTTATATTTGTTACTACTAGTACACGTACTTATAACACTGTAAAGCTTCTGAAGGAATTTCAATTTAGAACAGTGATTTGCTGATTATGTTTAACTTACATCTACACTTACTCGCAGGGTTTCTGCTGGTATCAATGAACAATAATTCTTCTTTTTCTGAAGCTAGAAAAAGGAACTTACATGTATCCATTCATTTTGACATTTATATTATTTATCCAAAAATGTATGGTTCTTGCGAATTCAGCTCATATTTTGTTAGGACATGATAATCTACATTGTCATCTCTCATCTCACTCTCACTCTTCCGAAATATTTCTATTGATTTGGGCATATTTATCAAATTATTCTCATGACAAACAAGTAATCAAACAATTAGCC
The DNA here is from genome assembly GCA_947462335.1 of Harmothoe impar. Taxonomy (NCBI): domain Eukaryota; kingdom Metazoa; phylum Annelida; class Polychaeta; order Phyllodocida; family Polynoidae; genus Harmothoe; species Harmothoe impar. The sequence goes on from OX381708.1 coordinate 45,408,957, forward strand.
GAAAGTTTCTTTGATGATGTATTACCATACCCTTCTTTCATCAATGATTTATGCTTGCAGACACACTCCGTGTTTTGGACTTTGTTACTATTAAAGATTACATTGTATTCTCAAACTCTTGACATTATTCGCTCACACCGTTGCTAAATGTGCGTTATGAGGATGCTCAATGGGTTAACACATACTTTGTTGTTCCTATGTACATATCAGTTTGTTTCATGAACATGTTCATTTGTTTTCATACGTTAGGGAATTATTTGGGTGTTATAGTATAAGTTAGAGATGTCTCCTGTTGATAGTAGATGGGAATCGTACAAGTCTCGACTAGACAGTGTTATACTATGTTATATATAATAATGTATGTACATTTATATTTGATTGATTATTAGCTGATGTGCCTGATCACCATTATTGCAAACCAACTGTTTTCACAATTGTATTTATACTGCCAAATGGTTTTATTTATGGACTGAATATGAATTTTACTTGTATGACAATGGCCTAGAGTGGTTTGATTTGACTGTAAAACCCAAATTGGTGTATCGATGAAATCCAAAATGATTTTACTCACGCATGACAGAGAAGAGGTGATTTTCTGACGTATTCAAATAAACCAAAAACAATGCCAGATAATTCACGGTAGACAACCAGAACATGTAATGGTTGTTTTTGCTGAGAATAATACATGTTATTTATCGATGAAAAGAACTAAAACACACCCTGTATTGCTATTGGCAAGGCAGATAATGTCCTTCCTGTTCTTTCGTTACAGAGTGGTGTCTCGGTAGGCCTATATTTATCTTTCTATTTGGTTGTAGATAATGATGGGAGAAACTCCTGCTTTTGGTACTTGCCAAATCATTGAGACAGGATGAACTGCTAAGCAATTCTGTCAATATGCCGCAAACACTAAGCTCTGCCACCCATGTATCCAGTGTATTTTTATTTTTATTTATTTTTTATCCAGTGTAATGGCCAGGCAATGCGAAAAATTGCCCTTGTTGCCTAAGTGTAAGCGGCCAAACAGAGAGGATAATCCGCACGCCCCTGTGCAGATAATCTTAAATTCTGCTTGGCTGTTCACCTATTATGGACATTGGGTATATGGGTTCTATAGCTTAGTGCCTGGACCAGGTCGAAACCACTGCTGGGTTTAAGGCCTACTTGTCAGCATTATCAGTATTCATGTTTAAATAGAGGACAAGGGAGCTGTGATTGTTGCCATACTTGTGCAAGTGCCATGGACTGGTCGTCTTAACGTCTTAACCCTTTAAGGGCAGCAGTGTGCTTGCATGTAATATGCCATGCTTAATGAACCTGACGCTTTGAGGCATCAAGCCGTCCTTAAAGGGTTAACTCGCCAAATGCAGTCAGTGAACGCCTGATATTTCTTGTGAACGTTGTCAACGTTATCAGCATGTGGTTTGTGAGTACCGGGGTGTGGTGAGCTTTGTGATGTACAGCTTGCTAGAGGTGGGGAGTTGATAATGGGGATTCCTTCCCTTCTTAGGGGTATTCCTAATCAAGTGACTGCATTGAATTGGAGAACCAGAGAACTTCTCATAGCATTTCTATATACCACAAAATACAACTACGTTCTCATAGATTCTTCTGAATTTAGGATAGTTCACATCAAAATGCATACGAGACCAGATCCATAGGTGCAGATCTCTAAGTTTCCAGGGGAGTATTGAAATACTTCTTAGGTACAGGATAACATAAATTGAGACAATTTTCCACAAACCTCTCTGGGTTGTACAATCATTAGATGCTTAAGGATATTTATTGTCAACCAGGAAGACTTACTACAATGTAGTTTACTGATATTCCATATCCCATGACCTTGGCTCGAGGCCTGACCGTGGAACAGAGTTGTATTTTGATGAGGGTCGTGGGGCTCAGACAGCTGTGATGTCCTTACTCGGAGGAGGCTTGGGGACAAAGGGAAAGTAGGAGGCAACCAAATACTCTGCAGTCCCAGGGTTGTGCGATACTTTACACAATTATACCGTCAGAGTGCACGTTGTTCTAAACACAATCGTGTCGCATCCACCATATCACATATAAAACCTACCAGGGGTCTGTTACATAAAAATGGCAATTGACTTCATTCTGTAACAGACCCAACTATCTGAAGTATAACGTAGCACAATACTCTTAATGTTAAGACATGCTGACTTGGCATATGGATAACTTCACTGGTGTTTCCCAAGTTTGAATAGCAGATTATAATATTATTAAACCCCAAAACCAGTGATATATTAGATGTCCCTGCTGAATGTTTACAACCACATTTCTGCACTGTGAAGAGAGGTATCTGGTCGTTAATAGAAAGGTTAGACGTTGTAGGAAGGGTGGCTTTTGTATGCTGACAGTGCTGATATGCGTAATGGTATACGATACAAAATGGTATGTGTATTAACGTGATTCTAATAAGAGGAAAGGAATAAGCAGGGTTTGGGGGGGGGGGGGTTGTGACAACCACATTACTTCTATGGCAAGGTTTGGTTCACACGAATCGCGTTCTGAGCATATCCCTGGTGAATAATATGGATGTGACGAAATAGAAGTGTAAGGGAAGAGCTATTGGTGCTCTTAGCCCTCTTCATCTGCTGTGATGTGGCTTTAAAGTCTTTCTTGTGAATATGAAGCTGACAAAATGTAAGTCTGTAGTGAACTGTAATCATCTTACTAATCTCCACAACGAGTGTGTGAATGTGAATAGGTGTTCACTCTCTATGAAGTAGGAATAGCACCGATATATGACCATTTCTGTGAAACCCCATTCACTTTGAGATTATTTAATTGTATTGTCAAACAAATGTATATACATGTATTAAGGTAGGAAGTATACCCAAGGCCTATTCCACTATTGGGTTGGCCTACCAAATGGAGCTGAACCTTTGTTTACTAGTCCCAGTGCTAGTACTATACACATTGTCGTCTGCTTCCAGAGCAGATAAGCAGACGATAAATGGTAGCTATCTACACCTATTATATTGTATGGAATTACTTCTAGTTGACGAGTAATATGAATAACGTTGATATTTTGTAACTTGTTGCTGGAGATACAGGTGGCACACTAGATAGCTTTCTACCAGCTCAGTCGACACAAACAAATTATCGAGTCACTGTAGTATTACTTTGAGACAACAAAGAGTCCTAGTCGATAGTAAAACGCAAGAGACAAAATGTGGTATTAAAAATCGGCAAACTTTATGCCTGATTTTGTGCAGTTTTAATATTGTTTTTATTTCATGGATCACAATCATGTGTCCAACGATCTGTAATTGGGGTTCTTACCCTTCATTTCCATTAAAACCATGACAGTAATTTTGGTACCCATATTTTAGTATATATATTTTTTAAATATTGATGTACATCGCCTCATTTAATAGACTGTGCATGTTACTCTGTACTATCTTGACACAGCTCCAATCCATGAGTGTACAACTTCAATTTATGACTAACAATGATATCTGATATAAATTTAACACTATTTTAGTTATTTAACAACCCAAACTACATTGATGTATCCTAATGTCCCCACTGACTACAACCTAAGTGACAAGTATTGAGTGTTGTATTTACATGTAGAGGTCGTTGTAGGTGTTGTGATGTATCCCAGTGGCCTATACTAAATGTACAAGAGGTCAGGGTGAGACTGCCCCATGTTAAAACTTTTAGTCTGCCCACTCACATTGGGCTCGTGTCCGCAAAGTGTTGTGTAGATATGCATATTGTAAAATTAAAAGAAGTCATCATGAAACAATACTTTGTTCTCTTGTCTGTCTTGAAGAAAAAAAAAATTAAAGATTTCACTTTAAAGTGAATGGTCCACAGTTTATTTCATTTAGCTGTTATAGTGTTAACCACATTGGATACAAGGTAAAATGTTCTGCAGTAATATATCATTCAGGTTCATCAAGGTTTGTGTTCACAATAGTATAGGATACTAGATTATATACGTGGTAGTAGTTCCAGCCAGTGACAACGTTACTTTACACCCACGGGGGTCCTTGGGGTTCTTCCGGAGAATAAACTGACCATCCAATACTTGATCTGTGAAATATGAAAGAAAGGAAAAATATATTAGTATCCAATAATGAAAAACCACAGCTCGTGCAAAAGAGATCTAGCCTATTCTTAATTGACCATAATGGACCATGGATTATAATCGAAATACGCTATATAGTAACCATAGTTACATTGATGCACTATCACATATTTTCATTGCCCCATAGTCTTACCTTTCTTAACGTCTACGGGCTTTTCTAATAGAAAGATAGTTTGCTTCCAATGCGTTGGCGTATGTGCAGGACCTGTTGAGAAGTGAACCTGTGAAGAAACATACCAATACATACATTAACTGATAATCCCTTTCTTCAAATATACTATACACACATATTTATTGATTTTGAAGTCTCATCTTTTTAAATAATCATTACAAACATTTTTTTGTACTAAATGTACCTCAATATTAACACAGATATAATGTAACATAGACCACAATGCACTGCTCCAAAATATGAAGTTGAACTGGACATGTTTTTAGACCACGATATTATGTAATTTTCTCATAGTACATGACTTCCTCAGTTCCCAAAAAAAAGTTCCTGACGGGGTACGGCCTCGTTTGCCCGTAATGGCCGTTTCCATGGCAACCACCTCAAAATAGTGGATACGGCTGTAAAAAGTGCACTTTGGCTGTCCATAGGGCTATTTGAGTTTTACCTACCCCCCCTAAATCAATGTTGAGCTTTTATCTGGTCTCATCATGCGGTTGCTAGGGTAAGCGGTTGCCTAGCAACAGACATTCTATGTGAGAATTCCCTAGAAACGAGAGGAAATATCAATGAGATAGCTAATCTATCCATATCCAATTCATCAAAACAGACCCCTGAGAAAAAATGGTGATATATCCTTGTTGACATGGTCCATAGTTACCTAGCAACAGCAGATATGTACCTAGCAACCAGCGTTAACTACCAATATGGCTGAAAAAAATCACATTTTGGCTGTCCATAGGACCATAAAAAGTTGACCCACCCCACTAAATCAACTTCAAGGTTTATGATGGCATTAATGCCTTGTTGCTAGGGAGAGTGGTTGCCTAGCAACAGCCATTCTATGCTATAATTCCCTAGTTACCACGGAAAATATCCATCGGTGAGATGATAAGCCAATACCCACTCCATTCAAATTGACCCCCATGGGAAAATGGTAATAAATCTATGTTGGTAAAGTCCATGGTTGCCTAGCAACAGTAGATATCTACCTAGCACCCATTTTGAAATGCACTATTTCACCAGACTTGATCATAGTTATCCTGAATACTGGTATATGGCAGTATTTAGGGTGGTATCTAAAGTTTTCTGACATTATCTAGGAAGTATGTGAGGCTCTATGACAGTATCTATGAGGCATCTGAGGATGCCTGACAATGTCAAAGAGGTATAAAAGAATATTTAACTGTATCTAAGGGTTATCTCATGTGCTCTATTGTGTATCTTGGGGGTATGAGAGATGTCTAACTGTGTCTAGGGTGAATATTAATAAGCTAGAAACCAGAGCGATTATCATTAATAGAGGTGATGTACTCATACCTACACCCAAATGGGTCCACAGGATGTCAATGATGCCATGTTCTTGTTACTATGGTCCATTGTTGCAAAGCAACAATAGATGCCTACTTAACAACCAATGTTAAATGTGTGTTATACTAGCTTTTGCCATAGTGGCTTTGCTTACTACTGCCTTACAGTATCTGTATGAGGTGCTGAGGCTGCCTGACAGTATTTAGGGCGTTATGTCAACCTCCCAGGCATTATCTAAGAGATACCTGCATTTGCCTAGCACTATCATATTGGAGGCAGCTATATACTATATAAAAGTATCCATAGGCCATCTATTATTACCTTGCAGTATATGGCAGGTTGTTGGACAAATGTGATTTTGCCAGACATATAAGTCAACTTAGGTACCCTAGGAAGAATGTCGCCAGTGCATGAGAGTATCTGTTGAGTAGCAAGGTGCCTGATGGGATCATGGGAGTATCTGACCTTGAAAAACATGATTCTGGCTTAAATATACTGGCCCCATGAAATCTTAATGTGCCACAACTGCCCCAGGATGGTAGCTAAGGAGTTTAACATACAAATTGCAGATGGAATTTGACATTTTGCTGACAAGGCAACATAAATGACATGTATTTTTCCAGAATTATATATACTGTTTGTTTCCAAGGGGTTTGGCCATTTGATAGTATTGCTGCCCTAAGCTGTCTGAGATATTTCTCTTAAATACTGCATCACACACCCTTCAGGTAGTGTCAGTCAGCCTTATATATACAAAAAACACAGTCAGACAGCTTGAGATATGCTCGTAGATACCGCCCAACAGGCTGACTATCTAGTATATCATTTTACAACATCAGGCTAAAGCTAGATACAGTTAGACAGTCATTTTCTCTAATTGGCTGTTTGTTTCTTTTTTGGAACTATTAATTGAAAAATTTAGTTTCTCATATTGACAGTCCAAACTGTGAATAAGAGGATTTTGATCTGGTATTGCCAGTTCAAACTGTCAATAAGAGAATTTTATGCTGTTAATGACAGTTGCAGCTGTTTTTAGTCATGCATATTATGTTGATAAGCATGCCCTAGGCTTATTTGCAACATTCCAGGAAGAATAAAGGAACTTTCAACCTCAACTTAATAGGTTCTAGCTACTGTCAGGCAGATCAGATACTTCTTTGACACAGTATTCAAGCCTTTGATACCATCTAGATATTCTTTGTCAACCTCAGGGACCTCCTACAGCCTAGACACAACTTCAGGTACCCCCGTTACATTGACAGACAGTAGTAATCAGGGCAACTATGGTCAAGTCTGCTAAAATATAACATTGCCCTTGGTTGCTAGGTAGATTTCTGCAATTACTATGCAATCATGGCCAATAGCAACACAAAAACAACACCATTATACTGCCAGTGAACCACAGGTATGCTCTAGTTATCTGATAACTTAACATTCACCCTAGAAACAGTGGATTTCTTGTAACTCAATGCAATTTTGTGCAATATATTGGCTTACTGCATGGAAGGGGTTAAGGAGGTATGTCATATACCCCCTAGATACACAAAAGATCACATTAGAAAGCCCTTAGATACAGTAAAATAACCTTTTATACCTCTTTGATATTGTCAGGCAAGCTGAGGTGCCTCATAGATACTGTCATAAAGCCTCACATACTTCCTAGATAATGCCAGAAAACTTTAGATACCACCCTAAATACTGCCATATACCAGTATTCAGGATAACTATGATCAAGTCTGGTGAAATAATGCATTTCAAAATGGTTGCTAGGTAGATATCTTCTGTTGCTAGGCAACCATGGACTATACCAACATAGATTTATTACCATTTTCCCATGGGGATCAATTTGAATGGAGTGGGTATTGGCATATCATCTCACCGATGGATATTTTCCATGGTAACTAGGGAATAACAACGTAGAATGGCTGTTGCTAGGCAACCACTCACCCTAGCAACAAGGCATTAATGCCATCATAAGCCTTGAAGTTGATTTAGTGGGGTGGGTCAACTTTTTATGGACCTATGGAGAGCCAAAATGTGATTTTCTCAGCCATATTGGTAGTTAACGCTGGTTGCTAGGTACATATCTGCTTTTGCTAGGTAACTATGGACCATGTCAACAAGGATATATCACCATTGTTTCTTGGGGGTCTGTTTTGATGAATTAGATATGGATAGATTAGCTATCTCATTGATATTTCCTCTCGTTTCTAGGGAATTCTCACATAGAATGTCTGTTGCTAGGCAACCGCTTACCCTAGCAACCGCATGATGAGACCAGATAAAAGCTCAACATTGATTTAGGGGGGGTAGGTAAAACTCAAATGGCCCTATGGACAGCCAAAGTGCACTTTTTACAGCCGTATCCACTATTTTGAGGTGGTTGCCATGGAAACGGCCATTACGGGCAAACGAGGCCGTACCCCGTCAGGAACTTTTTTTTGGGAACTGAGGAAGTCATGTACTATAAGAAAATTACATAATATCGTGGTCTAAAAACATGTCCAGTACTACCTGATTTCTAGGCCTCTTTTGAGGTAGCGCATTGCGGTCTAACATTAGATCCGTACCTTATTGGGTAACCTAAAGTTGATGTCGAAGTAGACAAGAGCAGCTGTGATTTGTCCGTCGGCGGAGGCCTGTAATCTGACCGGGCTGGTGAACTCCAGGTCCTTAATGCTACAGGTGCAGATGTCCAACTCCTGTGAGAAACATGATCAATGTTAGACTTATAATATCCTTGAATTCAGAAAATTCACAACGGCCTTTGTTCTGTCATAATCTTGAAGCCCAAACCAATGTTAAGTTCAGATAGAAGCTCGCCTGTGTGTGATTGCAATTACGCAGGAATTGGAGGAAGGGTTAATTTAATAACCTTTCTTTTAAAATCTTTTAAGGATTAATTTCACGCAGCACGTGCAGCAGGGCTATTCATACATTCCTGAAGAATATTTATAAATTTAGTCAAAACGTCGATATCATTCAATCAACATTTTTCTCAACATGTATCTGCCACTGCCTTGTACATATTGTTGTACTCGACGGTGTCTGGTTTTCTGTGTTTACTACATACCCTAGTATTTATTCATACGTTATTACTGCAAATATCAGCACATATTTGGTGCATGAACGCTACAGTTCACATACATTAATGAAAACATAGCCAAAATAATTAAGAATTTTAATATCATATGAGAGCATCTTCTTCTGAAAATCATAGCAATGCACATACTAGGGAAGTCCCTGTTTTATATCATTCAGGCCTGTGTTAAATCAGCCTTGTGCTTCAATGATATTTCATATATGCAGTACTAACCTTAAAGACACAATTATCTGTGATGACCGTCTCAGGTTTGGCGACCCTAACGCTTCCCTCGCGGATGACAAAACTGCGCATGCAGTTCATCTGGAACCCGTAGACATCGTCCCAGTACGTGACATTCTTCTTGTGTAGGTCCTGGTCGTTAAGGCCTACCAGGGTCATGGTGCAGTGGTCAGGGAGGACCATGCCGCCTTCCTTCAGGTACCGCTGTCGTGCCCACAATACAGAGTCCAGCATCGACTCAAACAGCAGACAGTACCCCATCCACTCAGATATGATGATGTCCACCTAGGTATCATAATTTCCACTCACTTATAGTTGCTATTAAGCACTGAGAATACGCCAGTGATTTAAACAATTTGTAATAACCTCATTCTGACCATTATTAAAAATCCAGACTTACCCCTACTCAGAATTCCTATTTCTAGCTTTACTCCATTAAATGCAAGATATAATTGACCTGTCGTAGACTTTTGCATTGCTCCATATTATATTAAAAGGTCTACGTGCAATAAACTCCAACCATTCATGTGCACCATTACCGGTAGGCACTTCTAAGTACATGTATATACTTTATTACACATCTAAACACACCTGTTCCACAGGGAGGTCGACATCTTCCATGCGTCCCTTTATCAACGTCACCGTGTCCTCAAGGCCGTTCTCCCTGTAAGCACATCAGAGCTGAAGTACATATTGTTGGTCATCCTTAATCATTTATGACAGGATGATGCCTAAAGGCTTCATGTTCAATTATTCCATTAAATCTGTACGAATCCCAAGGGTGTCCCTGGTAGATATGAAAAAAGATCCGAGAAAACCCAGGAGTTTGCAGGTGTGACTAAGCATTTATAATTAAGCTAGATGGAGGAGTATGATGACTAATACCCTCAATGCTTCTTACCTCACAATATCCATGGCCTGGTAGATGACGTCTGACAGGTCCACACCGATCACCTTCTTAGCGCCAGCCCGGGCGGCGAACATACTGAGGATGCCTGTACCACACCCCACGTCCAGTACCACCTTGTCCTTAAAGAAGTCTTTGTTCTGGTACATACTGTCACGGTAACTCTCTGTCCGCACCGTGTCCTACACAACAGTAACATCAACATCTAGTTTATCATAATTTCATCATGGAAAGGCAGCTAGGCTATTAGTCATTTTGAATCAGTTCCAGGTAGGCCCTTGCAAGGTCTGTCCTTGAATCAGATCTTATTTTTAATTTAATTTTGTGGATAGATGGCTCTCTGTTAAATAGATTCATGTCAAATTAAATTATGCTCATCAGATTTATTAAGAAGCATACCGGTAGGTCATTTTTTCCCCTAAATGCTGTTCTAGATTTCTTACTGCTGCTTGAGACGTTATTTCCTCCTACAGTATAAATGATAGGTTACAACATATCATAAGCAAATTGAAAGTGGTTACCTGCAGCATTTGTTGGTGTATACCGAAATGTGAGTATGAGTCGAAGTAGTAGTCATCGTCTCCCTCGGTGAGGTTCTGTACCGCCTCGTGTGACGGAACCGGAACAGTGCTCGCGCTCATCACAAGGTCCTGTGCGGCTAACCTACAACACAAACGACAGGATTAGTACATTCACTACCGCAAAACCTTGCATATAGGCCGCGGCTAGTAGGCAAGTCAGATCGACAGTGCGGCTTATAGGATCGGCCCAGTCAGGGTGCTGCTTATAGGCGAGGTTTTGAATGTATACTACAGTACTAAAGTTGTGATAATCAGATCGCCACTGCGGCTTATAAGATCGGGACAAAGTCTAGGTGTGGCTAATGCGCGAGTTAGGCTTATACACGAGGTTTTACGGTAGTACAAACCTCATGTTTTCCAGACTTTTTTTAATGACCATTGGCAAAGCTGGTAGTTGTATTGTTACCATTTTATGAGGAACAAACACACCTGTCGTTTATTTGGTAATTTGTTTATGAGTGCTAATGTCGTGCAGTCAAGCTGAACCAATATTGCCTTAGTTCCATCGTGAAGATCATCTCAAGTAATTAGGGAAAAGGCACTATTATATTTTCCTCCCAGTGGGGAATGTTTGTCTTGTTATATTTTTCCTGGCAAATACATAAAACTGGTCCCATAATGGTCTACAATAAAGTGTTAAACACACTTAATATAGTACACAATACCTCATCTTGGCTAGGTCGTCTATGGCCTGTTGTAACCTCAGTTCGGCCTGTGTTGCTCGGTTTTCTGCATCACGTAACTTCTTTACGATAGCCCGGTCACCTGACGCTGCCTGTGTGCCGTCCTGCCCAGCGACATGTCCGTTTTCTCCCCCGGCATTACTCACCATTTCATCCAACTCCTCAATGTCTGCGTGACAAGATGAAGATAACGAGATATGATTAAATCCTCTATTATATTTTTAATAACAAAATATAGGAGTGAATATGAACAGTTATCATAATAAAATATGATTTATAAAGCTTTTATCATCCCACCTTGAATGCACAAATAACCTATATATTTATATTGATTCTATTGATGCCAGATAGAGATAGAGACCATTAACTTTGTCAAATCGTTATTTTCATGTCATGTATAAACTTTGTAATACATGTACTTAAATCTATGCGCCCCATGATGGGAATTCATGAGCATTTTCTCTCCCTTTACTTACCTAATTGTAGTAAAGGGTCGTCCTCAACTTCGGGTTTCAGGAAACCGTCATCACTCCATGGACACGACCCTGATTGAACCAGCTGTCCCACTGGAGGTTGCTGCATATATTAGCAAAACGATGTCGGTCTACAGTTCATGTTTAAATTGCTGTCTTTTTCATTCCCTCTGTTTTTGTAACTTTTAGTATGTGATGAAAAATGCAAACATCTTTTCTTTTCTCTGATGGGCGATGTGATTTTGGATGTAGCCCTAGCTCAACCCTCAATCATTTTCTTTAACGGTTTTTTTCTTACCCTGGTTTGTATGTCTCTGCTTAGCTACTCAACCTCAAAATGGGAAAATGAGAATGTGACCATTAAACTTGTATAAGATGCTTACCATTTTTCTAATGTAGTTGATGAGTTTTATGTAACCATAATCATCTAGGTTATGTATTTGATGAACTTGTAAAATGTCGACACCATGCTCTTGTCTACAGTGAGTGAAGACGACGTTAGGGGTGGCGAAGGTGTTCTCACAGTAGAGACACCTGGCGGGCTCTGGGGTCATCTCTTGTCCTTCATCGTCATCCCATACGTCATCAGGATCATCCATGGTGAAATCTTCTAATTCCGGCATGTCATCTGCAGTGGATTGTAAGCTCTTTCAGACAGCCTCACAAACTGATCTTTAAAACTATCAAAATTATATCAAATTCAAATAAAACCCCATTTCTCACACTTCTCCGGTCCTAGTGTTCATCTATGCTGATGTTGACATTTTCTGACATTATTTTTGAGAGCTCTGCCAAGCCTAACCTCGACATAAAAAAAACAAAAATCTTAATATTATTTACATTAGCGGGCCTTTGCTTTCACCATGGAATTGTACAAGATAGGGGGTCTAGATGGAGTAGGGGGGGGGGGGTCCCCATGTCGCACGTCGATTTTAATAAATGGCCATGTCACCTGTCACTTAAATCCCCATGTCCCATATCGCCTATAACTTATAAGAACCTGTCCTGTCCCATGTTGATTTTAAGAAACACCGTATGTCATGTCACTTATTTTTTTCTTCATGTCACTAAGCGCCATGTCGCATGTCGATTAAAAAAAATGGCCATGTCGACGTGTCGAATTTAGCCATCCACCCCCATAAGATTCCAGGGAATTGTACAGGTCCATGCTTTCACTTAAAAACAATTTTTCTTTTCAAGTTTTTCAGTAGAGTCAAATTGCAGTTGCAGGTTCCAGTCCTAACCAAAAACAAACTTACTGTCTTTACAGCTAGTCGTCCCTCCTGAAGAGGAACGATGCGTTGCAGTATACTAAGTATAGGACAGTATAGAACTATGGCTGTAGGCAGCAGGGCATGCTTGACATAGTCCGACCATAAATATGGGAGTGTATATTTATGGTCTGACACATCTGGCGCTACTGCGCCAGACTGCAGCTAGATCTACATAGGGATCCTACAGACTATAGTGGGAATAAAAAGGGTGTTGTTCTCATATTAAATGTGTGCAGTGTCACTGTCAGTCCCTCAAAATGGTCAATCATGTCCCCCAAAAGGTACCCCACATGTCCAGCATACTTAAGTTATGCTGCTACAAACATGTCAATATTAGTGTATGTCACACATTTTATGGGTGTGGACCACTAAATTCGACATGGCGACATGGCCGTTTTTGGGCCTACTGACATGCGACATGAGGAATATTAGAGATAGCGACATGGGACATATGGACATTTCTTAAAATCAACATGGTGACATGGCTATTTCTTAAAATCGACAGGGTGACATGGTCATTTCTTTAAATCGACATGGGAAATTGGGACCCCCCCATCCAGACCCCCCATTTTGATTTCAGCAGCAGGGACAAGTGGTGGGAGGGGTGTCCCAGAGGAGTGGAGTTGACATCAAACAAAGCCAGAATTACAGATCTATTTAGGCTATAGATCTAGGCCTATATTTAGCGATGACAGCCCCAAAATAGCATCTCACCAGAATTAGACAAGGAATAGCTCAAACGAAGGGCCTTGAAAGCAGCTTTGCAGAGCACTTTAAAGCAAGTTAAAATTCCAACTAGAAGAGATTCTATGGCACTTTAAATATCAATATTGTAAAACAGTTTCTGCCATTTCTCGGTTGGCATATTTGTCAAAATATTGAGATAACACCGACACTTAACCATGCGCTGTGCGCGCGGCATATCTGCACCTTTGTACATAAATATGGATAGAATTTGATTGAGAAGGCCTATCAACAAACCAATGGTACCTCCTTAAAGGTAAATATTAGCAGATTAACATATATAAGTGGCATTATTTAACTATTGGTAAACATATTTGAATTCCCACATCAAAGTCACCACAAGTGTGAAAATTATTTTTTTTAAATCTCATTTTCACTGTGGCAAATCATGTTTAGCTAATTTTCGCTGGGCTATAGCCCTACAAAACCAACTTTTTCTTATTCCAAAAATGCTATAGAAGAGCCCTATAGGTTCATTAGGCTTCTTGGGGAAATATTTTCTTCAGAAAATTGCCTCAAACTTCGGAGTCTGTCAGAACTGATATTTTCTTTAAATCTTGGCAGATTTTTCTCAAAAATGTCTTAAACTGTAGGTTACCATGTTGTTATATTCATATAAATGTAAGGTAATGTATAAACATACAGTAACACTGTTTATTTCACAGTTGTCTGCTAAAAGTACACTCATTACACCAAAAATCAATGCATGGTGGACCGGCAGAAACTGAACTTCTCCCAACAAACCATAGTTTTACACATGCTTTAAATAATTAATTGTATAAAACTTTACCCACCAATAGATAGATCAGGCTTTCCTCTTTAAATACATACCACCCATTTGTGATTCTGACATACAGAGCCTTTCCTATAGCAAATTTACAAACACCTGTTTAGCATAGTGGCAGATACAATACGCAACACCCGTGGATTGGACTGTCATCGCTACTATATTAGGAATGTTTTGTTTATGGTAAACACCGGGGGTAAACAGGTGGCAGTGGTGGGAATACATTGGAGGACATGTGGCTGGATTGGACTGTAGTCAGTGTAGACTAGGGTGAATACTAAGTATTCACTCTAGTCTACACTGACTACATTATTATAATAATACTTCCATCAAAATAGCTACTCTGCCAGATTGGTAAAGCAAAAGGCCCATGACATGTGTTCTACCCCTGTTACACTTACAGGGGGTAGGGCCTAGACGTCTCGGAACTAGTTCAACTAGACACACTCGATCCCAGTACCGCTAGGCGAAGCCTATATCCCGGGGCCTATATATATAGTCTGTCGGCTTCGCTGATGTCGATGGGTACGAGTCTGGGAACTAGATTGACACGGCCAGCACGTGTATGTGACGGGCGATAATAGGGGGTTTCTTAAATGAACGTACGTAGGTCTTACTTTGAAAGCTACTCATGTTCTCAACATGAAGTCAACATATTGAAGAAACACATGACATTAAGCAGGTGAATATTGGTTGAATTCTGATGAGTATATCCTACGAAAACTGACAAAACAAAAAGTAAACTTTTACCTTGGTCCGCCATGTTTGCTTTGCTGCCACCTGGTGTCAAAATGATGCAGGGAGCGGAAAGCAACGGGTTGATTCAGGTAAAGTGGGACACCTAAAGCCATAGGGCCTAGGGTAAATATTGGTAATATCGCGCACCTAGTGACGATATACCCAAATTTTCCTCACCACTCTTTTCCACTGTCATTAAACGATTTTTATAAGTAGGTCCTATTTATAAAAAAAATTAAATTTAAAACCAAAAAAAAAAAGAGAAAAAAAAGCCAATTGCACACCCCTTGTAGGCCTATGGTAAGCAGGGGCCTAAAAGTCTGGTTAAAATCTTTGGGTTGTATCGTTATAGTTTTGGTTATATCGCCTAGGAGTGTTCATTTATTAGTTACAGGGGGGGGGGGCTTAAAAATTTCTGACCCCTCTTGAGGGGGGGGGGGGCTAAAAATTTAAGCCCCTAAAAGCCCGCGCGCTACTATGGTTCAAAGGGAGGGGGGGGGGCGAAAAATTGATTGTTTAAATTGGAAAAATATTGGCAAATTTGGTATCAAATTAAAGCTTATGCTGTCAGTAATGCCGTCAGCTAGGAATAACTTGCATTAACAACACTTCTGGAGATCAGTAGTGGATCAACAGGGGAAAAGGGCCCTCCGTGCGGGATTTTTAGTACTAACTTTGGCCACCAGGGGGCTCCATATAGCCAAAAAGGGCCAAAATATAGCAAAAACTTATCTATAGGGGAGCCCTGGGAGAATTGGGACACTAAATTAAAACCATAACATGTTTGCTTGTGATTTCTACAATGCCAACAATAACCAAATGTCTTTGTTTCATGAAGAAAGGCTACCAGTAAACCTTTCATTTGGACTATTTAGATTGATCCTAGCCTGCCATGATTCCCATCTAGGGCCTTTTGAAATTTTGAGAAATTCCAGGGAGAACTGGGACACTTCGAGGAGAACTGGGACACTACCTGGGGAGAACTGGGACACACCAGGGAGAACTGGGACAGTGTAAATAGTGTGATTATTAACCAATGAAACATCATGTTGCTTTACTTTACGTTCAATATGATCATATGTAACATATTAGCTTCAGTCATAGGTCTGAGAGAAAAATAATTAAAAGCACAATAAATCTTCACCCGGAGTGTCCCAGTTCTCCCCGATAGTCAAGAGTGTCCCAGTTCTCCCTGCAATGAGTGTCCCAGTTCTCTCCAGGTTGAGATTTTTGAGCAAAATGTTAATACAGTTCAAAATATGCTTAACTGTGTTTTTGTAAGTAGCTGGTCATTTTGCCATCTATCAATGCTACATAATGCAACACTAAAATATTTTCTCACCAAAAGGTACCACTATGTAAATTTAATCGTCCAAGACCTGAAAAAAAAACTTTTTTTCCTTAAAATGTTATACAGTGAGACCTTGATAAATCGGTCTTTGATAAGTCGGTTGTCTTACTTATCGGCCTCCCATCAGTTATGACGGATTTAATTACATACTAATTGTCATTGATATATCGGTTTTTCATGCTTCCGGTTTCGGTCAGTCATTTGGGGCACCCAATGTGTATTCTGCATTATAATTAGCCTTGATATGTCGGCCACTGGGATGCCAAATCCCCCAGATGCCATCCCATCCACTTAACCACTGCCACCACTAACAATGAAACAAAATGCTCTTTGATAAAGGTAAACACAGACAAACCCAGCAAATTAGCGTTAATTTGAGATCATCTGCGTTATCCTATCACGCATTGCGTCAAAAACGTGTACATTGCGTGTACATTGCGTCAAACGCAATCTGACTCAAAGTGACGCAAGGTATTGAGATGCGTCAGCACATCAGCCCACTCAAACTCACGCAGATCGCTAGACTCAGTGCCCACGCAACCTAACGCTAACCACGCAATGACTGCTGCACCATCTGGTGGAAATAGGAAACACTAATGTTGTTGGGCCTCTTTCTGTGAAAAGGAGCCACCTAGTGATTAAAAGGCACACTATTTTAACTACCCTTCTACCCCTAGGACCATTGGTTCGATTTATATCCTATGGTGAATATAAACTTGTTATTCCATGAATCATTACTTTAAGTTACTGATATACAAACTATGTAAATTAAGTTATGATAACTAGATATCCTATTTTGAGCCTTAGTAGCATAATCATGGACTGGGGGAAATCTAAAATATATTGCAATTAGGTATATACATATATGTATTGTATAGGAATAAAGAACAAAGTTATTAGATTAGATTGGCAATAGTTTAAGCATTTAATTCATATCATGAGTCATGTTTATCAGTTACATCGTACCACCATATAATTATTTTGAATAAATGCTAATTTAATCTCCTTAATTACTTTTGCATCATAACAAGTCTATTCTCTGACCTATGATACCAAATTTTAACTTGGCAAATACCTTGTTATAATCACTGAGAAAAAATTACATTGTAACAGTCAATTGGATCACATCTACAACATGGTGTTTCTCTTTTGCTGTTATGAATCCAGCCTGAAAACGTATATCAAAGGACCATTGTCGGTTTTAGGTATAAAAACAACTAAATTGAATTAGAGAACCATCCAGACACTTCTATTATAAGTTTTACACTCATATTAAGCCCCATGTCCTTTGAACTTCAATAAGACCATCATTCATGCTGTGAATTGTATATACCGTATTCGACGTAATAAGCACCCTGGGCGCTTAAAAAGTTATTTTTATGGTAGTTTAGTACAGTTTAATTGTCTCCAAAATCGTGAAATTTAAGCCTTTGTTCTAGTCTAAAAATGCCCCAAAAAGGGGGGGGCGCTTATTTGGGGGAGGGCGCTTATTACGTCGCATACGGTATGAGGAATAGTGCGAACTTAACAAAAAAATAAGTGATCAGATATGTGATTCATCACTGTTGCCCTAAATTCACCCAAAAAGCATGATATACACTAAAATGCCCTTTGATATACATGAAAAATATGATTCTTTTTTACACAAATCATCTTGTATCAAATTTTCCCGTACATACATATTGTACTACCAATATTCTTATTCAGAAGGTTCTTATTCAGCACGTTTTCTATGCTATGAATAGCATATTGAGAGGTGGAAAATACACTTTTATGGCCCTATAAATACAGTATATTTCCTATAACACCATAGCAACCAGAATCAAACATTTGTCCATATTCAAAGATAAAGTCCATCTCAGGAAATGTTTTATGACCCTTATCTTAAAATTATAGATGAAGTTAGGACATGACTTCCAACATCAGAACAATAATGTTTAATATAACAGATATTGATCAAATAGTTCTGGGGACCCAAGGGTTAACATAGTGCACTCATTTATGATTGAGACAGCGGTAATTGTGTGGCCAACTCTATACAACCAAATATAGTTCTGTTTTCAAACAATTTCTCACAACCATGATAAATCCCTACTTTTAAGACAGAAAGTGTCTGAGAAATTAATTGTACTCTCATCATACGCTATCCAGTAGCTACATACATTAAACCTAGGAATCTTGTTCATCGTTCATAATGCCAAACTCAGCAGCATCTCCAGATGCTCTCTGTTCCCGGGTCTTCTTCTCTATCCTTGCTCTCTTAACCTGCTTACCCCTTTCCCGTGATTCGATTTCAAAGGCGGCTTTCCTGGTGCTCATGCCTTTTGGTTTGGCTACCACATTCTGCCGGTTTAACCTTTCACTTGAATGATTGATTATGGCATTAAGTTCGCTTTTCTGGCGCTTTACTGCTTCTGCACTGAACGGATCATCAAACGCACGTGAACGGATGCATGCGGTCCTCATCACAAGCTTGGCATGAAACGTATCCTTAAAGCCATACTTCTCATCAGTAGTGCGGACACCAACACCCCCCGCCCAGTTAAACCGAGCCTGCAACTCAATGGACATAAGCCGGTCCATCAGTTGACGCAACATTCTGCCCCACTTGTCACTCCCTGCCCTGGCAGGGTATATGGCTTTCTCTTTCCCCCAGCGAGCAACAAGTTGATTGAAAATATCAGTATTCGCTTCCAAGTACCTATCTTGTACATCAAATTCTTCCTTTGTGGTAGAGATTAATGGTTCGTAGCCTGTGTCAATGGTGTCTGGCAAGCCAGCTGGATCGTCAAGCACCTCCTCAGCTGGTAGTATGGGAGGTGCTGGCTCAATAACTTGAACCACTGGTGCCGGTGGCTCAGTGATCTCAACTGTGACATTGTCCATAGCTTTAATAAGTTTGTGCACTGCTGTGTTACTCCAGGCTTGCATGCCTGCCATTTGATGTACTGTCTTTTCTACCTTATAAAGTCTACCACTCATTTTCTCTAATTTTCCTGTAAGGTTACCCATTGTGGTATTGATATTACCTATGGTCTTTGCAAATGAGTTAAGGACATTTGCTAAGTTTCCACGCCATTGAGATGTGCCTGCAGAAGCCCCTGGTGAAATGTTCAGATTAGGATTAGCTGAGGCAGACAAGCCTCTTGTAGTTGGTGTATCTGCTGTGGCAGCTGAGGAAGATGGGCCCCATGTAGTTGGTGTATCTGCTGTGGCAGCTGAGGAAGATGGGCCCCGTGTAGTTGGTGTATCTGCTGTGGCAGCTGAGGAAGATGGGCCCCGTGTAGTTGGTGTATCTGCTGTGGCAGCTGAGGAAGATGGGCCCCGTGTAGTTGGTGTATCTGGCAGATTAGACCGATGACTTGTCGCAGCTGAGGCAGGAGAAGCAGACTTGTCTGCCAGACTGAAGGAGCTGAAAGGCACAGAACCTGTATTTGGGTTGTCTGAGATGACATCCAGGCAACGTGGAGAAGGTGATCTAGACAGGGTATCTAGATGAGATGCAGCTGGTGAAGTAGGAGTTTGAGTTGCACCTTTGCGGGATTTAATGGTGAATGGCAATGATCGTCTACCTCCTGGTCCTACAACTGGCTGGAGATATCTGCCGCTTTTCCACTAAATAGAACAGAAACAAAAACGTCTTTGTATTGACAGTGAATCATATTTGATTAATTTTACAAACACAATGATGTGTACATTTTACTTTTTGTACTAATATCATAAAACTAGAAACACTAATTTTCATCTATTTTGATTATGGACATCCAAAAAATGATGCTACATATATCCTCATATGCATTTATTATGAAACAGGGCTGTCTATTCACTAGATGAGCATTAATGTAACTTACCAAATTTGTAGCCTTTTTCCCATGGCCCATATGTCTCTCGTCAGGCACATCCACTTTTCCCTGTGAAGAAAATGTTTCATTTAGAATATCTACATGTATTTCTTATATTGTTCCCATCATATTTATTGCTTTTCAGTCTCTATATCAGTAAAATACATATTTAGCATGATAATGGATTCTTAAATTTGCTCATTAATGTGAGAACTCTTTATTGTCAGTGGCACACATAATTTAGGCGCTCTGATTTTTTTCACCCTGCCTGTAGGCCCCCTCCTGATTACAGCCTTCCTGGCTCCTGGCCCTCTGGATCTCAAGCCCCCGTCTTTTGACACCCACATCATAGGCCTCCTGTTCATAGGTCACAACTCGTCATACGTCCACAACCCTGTCAAACATCCAAACTTTCATGCACCTGTTTCACTGTCTCTAACAAACTATCTGCATCCAGTACTGTCTCTAATAAATGATTCAGTGTCTACCTCCTTCCCTCACTACATTTAATAAATCTATATCATGTAGATGTGTAATATTCTAGATGTAGTTTAGCTTACCATAGTAGAGCTGGATGTTGTAGATATGTCTTCCTCTGAGCCTGGCTCGTTTTCACCTTCATCTACCTGTAAAGATATATGCAGCATGTTAGATTCTAAAAAGCTTCATCAATGTGGCATTTTACAAAAGTAGGTTAGGTATTTAAACCTAGTGGGTCATCACAATAATGTAGATAGTATCAACATGATAAGCTTCCTCCCCTAAAATACACCTCAGACCTTTTTTAAGAGTATTATTTAGAATATAAAATACCCTAAATCTCATGATGTTTGAGAACTCTTAGAACTACTAAAATGCCATAAACATAATTTTGCTGAATACAGCATATATGTACACTGTAAACATACTTTATTTCGAGCTGTACATATTTTCGCGATTTTCACGATTTTAAAATCCGCGAAAATGTGTACAGAGTGAAAATTCATCCAGTAAAGGCATACTATTACCATATTCAAAAATCAGCAAATTTAGATACACGTGAAAGGGTACTTCATGGGCAAATCGCGAAAATATACATGCGCGAAAATATATACGTTTACAGTTTATAGTATTGTCTATCCACAAAGATGATGTAATCATATTGTTCACAGAAGTAGCTAACTTAATGATATCATTAATCATTTAATGTTTGTTGTGATATTTAAACATACTATGATCTATATAGACATTTTTACTAACCATGTCAATGCTATGGGTAGGTGAGGAACCTGGACTAGCACAACCTTCAATTTCTGGAGACAGTAGAACTCCTGTGCTGTGATTCGTCGTCGCAGGAATGGAGATTGATTTGATGATGCTAGTGAGAGGTTTATGTGATAGAGATTTATCAAGGGTCACTCTAACAGGAGGCTTGCTTTTGTCACTCTGCTCAATCTGTATTACATCATGGTCATCATCAATGTACTTAACAGCATCTTCATTGATGTCACTGTCAGCACTTCCATCACTGTTGGCACGACCATCACTGTTGGCACGTCCATCACTGTTGGCACGTCCATCACTGTTGGTACGTCCACCACTGTTGGCACGACCATCACTGTTGGCACGTCCATCACTGTTGGCACGTCCATCACTGTTGGTACGTCCACCACTGTTGGCACGTCCACCACTGTTGGCACGTCCATCACTGTTGGCAAGTCCATCACTGTTGGCACGTCCATCACTGTTGGCACGTCCATTACTGTTGGTACGTCCATCACTGTTGGCACGTTCATCACTGTTGGCACGTCCATCACTGTTGGCACGTCCACCACGGTGGGCACGTGCATTACGGTTAGCACGTTCATCACTGTTGGCACGTCCATCACTGTTGGCACGTCCATCCCTGTTGGCACGTCCATCCCTGTTGGCACGTCCATCACTGTTGGCACGTCCATCACTGTTGGCACGTCCATCACTGTTGGCACGTCCATCACTGTTGGCACGTCCATCACTGTTGGTATGTCCATAACTGTTGGCACGTCCATCACTGTTGGCACGTCCATCACTGTTGGCATGTCCATCACTGTTGGCACGTCCATCACTGTTGGCACGTCCATCACTGTTGGCACGTCTATCACTGTTGGCACGCCCATCACTGTTGGCACGTCCATTACTGTTGGTACCTCCATCACTGTTGGCACGTCCATCACTGTTGGCACGTCTATCACTGTTGGTATGTCTATCACTGTTGGTATGTCTATCACTGTTGGCACGTCCATCAGTGTTGTCATGTCTATTATCATTGGTACATTCATCACTGTTGGCATGTCTATTACTGTTAGCACGTCCATCACTATCAGCACATCCATCACTGTCATCATTATCATCTCTCATTGACAAGAAGCGAGAGAGCATTACTGGGGGTGGCTCCATTGGTTGATCCTGGGTGAAAGGTATCATGTCACTGTCCGACTCTATATCATCATCATCACCCTGGTCAAGTTTAGGTCTCATCTTTTTAGTTACCATTCTTTCTTTTTTCAGTTTTTCTGTAGCCTTACATTGGACAACTTTGTCCCTTTTCCGCCATTGTGCATGATCTGAATCAACTGCAGATGAGCTTTGTTCATCAGAATCCCCAAACCTCTTAGGCTGGTAGCGCCTCCTTTTATCACTTAGTTCTGCTGGCTTTTCCAGGTGAGATTCAGGGAGGGTCTCTAGTAGTGATTGGCGTAGTTCTGTTAAGGATGCCTTGTCACCAGAGGCAAAAACCATGCTGAGATTGAAATGCTGCCATGTTATGTCAGGTGGTGATTTGTTCAGCAATGCTTTATTAGCTTGCGTTAGATTTTTCAGGTTCAGGTACAGTGTCCATCCATAGTAATCATCCGGATCCAGGATGCACCAGCATCCTGGAAAGACAGCAGTTTGGTACTGCATATACTTGCCACCTTTAGCGCCCTTCGGTTCACGCCATCCAACTATGACATAGTCGTCAAGTTCAACACCAAGAGAGATATCCTGGATGACTGCTTTATCATAATCCGCCGGATTGAGAGAAACTACACGGTCATCTTTTTTGACACCCATTGCAATCTGAAAAATATAATTTCAATGTCAGTCATGATACATATATAATATTTCTCAAAAAACAGAGCATGTCCTATATGGATGAATGGTCAACCTATGTATGATCAAGCCATGGTGTGTAGTACCCCAGCTGCCACAAACTGGCCTGTTTGATTTGGAATCCCTAAGAAAACTGCCTTTCTCTTCAATCTGTTCCTTGGAAGACTGTCAATGATTTGAATGGGTGTGTCTTGGTCAATGACTGTAATAAACAAGTCTTTGGAACAGCATGGCTTCTGATAGAGTGGCCTCAGGTGCTCATCAAAATACAGGTTACAATTGAATGTACCATCCTGATTCTCATGGTTCACGCACACCAGGTTGCGTTCATTGGTGTAGAACCAGTTGTCATTACTCTTGTGCAGAATTGTTCCAACTGTGCCTATGTATTTGCTTGGATCTCTTCTGACCACCTTGTCTAGTGTGTGGAGTTTTCTTGCAACACTTACACAAGCGTTCTTGGTTGATGGGCTTACCCAGTTTTTGATGATTTGTAGATGGTTCTCAAACTGAAAGGCTCCAAGCTGATCCAAAGATTTACCCAGATTCAGTACATCATCAGCAATATGACACATTGCATGTACATTGGAAACAGCAAACCCATTTCCATACAGAGTTATGGAACGATCTACAAAGTACTGCAGCCATTTCTTTGCTTGAGGGACAAATGCATCCCTGATGGTTCGGTCGGGAATACACAGTGCTCTGATAGCCGCATGCAGGTAAAGGAAGTGATCATAGATTGTAGGTTGGTCTTTGAATAATTCTTGTAATACAACAGGCCCTGTATAAAACAAGAAAGTTCTCAGTTCTTTGGCCTTCCAGAAACTGATGGCAGATGTGCCTCGCTGTTCTTGTCTAGTAAAATCAGTTGGTAGACATGACCCAAGATCGGTTAGCATCTTGTCCAGTTGTTCACGTTTTGTTTTTGACATGGGTTGGAAATCTGCAACTCTTGGTGAAGATGTGAGCCAATACAAGGATAGGAGTCTCTTCATTACACCCAGGCACACGCAGTGCATGTAGTCAAGCACAAATTTAGTTATGCAGAGTATGGCATAGTTCATGAGTGGTGTTGAGCCATGCTGATGGCGCTTTGTTGGCTCCTTGTCCCAGTAGGCCATCTCATCAAATGCTACATCAGTTCTATTTTCTGCAGTAGCATACATCCTTCTGTCGTGACAGTTGGACCTTCCAATTCTCACTCCCTCCATAGTGCAGCGCTCGCAGCTGAAGTAACCAGCATGACCCTTAATGTTTTTCAACCAGGCTCTGGCAGGTGCATCACAGACCCAACCCAATGTTTTTATGGGAATATTCCTATAGCCCTGCTCATCATTTCCAACTTTCAGGCCAGTTTCCTCCAAAAGATGCAATTCACTGAGGAATGGTTCAAGGAAACTATTCAGTTCTTTTGGTTTGCCATCACCATCAAATACAGCGACAGTTATTGGAGGAAAGTCATTGAATGCAACAAGGATAGGCCACATGTGGCGTCTGGCACTGTTAGCATAAGGTATACCATCAATATTGATAAGGAGTTCAATCTCTGTGATGGTCCGTGCATATTCTGCATCAGAGCAGAGTCGTTTTCTGATACCCTTTTCTAAGCCAAGATAGATGTATCTACCATCACACAGAACCTCTGAGCGCAAATCAAATGGAGTGCCTTCAATTTGATGGAATGATGGCAGCTTGGCATCAAAGCAGTCATTTAGAAGGTCTACTACATTCTTCTTTGACTGCTCTGTCCACTGGCCCTTAGTCCACACTTCAAGTAATCTTGCCTTGACGTCTTTTTTGTTACTTTCTGGAGGTGGCGGTTCCACAAAAAGGGGGTCGTGGCATGCAAATTCTGCACAGGAAAAGACAGGATCAGGTTCTGGCATTTCTGTATCACTGGTATCTTCAGTTTCCAAATTGACATATTCACTTGCACCTTCGCACAGCATTTGGACCTCATCTTCAGTATGACCAACTGGAACATCCTCACAACAGACATGTGCATCATAATTACCTCCCTTGTCATCGTAGTCATTGATAGGTATAGCTTGGTCAGAGACACCATGATCTTGAACTGGTTCTACAACTTTGATTATAGGCCCGTTTGAAATGTCAAAGTCACAGTCACCGTCAATGTCAAAGTCACAGTTGAATTCTAGATCTGCGAGTTCACAAAGCTCATGGTCAGGGACTGCAGCTAGCTGTTTTGATACTGAGATCTGTTTAGGAGCATCAGGATCCTCACCAGCCTGTATCTTACGTCGGTTGACCATATAATCATTTCTAGAACCAGGTGCATGTTTACGTTTGGTTGTCATCAATCTCCTCTACAGAAACACCTGTTATACAGAAACATGAATTATTAGCAACAGTTAAATAGTATTAGATAACAAAAGATCACAGCGTCTCTGGATCCTGTGTGATCTAAATTGTAGAAATCGTTATAAGCTAGTGTCATGTCTACTCTGGCCAATAACTTAGTTTTGCATAAAGTAACATTATTTATCAGTACACTCATTATAAGTGTTCCTAACCATATAGCTCATAACTCGGCTATCTGGGCATAGAACGATCTCCATTTATCAATGATCTACAAGTTAAAAAATGGCCAAATTGCTCAGATGGTCCTGTAGTTTATTATACAAATATTTACATTGTTTTGATTTGACATGGAAATTTTAAGGTCTTTTGTGGGCATTCAGAAATTGTGACTACACAATATCAGCAAATCTTTACAACTAACATACATGAAATGCAATATATATTGAATTGTTGTTAAAAACAATTTTTTTACGCCCTGCTGACCACATGCTGATGAAAGATGAAGTAGTTTTTCGGATCTTGAATTGATTTACTAATAGAGACATGAATAGGCCATCAAGGGACGAAATCACCTAAGCTTACCTAATTTTACTGTGGCTGTGAGACACTGTGACGTTTTCTTGTTTTTAGTTTGAGCCTATGGTACCTGCAATCAATTACAAAAGACTATTTTAGAATTAGATAGATTGTTATACATACCATTGCTTGGAAAGAGGGAAAAATTATGCATTTAAAGCTTTGAAAAGACCGCTGATTAAAGGAGCAAACCCTATTATTGGAATAGCCATAAATTAAATTTAAGTCACATTCTATTCCATTTCATTATTTTATGTTCATGTAAGGACTGACCAAGTTATAAAAATGTATTTTCATTTTCAACTATTGATATTTACCTTAATAACTTCATGATACACATCCTCATCATTAGTGCACCTTTGAACCCAGACCTCATATGACAATGTGATGAATACATAACACACAAACCTATGTCTCTCCATCAATTCCTCTCCATTGGTAACAAATATGTTCCACTCATTTATAAGTATAATATGTACATTGGGGTTATAATAATCTAGATACTGACACCATTGACAAGGCCTGGCTTGTTATTGCACAAGCAGGCCTGTGGCCGTATTTCACGAGGCCACAGGCCTGCGAGTGTGTGTGCCTGGGAGTGCAATAAGTAGCTGTGCAGACTAAAATGAGTGTTCCTTTGTATTCTTTTTTTTAATGTTATTCGATTTAAATTAGCAAAATTCTGGTAGGGGAAGCCTAAAATAGCTTCTTTTTACGCAATTTAAATGTAAATAAACCACCATTGATGACGTCTGGCCATCAATAAAAGAAAATCGGTTTCCGGTTGACCGGCCGGGTGAGGTTTTTTTTCAAGGCCACCCGGCTGGCAATCAAAAGATTTTAGTCCAGCAGGTAGTCAACTTTTTCTTTTGAAAATTTTTGAGATTTAAAAAAAAAAAAGTGGCCTCATCGATGATGTCACAGGGTCGTGAATTACGAGCATGGGTTATTTCACGGGGTGTTAAATACGGCGGTTGAATCAATAGAGTGACCGTATTCCATAAAAATAAATTGTAGGCACTAACATTTTCAAGCATGGGCCGCCCGTAGCTCCAACCTGCTCTGTGGGCAGGCCATCATAGGTATCCTTTTAATCTATACCAATACCTAACCATGATGGCCTGGTTCCTATTGATTTCCTCCTTCCAATAACATATAACATGACTATATTAGCTAACAGTATGATCTTTAATTTAATACCAAATATGCATATATTTTCCAATTATCTATCAATATTTTCATTAAGATTTTTAAAATGGATAAAAAGAAAAAAGGGATTTTTCTCAAAACCCGCACTCTAAGAACCGTGTGCTTTTCTACAGCCACTTTTAACACACATTTTGGTGTAACACACTACTCACTGCACACTCTTTGCCAAAAGTGTGTTGACGTCAAAGGTGTGTTGCAAATATGTGTGTGTAACTCCTTATGCATGTTCCCGATACACACTGTTCTTAGAGTGTGTGGGGATTAGAAATCAGTTTCTTTTGAGTGGCCCGAATAAAAGCTTTACAGATCCTGATTGTGTTTAATCAGACATC
Source organism: Harmothoe impar (assembly GCA_947462335.1). Lineage (NCBI taxonomy): Eukaryota > Metazoa > Annelida > Polychaeta > Phyllodocida > Polynoidae > Harmothoe > Harmothoe impar. The sequence continues at coordinate 45,436,812 of OX381708.1, forward strand.
TCATAGTCAGTAGTGACATAATCAGTGTCATTTGGAAGACGTAAAGCTAAGCGTCGACGCACTTGCTGTCTTCGAACTATGGATTCTCTGTCCTCTCTTTCACATTCATCTGTGCTGGATCCATTCAACCCATATGGGAGGCTCTCTGAGGGACAGGTCTCTAAGTTAAAGGTTTCACTCCAGACATGTTTCTGGTTGTTGGACGAAGCCTTCATTTTTTGGGAAGAAGCACCAGAGGGGGATTCTGGATAAGGTGAAACAGGACGGAAAGCAATCTTGGGTGGTTTTGTAGGGGATGTAGAAGCACTACATGCATTTCGGTTTCGAACAGTGTGACCAGGACGACATGTCAGTGGAATCCTCTTCCTCTTGGGTTGGGGGGAGGGAGGGACTACATCTTCATGAGGTTCAGTGGTCCTGCATTGATCACATTGACATGCAGGTTGAGCACATGGTTCAAAGATAACACAGTCTGAGCTCTCATCTGAGTCGATTACAATAATGCTACTTTTCTTCATGGCCATGGCTGTGAAAAGGAAAATAGATTACAATGGCAGTGCCTCACATATATATGTATACATGTAAAAGACATGGTGCACTATGTTAGTTGGGTGATCACTAGGAGGCTGGTCATGGCATGCATTAAAAAGCTGAGTACTGTTATTATTAACTAGGGCCACAGAGTTTCTGGGTTTCTGTTACCGGTGGCCTACTCATTCATTTTCGGGTTCAGTTTTTTTCTTAGTGACGTGGGACATGGGCTTTTCTTAAAATCGACATACGACATAAAATACTTTACGATGCCTGTGAGTAGGCCTACAGTCAACCCCCCCTACCCTATGGAGGTAAAGTCTCCTTTGGGAAACTCCCTGTGACTGAGTCATGACTCTCTAAGTGGGTCAGAAATAACTTTTTGGCCAGACCCCCTAAACTCCTAAAGATGCACCTTTGCCAGGCATTTAGGATGATATAGATATACATATCATTTAGATATTACTAATGAAATTTCTATCCATCACAACCCACATTTACTGTCTTGGTGGATCATGACGCCCAATGAGGCCTTGAGGCATCGTGATGTTCTGATCTTGGGGCAGGGGAATGCCCCTGTGGTGAGGGCTCAAGGCACCGAGAAGGGTCAGTAAATATCTGAGGCCCATTTTTCAAGTATGTACGATTTATCCTGCTTGATATCCTGTTATATTTCGTTGATAGTCAATTTCAAGTGGCCTAAAAGTAAATTACTTCTTACCTGAGAACAAAGTCAATAAGGTCATAAAGGGAAGGATTTCCAACTATGACAAGACTCCAAGAGCGGCTACTGGAAGGATGGCAGTTGTCTCTCAATCACTGAATTAACTACACTCAATGTTGAGTGTAGTTCTGTGGAGGGTCACGGTCAATCTCTGTTTCTTGAAGTATCTGCAGACAGTGGACAATCATAGGAGTAAATACAACAAACATATAACTAACAATTATTTCGTTTTGATTTTATGACAACATAATGCAATGATATTGACGTGGAAGAGCCTTAAACTGGTAGTATTGAATTATCATTAATTATGTGGTCTATTTCAACTACATACAATGAAAATACATGTTTACATAACATACATCTGATAAGATTAAAGAAATAGTATGTGGATTCTAGTTATAAGTATATCAACCCACTTCTTCCCCCTGGGGTCATTTCACTGGCTTATATTTGGGGCCCGGCTTATACAACAGTAAGTCACATTTTCCCCAGGGTCCCGTTTCTCCACAAATTTGCGGAGCTCCGCAAATATATACGGATGTCCGCAAATATATACGGAGGTAGTATTTGTATGCTTAAGTACCAAAAAGACATAATTTGCGGAGCTCCATAAATGTATTTGCAGATGTCCGCAAATTTACGGACGTCCATATATTTGTGGAGAAACACCATCCTGGCTTATGCATGGGGCAGGCTTATACACGGGCCTGTACCACACAGTGATACATGCATCTTGCCATCCTTTTGGGGGACTTCTATCAACCCCATAGGGTTGGCATGGTGATTCAATGCATTCAATCATAATCTAAGCATAGAACATGAAACGGTAAACAATTGATCCTCATGTGTGTGCATATTCCAAATGTACAGTGTATACACAATGGTTGCGGAAACAAGTCCACAAGTTAAAGTGCTATATAGAGACTCTGGGCGACCTAATGTAGCTACGGACTGAACCTTTTCACCCCCTGCAGTCACTTGCCTCATTATCTCAGTCATTAGAGCACGGCACTCTTATTAAAACTCTTTAGAAAACGGGAATAACTTCTATTTATAAGTCATCGATATAATATATATATATATATATATATATATATATATATATATATATATATATATATATATATATATATATATATATATATATGTGACCCATCTAGGGAAAAGACCCCTTCGGGCGGGATTTTTAACTCTGGTTTTAGCCAACAGGAGGCACCATAGACGCAAATGACTGTTAAATACATGAAAAAGTTCTAAAACCGTTTTTTTATGTAGAATGCAATGATCTTCATGAAATAATTCCATCTTTGATGCAAACATTCTATATTTAGAATGCAAAAGGAACGTTTTTGTGAAGAATTAGCACATATGATACTTTCTGGTTGCAATGGAAACCACCCCAGGGACAGGAGAGGTTTGGGAAGGGACAGGAGAGGTCGGGGAAGAGACAGGATAGGTCGGGGAAGAGATAGGAAAGGTAGGGAAAGGCACTGGGTTTGGAGTGTTTTCTTCACCTCTAGCGCCCAGCCAGCTCTGTACTCTAATAGCTATTGTCTACCACTGTTTAAACACAAGGAGTCTATAGGCAGATTTTCAGCTCTGTAGGGCCATTACACCGATATGTGCAGCATTAGTATAGCCACTGACTGCAAATTCCGGGCTGTGTTGGTGCTGCCACCTAGAGGCTAAGTCATGCTGGCCTCAACCCCGCTCATATATATATAAGGGAATGGAGATCGCAAGCCAAATGTTGAAGGTCATGTGGACCTAAACCATTATTCTTCACCTCTGGCGCCCAGGCAGCTCTGTACTGTGATGGCTATTGTCTAACAGCGTTTATACACAAGGAGTCTATACGCAGAGTTTTAGCTCTGTAACGATTTTTTCACTAAAATATGTTGAAATAGCTGTAACTTCTGTTCTAATTGATGGATTTTCAAAATTTAAAAACCTTTAGATAGCCAAAATGACGCCGTCGGCGATTCTGGGGCAATTTGACGCCAGCGGCAGTAAAATCGACGCCGGCGGCCCGCCGGTGTCAATGCAGTATGGGGAGAACCCTGTATAGTCTTAACCCTTATTTATTGTGAAAATCGAAGTGTTGATGCACCCCATTCAATCATTCTTACCTGTAAATCGGATTATCTACATAAATTAACTACTGTGAAAGTACTTATATTCACGGGTCTAAATTTTCGCTGATGAGGCAAAAAAGACTAATTCGCGGGTATTTATTCCATGCTGTAGCATATAAGAATTTCGCGGATTTTTCATTTCCGTGAATATAGCGAAAATATATACCCAGCGAAATAAAGTACGACCACAGTATGCAAAAGTAGGCTTGTTTGACCTGTTTTAACCAGAGAAAACAGTTATTCTTTTAAAATATTTGACTTTGTTGATGTTTATTCTTCATATGATTTGATTATGGACTCCAGGAGCCTTTAATGGTAACTTAATTGTTTCATGAAAGTAATATCGATAGGGATTCCCAAAGCATTTTATTATGAACTTGAATGGAAGGGGTAGAGGTGGCCAGTGTGTGAGGGTATGTGGTATATTGAATCACCTGTCACTTAAATCCCCATGTCCCATATAAGAACCTGTCCCATGTCGGATTTAAGAAACACCCAATGTCATGTCACATTTCCCAGCTCATGTCATAAAGCTCCATGTCACCCCATTACATTGGGGAGGGGGAGGGAGGCATCACAGACAGGTGAGCTCGGGGGAGGGGGGCATTGGGGAGGGGTACAGGCAGGTAGGGGTTACCTTTGGGAGGGGCATCACGTCCCCGGCCTTAGTGGCTCTGTACCCCACCCCCGGTGAGTGGATATCAGAGGGCTATATTCCCTGACTAACTTATCAATACACATCACCCCCTCCCCCCCCCCCCAACCTCCACACTGGTAGCATGGGGTGTACAGGGTGATTACGCTGTAGGCCGCGTGCTGCATGCGTGAAAACGCAGCGTTACTCTACGTGTGTTACGGGGGAGGGGGCAGTGGCATCTGTATTTCTATGCATACAGAGACGAATGCTGACATCAATCATGATTCATCCCTGTGCCCTCCCTCCCTTTGTTCCCACATTTTCATTAAGCTTTTAAGATACCAATGACACAACCACCTTGGTTTTAATCGTCAACATGTGTGTACACCTTGTAAAAATGGACATTTTACCTGCCTCGTTTTATAATGCATCTTTTCCCATGTCATGTATACGCCCTGCCCCTCCCCCCTCCCCCCGCTACCCTGGGACCTCTCCCGCTCAGACCCCCCGCCCTCCCCACACCTCCTGTAGCCCCGTCATTTCACCCACCCAGTCGATTCAGACACCGGTCGACTTTGAACTCAACCAGACCTGCCCGGGATACTGAGGCCTGACTGTATACAAGATTGTCTAACCCTAATACTAACCCTAAAACCTTGCCCTAAACTTTTGCCTGATTGGTGGGAGTGGGGGGGCAAGGGATGGAAGGTTGGCGTTTCAGGAAAATCCACCACCACCACCACCACCCCCCCCCCCCCAGCTAGTAAAAAATGACTCGGCCCTTGAGTTTATTTCCTGTATTTGCTCATACCCGCTCATGGACTTTCAGCAAATATAAATGATTAAGAGTGTGTTACCCGTATGTTTTGTTTGCTGAAATGTGAGGCTTGATGAGGCTGAGCTAAATCATTACAAGGTACAAGGGTTCGTAAGGGGTCATTCATAAAGTATGTCACGCAAATTTTGGCCATTTTCAAGACCCACACACCCCTTTGTCACGCTTTTCTCCATACCTCCATCATTGGAGACCAAGACCCCCCCCCCCTCTGGTGTGATGTACTAAATGGATCACCCCTAAGGTCTACAGTGGCAGAATTAGAGGGGGCATGCCCCCCCCCCCCCCAATCGTCTTTGTCAAAAATTTCACTTTCTGCAATAGGCCTAGCCCCCCCCCTTTCAAACACCTGGATCCGCCACTGGGGTAGGTACTAAAATGTGCACTGACATGGGGGTATAGATGGGGGGAGGGTCCCCATGTCGCATGTCGATTTTAAGAAAACCCAATGTCCCATGTCGCTAAGAAAAAAAGCTTGTCGTTAGTGTCACTAAGGAATTTTGTTAATTTTACTATCTCTAATTGATTATAGTCACCCTAATGTTGTTAATTTTCTTGTCATTATCCATGTACCATAGCCTAGCCATTTTAAAGTTGGGTGGGGGTGGGCAAAGGTCTGATAATACCTCCCCCCCCCCCCCCCCAAGGACATTTTGCGTTTCTAGAAGCGAAATGGTGCATTCTAGTGCATTTTTAGAGCGCTCGGGGATTGAATACTAGGGGCTGTGATGCTAGTCAGAGGAAAAGGAATAGGCCTGAGACGCGGCCAAGAAATGACCCTGTTCCCATTTTTATTCTCAGCCTTACTTCCAGGCCCGTCGTCATTTCTGTGGAGGTGTTAAAGCTATGATAGGCCCCCATAGAAATGCGCCCCCCCCCCCTCCCTCTACCCCTCACGTGAACACTGCTGCTGAGTGTGAAAGCTGGGTGGAGGAGGGGGGGGGGGGGCTGGACTCTCGCACATGCACCTTGTGTGTAGTACCAGAGACATACAGATATATATATATATATATATATATATATATATATATATATATATATATATATATATATATATATATCCGTATACATGTTATGTATTTGTTGTAAAATGTAGAGAACTGTAACTTAATTTGTCAACGCTGGAGGCACAATTAAGCAAACCCCCACCCCCATTTTCACGGGCCTGTTTACACTATGTGCATTGGGCGGCGATCTGACAAAGTCATGACGGCCCCCCTCCAAAGTACTTACTGTTCTAATTGGCAAACCCTACGTTTGGATATAATATCCGTATATATGTTATGTATTTGTTGTAACTTGATATTTCAACCCTGGAGGCACAATTTAGTAAACCCCCTCCCCCGTTTTTACGCACTACACCCGTACCTACGGGAGGAAGGGAGCAGGGGGAGTGCCCCCCACCCCCCCGGCCACCCCTCTCAGGTACACGGGGGTGTAGGGGGTGTTGGGGCGGCCTCACACCCCCCTGACAGACCCACACTATGGAGCTACAAACAGTTACAGAGATGTGTGATTTCTCAATAACCAGGAATCCCCTTGCAATAAATGATTGCATCTTGTAGAGAATTTAATAAACTATAAACTAGGTAGAGTTTTGAATTTTGGACATTAAGCTAAAAAATCGGAAATGGGTTCAAACCACAGTTTAGAAATATCACTACCACACCATCATGTGACCATGCACAGATCTAGGGTCGGGGTGAAGAGTGTCTCTGTCCACTCTTTCGGTGCAGTCCCGGACCTGATGAAACTTGGAAGTCAGAGCTATTCTGGAGGGGGGGGGGCGGGCTGCCCCCTTCTGCCCCCTCCCCCTGAGAAAATGTTGAAATCCCAGAAGTAAGATGGTGTCTTTTGGCGAGTTTTAAAGGCACTATTGAATCATTTTTTCAATTTAAACTCTAGTCCCCATACTGGTACAGTGAGGCAAGCCTGAACCCTTATATAATTCTGTAAAAAGTTGGGGGGGGGGGCAAAAACAGTCTGTCCCCCCCTCCCCCCCCCCCCAAGAAAATAGTTGGGGCATATGCCCCCCCCCCACCCCCGGTTCTGCCGCCACTGTTTCACAATGATTTAGAATCATATCAATACTGGTATATCATTAGGATCAATAATATCATGTACATATTGCGTATCTTAACTATTCACTCTATACATAGGGCAGCTCAGAAGGCCTAAGCTATGTATTATGTAGTATGATTTTATAATCTTGTTTCAAATGTGTTATATTTCAATTAGGGGGCGGGGGGTGAGGACATGTCAGGATAGTACATGTACTTTAGCCTTTCTTAGGTAATCTACGCTGAACTAGTTGTGTCAAAAAATATTAGGTTTTGGTTTCAAATTCTAGATATAGTCACCAATAGGTAGTTTGAAAGGAGTAGCTAATCCAATGCCAAATACCATCTTTGCTAATCATGAGGTCTGGGGGGGGGGGGCATCCATGTATATCACGTCCTGACACACATACTAGTACATACACCCCAGGGATGATGATGCGGACGCACGGCGCTGCTTCTGTAGCATTACATAATACCAGATGTCTTACTGGGTCCGGCTGTCAGTCAGTAGCTTTCTGAGAGTGTACCTGTAGTATGGGTGGTGGCCCGGGGGTGGTGGGAAGGCGGGGGGCTTTAGGGGAGGTAGGCCTACACTGGAGCCTACCTCGACTGGAGGTAGAAGCAGCTGCTTGCACGTCCGCTGATGGACAGGCCCCCGGGACAGGCCCCCAGTGAATAGGGGAGGTTTCTCAGTTTTCCTGTCGCTATGTCGCCTAGGGTGCCATGTCGCATGTCGATCTTAAGAAATGGCCATGTCGCATGTCGATTTTAAGAAATGTCCATGTCGCCGTGTCGATTATAGGAATAGGCCATGTTGCCGTGTCGACTTAAGGGGTCGACCCCCTTTGACATGGGAGCTAAGGATGATGATACATTTTAAAACCCAACCAGTTATGAATAATGAAAAAAGCCTCATCACTTATATCTTGGACGGTAAACTCAAACCTCAGTTCTCAATGCTGTCTCTGTCAATCTCATACGCTGTCTTTCGGTGCCCCTCTTTCTCCCTGGTAATTCCTGCAGCCTGCAGCCTGGTAATTCCTGCAGTCTTATACTGATATGATTTTTGGCGCCAACAACGTTGGCTATACTAACCCTGCAAGTACCAGTATCAACACATGGTACCTGAAGTCTATATATTGATTCATTGTCATGATGCATGGCACTGTATTTGTGCATCTAACATCAAACTCGGGAGTGTATCAAGCTCATAGAGTCTGCATCATACATAAGCTATACACCAGGTCTATACATTCAGGTACTATGATAGCAAGCAGGGTCGGCAAAGGCAGCATCAAAACACTATGCCTTCCTTAATGGGGGCGTGGGAAAGATGTGTCAAAGTCGCCTCGGCGCCCACCTGCTGCTACAGCAACCACCGCGGGGACGTAGTGGGGACATGGGGAGGCAGATGGGAAGGGCTGTCCGAGGCCGGGAGAAGGAGGATACGGGGTCAAGCTCCCGGGGGACCCTGGGGCCAGGTGCCGTCCGGCACCCCTATCCCCCGGGCCCTGCCCGGCCTCTAGATACCTGGATGACAGTACACCCGATATTGCTAACCATTTCGTAATCTAAAGACATCCATCGTCTAATCCATCCCCAAAAGTTGAACATTCTATGAAACTGTAGTAATATTGATTTTGTTCACCTAGATGCCAAACGTTTTATAAACTATCATCATGACGATGATTTTATTCTAAAAACAAAGCAGTAAATTTTGTCAATTCTAAAATGACCACTGCACCATGAGAACCCTGTATAAAATAACAACAAATACCATAAAGCAATCTAAAAGTGACCAATCTGATATGACTTATGTGTCACAATTATTTATATATAGTTGGATGACTTGCCTTGAAATTTATTGGTGTGTATTCTCGCCGTTGTAGAGGATAGCCTGTAGATCTCCCAGGTTACAAGATGGACGATGTTGACGGTACACGTGGGTCTTGTTCGGCGTCTCCTCCGGTGAGTCGCTGGTCACCGGCTCACTAGTTGGGATGACCTTTGCGGTATTACGACTTCCGCTATCACTGCCCCACCTACCTTATGCACTAGGTCAATGGGATATACCCCTATCATCGTCAAGACGCAACTATTATACCATAATACACATAATTCCAATGTGTTTCCCATAAGTATATGGTACCAAGTCGTTCCTTGAGGATAATATTTTCTGAACCTTTTCATAACATGAACAATAAATGTCTAAATCACATGTCATTTCCAGATTATTGGTGCTACATGTTAAAGTCCATAGACAGATGAAATTGTCTTATATGACTTATATATCATAAGAATTTAGGATGGATGGCTGTGACCACGTTCACTATATATCAATGTTCAAAACCATCCCAAGAAATCGGATTAATTGATGTGATAACGTTGATATCTATCCATCATCCCAATACATGGGGTCGCAGAGTGGTCCCCAATGCATACAAGTAATATCCCAAATCATGTAATATCACAATGATACATGATTGCAGTTGGTTAATTCATGATAAACGGATAAGATCAACAAAATAGGCGACTTATTCCTAATCAGCTCCCCTTTTTTTTGGCTGGTTTCTTTACCAAGTAACAGTCTATTACTTGATGTACTATTGATAAAAATGTGATTGACATGGCACTAATGTCTCATGTCGACCCTTTGTGCGTCAATACTGTAGGGTCGCCAAGATGCTACCCTGGGCTGTATCCTGGATGGAATGTACCAATATTACAATGTAGGCTACCAGTCGGAATGTACCACCAGGGTGGTCAAAATGTACCATTGCAGAAGTCAGAATGTACCATTTTGTTGGTTGCAATGTGCCGGTCATGTTAAATTTTCAGTTTTTCTTCAATTTTCTTTGTTTCCCTATTCTTTCTTTTAAAATGCAATCAGGATAGACAGTTGGTTGTCAGTGTAATTGGTGGTGCCATCTACAGGCAATTTATTTGTAAAGACTAGGCAATATCAAATACTATCCTGTCTGCAGAATAGCCATTTTAAGTTATGTCGTGGGGGCTCTGCCCCCAACCCCCATCTCCTCTTCCGTTTCTTCTAAATCCAATACAGTTGTCAGTGGAGTTAGAGGTGAAGTTGTTCCCTCTCAGTTGTACATTCCGACCATTTGAGTGGTACATTCCGACAGTGGTGCATTCAGGCAGTGGTACATTCCGTCTGATACCCCCTGGGGTACATTTATGCACTATAACAACAATAAAGTATGTATGCAGTATGTGGGCATTAAAGGGTTAAATGGTCAAGTTAAATAACTAATCGACCTAAAATGATTATAGGTTTGCGCTGAGTTGCTTTTGGTTGCGCTAGATATGAGCAAGGCACAACCAGACCGTGAGGTTGCGTTTGCTAGAGACAGACTCATTTAAAGTAATGTCACGCACAGCCATTCTTTGTGTGAATTTGCGACCATGTGCGTTAGAGATACGCAACGCCACGCAAACTAACGCTCTGCGTCTAGACGCAAATGAACCAATCTCAAGCCCCCCTCATCCTAACACAGGATAACGCTAATTTGCTGGGAATATACACTAAGAACTCTTTGTCTTGTATTGTACTTAAACACTATTCTACCACATATATCTTCACAAGTAAGCCTATAGGCGTTAGATCTCCATTTAAAGCTTAATCAATTGCAATCTTCTGGCATGGGGAAATGCGGGACATTTGGATGACAGGGGCGGGAGTGTGAGTGGAGAGGAGGGTAGAATACAGTATGGTGCAGTGCAGGGCGTATTAAGTCACCCCCCCTCCTATCTATCTATGTCCTAGCATAAATATAGGACACATGTCTTGAATTCCGGAGAAATTAATTTCTTACTCCATTTATATTTTCATATAATATTATATGGGTTAGTGACCGGATATAATTATACATTATGTAGATATCCTTCTATTCACAGTTGTCTGTTAAGTTACATCCACACCTCCCTTCCATCCTCTCTTCCCCACCCCCCAACCCCAACCTCCATATTGATGTATGATCTGGAGGACCGGCCGTTTTGGAAAACCGGCCGTTTTTATCAAAAACGGAGGTGGTCGATATATCGAGACTTCACTGTAATCGGTTATAGTTCTAAGTATAATAACATCACAGCAATTTTTTTTATCATAAAAAACTAAAATATTATTTGCCCAAAAAATAGCATCGGTGGTTAGGCATTAAAGTTATTGGTTATGGGCAGAATACACAGTGTCCCAGTTCTCCCTTGTCCCAATTCTCCCAGGTCTCCCCTACTACTTTTTTTATGTAGAATATGATAGGCTACGTTAGAAGATTCCATCTTTGGTGAAAACATTCCATACTTGGGGTGGAAAAGAATGTTTTTGGGCCTAATTGGTGTTTGCACATGTTGGTTCAATGCCATAGAAATATGATTTTCATTCTAAATCAAAAAATTTAAAACAAATTATTGATAGAAGGCCCCACAACGATTTCTATGCTGAAAACAAAATGTAAATACCATTTTTAGATCAAAAGCTGTGACCAGATGTTTGAAAATATTTGGATATTTGGTATTTAGCATAATTATGCTAATTAGGTCGGAATATCTCTAAAACAAAGTAAGATAGAGCTTATCGGCATTTTAGATTGGACAGTGACCACGCATATTCAGAGAGCCAGTACTCAAAAACTAGAGGTGGTACCTGCTAATAAAAGATATCACTGGAAAGCTGATGACATCAATTTCGTTATTGAGTTTTTACCTTGGAGGACCCTTTTCCTTCGACTGTCTGTAAACACCAAATTACTAAAATGTAAAAATTGATCATGAAAAGTCTAAATTTCACTATATATTTAAGCCCCAAGTAAAAAAATATAAAAAAAAACAAAAAAAACGCCCTCGTCATATTTTTCACTCCTTGGTGATGAGAAACAACTTCTTTTTTTTTGGAGTGGCCTAATGGATCATCTAACATATTCTCTCTACTTCACTTATATTGAGGACAAAGATGGCCGCCACGGCTAGCTGCCTCCAATCCCAGACTGCCACCAAAGCTTTTCTTGATGTCCACCATGTCCCTAATGATACCTGATTGGTGGCTAAGCTCTTTCACAAATTTCCCACCCCCCTACCTGTTTGTGCCATAAGAAACGCACGTGGGGACGAACCTGCGGAGTCACTAGACGCCACCCATTCCACTTGTAATTTTAAAAAGCCCACTTTTCCCGTAATCTTAATATGGATGGTGTCTCATGTTGATATGGGGGGCTCTGCCCCCCAACCCCCGCTCTTCTTTTCCCTTCTTGCACATATGTATGACAAATACACATTCAACCCGTAATCTTATAAGGAAGGGGTGTATCAAATAAGGAATAAGATTACGCCAAAAGTAGCAATTTAAGATTACGCACAGAATGGGCGGCGTCTAGTGACTCCACAGGTTCGTCCCTTCCCTAGTAGCAAACACACTGTGGCCCCGGACGGGGCCAGACTGTGTTTGCAAGTCTGGCCCGGAGTGGGCTAACCGACGGGCTCCCGTCGGTTTAGGGCACTGGGCTTTGGTCTGGCCCCGTGCGGGCTTCCCATGTTGGGCGCAGATCGGGTTTTGGACGGGAAGCCCACTTTGGTCTCAGATCAGTTTTTGGACGGGCTTCCCACTTTGGGCTCAGATTGGTTTTTGGACGGGCTGAAAGTGGGTTCTGATCGGTTTTTGGACGGGTTGAAAGCGGGCTTAGATCGGTTTTTGGATGGGTTGAAAGCAGGCTAAGATCAGATAATTATGGGTTTTTAGAATCTATCCAATCATTCTCCAATGATTTCTTGTATTTGTTGAACCAGATATCCTAGGTCCTGCTAATCAACCCAAGGCATAATCATACTCTTCCAACCCAATAATGGAAGTATCAAGCAGGCCTATTATCATCAGGTTTGAGCCACATGCAGCATAGACAAGTGTCTATGGTGCACATTGGCCTTCAAAGCCATAGTTCATACCTACATGGGGCACATGAGTCTTGTATTAAGATTGTAATGCCACAGAAATAGTGTTTACACTGGATAGTTGCCTAGAGAACCTCCTTTTCATCATTCAAATATATATTCTATCTTATTTCCAAACTGTGAGAACATCTATTTATTGTTTCCTATTCTACATCACTTTAACATTTTATTGTATTATTATTTAATGTCAATTTCATCTGGCTTTGTTGGAAAACTCTAGATATTGTATAGTAGTGACATCTGGTGTCAATCATCAGAACTATTAGACCAGTTGCCCTGTCCAAACCCAACCTCAGCCCTCATCGGCCCGGAGTGGGCTAACCGACGGGCGCCCGTTGGTTTAGGGCACTGGGTTTTGGTGTGGCCCCAAGTGGGCTGCCCGAATTGGGCTCAGAACGGGTTTTGGAGGGGTTTCCTGTCATCTGGCCAACATGAACCCAAAGCGGGTAGCCCTCTTTGAAACTGATCTGAGCCCAAATCGGGCAGCCCGCTTTGAAACTGATCTGAGCCCAAAATGGGCAGCCCGATCTGGGCCACACTTCAGCCCAGCCATCTGCCCAACATGAAACCCAGCTCAGTTTTGCCCGACTTCAAACAGCCAATCCAAGCTAAAACCAAATTGGCCCCGTGCGGGCTTGCTACTAGGGTTGTTGCATAAGAAACCCTACTACCTAGCTGCCATAGACCCTACAGGCAAAAAGGGGCCTGTTTGTAGCCTTATAACCCCCACCCCATCTTTAGCCACCGTTAGATTTAAGATAGCGACATGTTCTTGATTATTGAGGAATGTCTATGGGGGCTTTTTTGGTCAGCCAAAATAGCCCTCCTTCTGAATTAATTTTTGAATATTTAATAGTTATTGAATAAATTACACACAAAACTTGGCTTTTAAAAAGATACATCATACATAAAAATCGAACACATAGGTTCCTTAGTGTCACGGAGGACCTACAGATGCCCCCAAAACATATTTAGATTTAGATGAACCATTGCCCCGGCCCCCACTCGTGAAATACGACAGAGACGGATTCAATGGGCGTTAGCATTTACCTACTTTTTAAGCGTTCCTCTTTTATATGTGATTGTGTGGAAGAAAACTTCCCTCAAAAGTCCCTAAGGTAGAATGGCTAGTTAATAATTTCAAAGATGTTGGGCCCCACAGTGGGGTAATATGGATGCCATTGTCAAAAATGGCCAAATATCTTTTAAGCAGGAGTGGTACTCTTTGAATAAGAAGCCTTTGAGGTAACAAAATGTATGATAGTTCAAACTGCCTGAAAACATTATATGATACTTTCTTACCTCAATTGGCGCTATATGCCTGTTCCTGTTGAGAGATTTTTTCAAAATGTAAAAGAATTAGCAAAATTTGGCAAGAATGGAGTGTTTACATCGTTGCCTTGGTAACCAGGTTGTTATGATATGCCCAAACCCCTATCTAGTAGATGGGGCTCCCATATATCTTCAATTCAAACTATTTCGTGACCATCTTTTTTGAGATGCACACTAGAAATTTACCTCTAGGCTATATTCCAGGTATTCAATTTCATTTTCCCCGTATAATTCAAATAATAGTTAATCCCTCCATAATACATAATTAACATAATAACCCCACCAACTACTCGAAAGTTATCTCTATCTCCCAACTACATTTAGATTTTGAGAAAAGCCCCCTCCCCCCCCAAAAAAAACGCTTGTACCTGTTGAATCATGCGTGTTCGCAGGTATTTAAATGGACCATTTTAAATGTTGACCCTCCCCCCAGCATAGAGGCTTTTTGAGTTCTGGTTCCTCCACCAAGGGCCTGTTTTACATTATGACCCCCCCCCCCCTATGTCCACCAAGCCTGCAGCTGGCAATACATGTCTCGGCCCTTAGCAGGTGTGTTGGAGATTACTTCTATGATTTAAACCTTTCAGGTTCCACTTCTCATAGGCTTGTAGAGTAACTAATAACTGCTCTCCTCGCTCTTCTTGCCCTTCTGGCTGTGGCCGCAGCATTCTTCTCTTTCATGTATGTCCCACATAGTTTTTCAATTTCCCCTTTGAAGAGAAACTTGTTGGGTGCGCATGAAAGGGAGTTTGTAGGTGAGCTTGTTTTCATTCCTAGTTCTGCACCTTACATTTATAGGAGATTTCTTGTTTACTATAATATTATATTCGGGACATCAGTAGTTCTTTTCTCCTCTGGGCTATAGGAGAGGAATTTCACAGAGGTCATAAAGATCAGCTACCGAGTCCTTGGCCCATTTACTCATAAAGCGTATCATACCATGGATCAGGCTATATATTTCAGGGATGATGGACTTTTAAAGGTGAGTCCTGGGGTGGTGACCATTCCCACCATAGATCAGCTACAACAGTAATGTGAAGTTTCCCCCTCATTTGTTTGGCACAGTATTTAGTAGGCATATATAAATTATCATATCAATCAAAGTCAAACATACAAAAAACGAAATATTATACAGGGAAATCAGTGTAGTGAAACTAAATTGTGTATGCATCCACATTATGTTTTGTTAACCTATATGTATAATATGGGGATAATATGAGGCTTACAGATAACATAATTTTGTGAAGACATTACTTGTAACAATATATAAGCAAAGGTTCACGGGTATAGTTCCTCGCTGAGGGTTATTTCATTAGCCAAAGCTGAGTGAAATAATCCTCAGTGAGGATATACGAGTGCTCCTCTGTATTTATTTCATGTCATTATTAACAATATTTGTCAAAGTAAATTGATCTGAAATTCTGATGATTTGAAAGGCTGTGAAATACGGGATAGGATTATCTAACAAGGGGTGTGAAATACAGCCTTCCTTGGTAAAGTCGAAAGGGAACGCTGTATTCACCATGAAATAAAACGCAGCCATTTCTATAGAGGGGCTCAAGAGTGGAATAAACTCCCTCCTCATATTCAAACCTGTGATACAAATGCCAACTTTAAGGTTGAACTGAAACATTTTGTGTCCATACCTGTTATAATGGATCGGTCATTGTCTATACACAAGATATTACCACCAGTTATGTCAGTAAATAATAATCCTAACATTGTGGGACATTTGCAGGGACGTTTACAATTACTGTGTCCAATAGTTATACACTTTCCTGTTTACAAATACCCAATTCTCTCCT
This sequence comes from Harmothoe impar, assembly GCA_947462335.1. Taxonomy (NCBI): domain Eukaryota; kingdom Metazoa; phylum Annelida; class Polychaeta; order Phyllodocida; family Polynoidae; genus Harmothoe; species Harmothoe impar. Next base: position 45,452,826 of record OX381708.1, read on the forward strand.
TATGTTTCAACTCATGTCTTACCATTTTTTCTCTTACTGTGACATGCATGAGTTGAATGAGAGTAAACATCGGGGAATGTTAACCCTCCCACCGCCAGATTTCTCTGTAGTTTTGCCAAAAATATGATACCAAGCATGAGGTGCTTCAACTGAGACATATAAAGAGGGGGGGGGGGACTTGGCATGCCCCAGAAGCGGTGGCTGATACTGCTCTACAGAGAGTAAACATTGGGAATGTTAATCATAGAAACATAAATGTGGGAGGTTGATCCCCATGACCTGAACGCAATATAATTGGTAAAATTAACAAGAAAAATACTTAATGAATATGTAGATGACGTCAATGCCTCCTCCAGCGGGGCACCTGATGTACACAGCGTAATGTTTCTGAAGCACATTGATTGGACAACGGAAATGAGTAGTTAATGCTAAGGCATATAAAGTCTTGTAGAAAGTTGTGAAAAGACAACCATTGAAGACGAGCCTGCAGAACACAGCACACTCTCCAACACTCAGTTAAGCACCCCAACACTGTGAGTACCAAAGTTGTTTTACACACTCATGCATTGTTGTGTATATGTCAACATAGATAACATAATTCTGGGTGTGGTAGGGTGGGTCAATGATGCAGTGGGAGTTAAGGCAGAAGTGGGGAGAGAACCATGTATTTTCATTGCTTTCCCCAACCATGTTATTACAGATTACGAAATCATAAAATCATTTAGACATCTATTGGTTGAAAAGGGTGTCAGAGATATAATCTTATTCGTTGTTTTGTATTGTTCAGTTCATATAAGTGTGTGATCTTTCAGTTTAAGAATGGGGTTCGCTAAATGAGACATAGAATCAGCCTGTGTGGCCATCAAAAGTCACGAAATAGCTATAATGTAGACCATGGTATTATCCACCAGATTTGATTACTATGTGTGAACACAATTCCAAGGAAAGGGTTTGTTCTTTTACCATATGCATATATACCTGTGAGGGCCTTTGAAAATGGGCGCTTTTTAGGCAATTCCGGATGAGAAAGGGTGCATTTTAAGGTCTTATTACTCAAAACTTTTAGATGACACTTTCATTCAATTTTTCTCAACATTAGAACTAATAAGGTGCGCTTTAGGCCTACCATTTTCCCCCATTTTGAGCTCAATTTCTTGTGATGCTGGTGCTATCTCGTTGTTTTGCCTCCCATGATAAGGGTCTCAAATCTGAGGTGATGTTCACACATAGGAACTATAGAAAACAGTGGCCGCAGGCATTATCCCCGACAACATCATTATTGCCAGCTATACCCGGTACCCCCCTGTAAACACAGACACGTAGGTCAGACGTAAATCTACATTGATTTGGGGTATGAACTGCATAATTTTACAAGGTTTATGAAAGTCAAAATGTGAAGGTTTAGTTTGATTCAATGGACTTTTAAGTATTATTTAGTTTTTAGATGTCATTCAGAAGTAGATAAACCTAAAAATTATACATAACCTAACATATAAATCTATATAGAAAAGAAAAAAGAAAGGCATAGATCTGTATCATTGATGATGTTGCAGAAGAATTTACATTTAGAAACCTCATTTCTTCTGTAAAGAATATTATCACTATAGCCTAACTCAGTTTTCATTACCACCAATGTGGTGTTCAATAAACATAATGCCCCAATGCACATATTTTGGACAAAACTTCAATCCTGTGTCCTTATGTAAAAACATCCAGTGCTATGTGGCTGATTTTCATAATATTAAATTGCCTAAATAGATAATTTACTGCTTGAATGTGGTAGTTAGAGAACTGTAAGATTCTCTTCATAGTTAACAGTGCTGCCATCTAGTGTGACACTTGGGAACTATCTAGGGACTTTATGTAAGTGAACAAGAAGCATCAAGTAAATCTATGTTGAACTACGTCTAGAATTGGGGGGGGGGGGGGGGGGGGTAAGGGATAGGACTTATTTCATCAATTTAACTTTCACGTTATGACATTCATAAACCTTGCAAAAAAATGTATTTCAAACCGTTGGTTGGTAAATGACCTAGATAAACCTCTCAGCTACGTTGGAATGAGGTAATGTGTTTACAGGAACCTGGTCGCACTACACTTTAGGACGTTGTGACGTTGTGACTGAAGAATACAACGTCGAATATTTACCACATGGATTCCATTGTTTAATAGTTTAGCTATTGTAATGTAGTAGTCAGATGAACATTTCTCTTAAATTAAATATTTCTATGTCGAGGGTGCTGTTTCTCCACACTATGGACTTCTGCACTTTACAGATGGCCTAAACTGTTTCTGCTTATCAAATTCCATATAATACGGATGTCCGTATTTGTATGTAACGGTACCATTTTGGTAAAAAAAAGAAAATCATATTTATTGTTTTTATTGTCTCCACAAATATGGAATATTTTGTCCACAGATTGCGGATGTCCGTAGGCCTACTTTGTGGAGAAACAGCACCCTGAGTGATTTGGCAATTTCACAGGCTCATGTGTATTATGTATTATAATAATGTCACAGAAATCTATATAACTATCATATGCACACATTTCTTGGGTTTAATACAAGCCGTCATACGATACTGAGTCAAAAAAAAGAAGGTGTGTTTCAAGTTACATAGTCTTAAAATCTAGGTAGGGTAAGTCAGATTAAAAAAAAAATTCTCTTTTACCTTTCGACTGAAAAGTACCCAAAAAATGGTCTCGCAAACTTCAGTGTCAACTGGTGGACTTTCAAATTAACTCTGATATAGCCTCAAAATTAATTTTGAAATAAATATTTTCTCAAAATTGGATACAAATTTCTAGGCTCGGCCCTGTTTTGCTATGTAGGGTCAGGTAACCTGAATTTGGCCCAATCATATTAAAACTTTGAGAGTCATTTGTGTGTTCGACCATGCATGCATTCCGCCTAAATCTGGTTTGTGGAGATACGGTTGAGCGGTCTATGTAACCCGTCTTGGTGGGGGGAGGGGAGGTCTTGGCATGCCTCAGAAGCGGTGACTGAGACCGCTCTACAGAATTGGAGAGGAAATAATGAATACTTCCTTTTAAAAAAGAGACCACCAAAACAGTTGGCTGGGGATTGAGACCAGGATCTTGGCATCATCAGCGATATGCATTGCCAACAGCCCAGCTAACAAAAACACATTATTTTACATCAAAATAACTTTTTAACTTTATATAATGTTATACCATAGTAAGGAGCCTTAGAGAAACGTTATATAATGTTATAAAATGTTGTATACTTTTTTTTGTTCACTGGGAGAGCTATGGAGGAAGCTGGTAACAAAGCTTTAGAATACTGGGCATTAAGCCCACCCTCGTGCTAGGGAGAGAGGTGGGTGGGGGAGAGGATGATGAGTAGAGAGAAATAGAGAAAAGAATGTAGCTCATTAAAAGGAATCACATCCCAGCCAACACACCCTAGTGGGCCCTAGGTGGGTCACAGATGGGCTGCCTTATGAGGCCCATATGGGCTCCCCATCTGGGGCCCGCTTCGTTTTGACTGGGGCTATCAGGTGGGGCCCAGAAGGGCTTACCCAGGTTTAATAATAGTATATCCGATGTGTGGGACAAAAAAAAAGATTTCCCTAAAAATGAGTCAGAATGTTCACAAATAATGTATTTGACTTCCTATATGTTCCATTCCCTCTAATTCCCTCCGGTTTGGCTATAATTAGATTTTATTGCCCAATATATATGGTCATTTTGGAATAAAAGCGTGCACGCAATTATTCCCCTCATTGAAAATACACTAGAAAAGCCCATGGACTAGGGACATTGGATCCCTTTGCGACCTATTAACACCCATTGATGAAATTTAATTGACCTCCATCCTCTAAATATTATACTTTTACAGTGTTTGGAATATAGTTAAGTAAAATTTAGGATTTGAAGAAAAATCGGATATACCCACTTTAAAGTGGGCTGGCCCTGTTCAGATCTAAGTGGGACGCAGGTGGGCACCTTTAGTTGGGTAACACGTAATTGGGGGGTGGGGGCTGGGGGGACAGACACATCATTTCTTTTAGCTATAAGCTTCCCAGCTAACAAGAAACGTTTTCCAAACGTTTGCAAACGTTTCTATCTGGTTTGGGAGAAAACGTTTGGAAAGAGTTAACCAAAACGTTTTGGTAGAACGTTTTTTAAACGTCTAGAAAACGTTTGCACAAGGTTTGCAAAAGGTTTGCAGAAGGGTTGGTTTGGTTCGTAGTTACATGTACACTAAAAGTCACCCCGAGGACTGAACCCATGACCTTTAGATTGGCAGTCCCAGGCTCTCCTGCTTGAGCTAACGAGGCCTTTGGTATAACCAGGCTCAAAATAGAGTATTAGAAAACGTGACGTAGCTCATTAAACGCACACATAGCAGTAGCAGTATAGCCTACAATTGGGTTAAAGAGATATTCCCGTGTTCGATAATTATATTCTGATTTACCAATGATATCTCAAAATCGCTAAGCACTATGTTAGTTTGATATATAATGATGTAATAAAAGCAAAGAAAATTATGATTCATAGTGTAGGGGCACGAATAATACGTGTACATATGGGTCCGTGGAGTCAGAGCGGGAAGTGCCTCCTTCTGACACTAGGTGGCAACACCTACGCCATGTCCTTTCGGTTATCCGGTAGCGGAGCCAGGCAGGGCACTCCAGACAGCGCTACGGTGGAGTGCCACGTCGACACTGCTTGGTCCGCGCTCAGGGTATATAAGAGGCCGAGGTTGGCTACCTCAGGGAGTTCGTCCCAGGACGAGCTCTGACCCACACCTTTCGATACCTTCGTTACCTTTTCGATCGGGGCACCTACACCCCTCCCACACTCTGGCTCCTGCACCAGTCATGCTGGCTCAGGACCAGATCATCCAGCTTTGCTGACTTCGAACTATCGGTAGAACGCTGTATATCTTCGAATGGTTAAACCAAGTGAACCGAGCAAAATCTTCGTGTTACTTTGAGGCTGTGATCGTGACTGAATAAATCTGTTGCATTCAAACCGACTTTGGAACCTGTGTTCGTGTGATACTTCCACAACCCCTACAATAGGCTAGATTTGGATATATCAACATTTAAAAGTGGACCACCTTTTACTATGACCATCTAGGGGAGACAGAAATTAGAAAAATTAGAAAAAAACTGTAAAAGAAAATCCTAGTTCTTTGACCAATCTCTATCTGAATAACACTAACCTACTATGAGGTACAATCATCACCTACCAAGTTAGCCCTGGCCATAGAGCACTGGACTTTAGATCCACAGATCGCTGGTTCGAATCCCACCCATTCTAAGAATCGTTTAGGTGGTAGCCAAAATGCAAAGTTTAGCAGAGTAAGAACTACATGTATAAAACGATATACTATTTGGTCAGATTTTACCCCACTTTTTGCTACTTATTCATACCTATACAATTTGGTTATTTTTATGGCAAAAAACGTTAAACGAACGTTCATATAACGTTACAGACAAACGTTTGGCTATAACGTTATAAAAACGTTATTTAGTGTCAACGTTTTCACGTTAAAAAAACGTTCTATATACGTTTTTGCAGACGTTTGCAAACCTTCTAAAAACGTTAAATCCTGGTAATGTAAACGTGTTTTTGTTAGCTGGGTTAGTTGTTATGTAGTTGATGACCATTATGTTAAGAGTAGTTACCAACAAGTATTCCAGTGGGTCAATTAATTCAGTTGCATTTAATGTCATCTCTTCCCTTTATTTAAGGAGGAGAAGCAAAATGCACCTTTTGACTAACTACAACTCTCAAATTGGGTGACACAGTCAGAGTTCCTGTAGGTCTGATAGTAATACCTGAGGGAGCCCTGGGATTATGTACTATAATCATATCGGTTCATCATATCCCAGGGAAAGTATCAGAATGCTCCTTCTTTCTCTATTCAGATGCAAATTTGTGTAGACAATTTCATATAATATGAACGTACTGTGAAAACTGTTTCATTTCAATGGGTTCAAAGGAATTGTGAATTTATGGCTCATTGTAATAAAGACAAGAAAATGTCTATAGGATAGCAAATCCCATTGTACTCTCAATGATGACATCTAGTGGTAAGCTCAGGAACAATACTTGCCCACTTAGCCCAGGGTTAGCCCAGGTGAACCCCACTCTTTTGGCGAAGGTCTTTGAAATGTGATCATGAAAGTTTTGTTGGTAGAATTAGCCCAGAAAGTGAAGTTGGTGGGCTGGCCCACATGGGGCCCACCTGGCAGCTCACACCAAGTCCATGGAAACCCATGCAGACCTGAGCCCACTTAGCCCAGCTCTAGCCCAGGTGAAACCCAGGTAGACAACATAGCATAAGAAAAATAATTTGAACTTGCATTTTCTAGAAAAAAAGGGACAAGTGAGGATAAATTAAAGTATCTGCAATGCAAGAAATCCATTAAAAAGTTGTGTACATGGGCTCAGCCCACCTGGGCCCTATCTGGCTGCCCATGCTGAGCCCATGGGAAACCCAGGGACACTTTTGCCAAGTTTGCCCATTTCCAACCCAGATGAAACCCACTTTTACAAAAACGCATAATATAATGTCAATCTAAAATGTAAATTAATTGAATATTTTCAGAATTGAGTATGAATTGAAGGATTTGCGATGCGAACATGACATGTTGATATTCTGGGCTGAGCCCACATGGTCCCCATCTGGATGCCCTGACAATTACCAGTAAATACCCAGATATGGGCTAGCCTATGGTGCCCAGAGACACACCCATATGGGGCCCATTTGCGTGTGTTGGCTGGGGTGTTGGTACACAGAGTAGATTTAAGAATGAAATATATGTAAATTACCCCTAATCCTTGACACATTATCGCTTCAGTTCTCTCCTCAGCTCAGCCACCATGAGATTACATACTACCGGTAATCATCATCACTTCTTGTCTAATTACATTTTTCATTTTTGATTGATGGTGTGGAATATGTTTAATGCACTTCATGACACCAGTATTATTATGTACATTGCGAGCGTAACAGCTTTAATAGCTAGATAGTTTGGATAAGCACAGATAATTGTAATTAATCTCTTCGTCTCCGTCCCAGACTAATTGCTCTCTCAATTATGTAGTCGGGCACCTCGAGGAACTGGTTTGCATGGTTACTATACACTAAATGATTAAAAGTATGTCAACACATACAATTACAGTTTATTAAAGCAGCATTCTAACCAAGCATCTGTCACTCCCATTTCTATTATTGTTCTAGTCTACTATATGGTGAAGTGTGAGGTTCCACACCTAACATAGATTACATAGATTAAGGAGCATTGCGATGGCCATATACTTGAGAAATATTAGTTAAGCTGTCCCTGCAAAAATGTGAAAACTTGGAAATAAAATGATGTTATCAAAGTTGTATGGGTCAGGTTTAACACTTATATATTACTGTACTATATAGAGTTACTGGTCTTCAGTAATTGGTATTTTCCGCCTTCAGTTGGTTCTTTAAAGGGTATCACTACCTGTTCGATGATCTAGATATTCTATTGATATGACTTAGTATAATATTAGTTCAATACATTAGGAACTAGAAAAAGTAAAGAAAATGGCATGGTACAGTGCTCAATTCTATGGGAAAGCCACTTGAAAAAGCTAGTTCTTAACTAAGCTAAAAGAGATTTTTTTTTGTGGTCAGATGACCATGTTCTTCTATTGTTATCTTCGAATCACTTTGGATTAGATTAGTTGGCAGAATAATCAAATAGAAAATGGAAAAAAAATTGCATGTTGTGGTGCTCATTTTTCTGTAATGCCCATTTAAAGAGGCAATCTAGCCCTATAGCCCATGCAATGGACGTTGCTGCTTAAATACTCTCTATGTGAAAATAAGACTATAATGCAAGATTCCTTCCCCCCCCCCTTTTTACCCCCCCCCCACCAAAAAAAAGAATAACTATGATGAGAAATAAGATGAGAACAAATAATATCATCATAGGGGAGATTACTCAGGCTCAGTCATTGGCCAAACCTGATATTGCAGATATTTATCATAATTTTCCTACTTTATTTGCTCTAAAATTTTAAATATCTATCGGATAACAAATCCAAGCCTATGTATGGAAACTTTCAAAGCTGAGGTCACCAGTGGTCTAAACTTAATATTAATGTGATAGAACCATGTAGGACTTTATATATGTGCAAAATACGCCATTTCACGCCATTCTACGCCACTGGGCCCCTAAGGGTTAAAACAAACCCTGTTTATCTTTACCCTTAGAAGAGGCGGTCCAGTGTGTATGTCTAAATGCACTAATAATGATGTCTACTTTGACCATAATTTGCCAACTACTCAGGTATATAGTCCCCCGGTCCCAGCACTCAGCCCCTTGAACAGACACCATTCATGTTCAGAAAGCACGGACATCTCAAGGTAGATTTTCACTGTCTTGGCATATCAACGTTTTCTGGGCACAGCATATTTAGCATAGAAAAGGGTTATTTTCTCAATGTGACCACGTAGACATCATTTTGGCAACATTAGCGCTTTTGCACGCTTTTGTCCAAAGATAGAGTCAACTTTGAAGCGCAAAGGTGCATTTTTTTAGCCTAAACTCTGCAAAAAAGCAGGTATTTTTGAAAGGTCTGAACATAGATGGTGCCCAGCCAGCATTGGTCCCTGGGGCCCATATGTGTTTTTCTTGGGCCAACTGGGCTTGCCCATATCTGGGTTATGGTCCTTTTTGTCCTGGGCTACCAGTGGGAGCCCAGATGGGCCAGCCCAGGAAAACTTTTTTCCCCATAAATACGTTGTAAATAATTCAAAATATGCTGATATCTGATTTTCCTCCAGAAATCACAATTTATTGTACATTTTTGTAGTTTATATTCAATCTGGGCTCAGGCTGGGCACTTTGAATCTGGGCTCGCCCATTTGGAATCCCACTGGTAGCCCTGGACAAAAAGGACCATAACCCAGATATGGGCAAATCAGCTTGCCCACGCATGCTTCACACTCATGTCAAGGACATAGAACGTCTCTCACCATGAGTGAGAGAGCCAGCATTATTTCCCTCTCTCAGTGCCAACCACAAAGACTTTATTATTATGTAACTAACACCTCTCATTTCCATCTCTCCTAACAACCCAACTAATACAAATGTAGGCCATAATGGCCATAACCTTTTTTATTCCAAATTTCTGAAAATCACCACTCTCTCTATATGCCAATACCACCAGGCATGTGTCATAACATCAGACACACCCCTTTAGGCCCTTTCATTTAAATGTAACATAACTGGTCCATAAGGACATTTCCATGTGCTTATACTTATTCTATGTAGGTCTAGATGACCACCATGAGCTGGATTATTAGTAAGACATGCCCTAGGCTACAGTAATTTTCCAGGATAAATAAAAGAAATTTCAACTTCAACTTCAACTTCAACGTAAAAACACATATGGGCCCCACTAAGCAATGCTGGCTGGGTGTTACCTTGGTGCCAGGAGTGTGGCAACCAGTAGGTTTATAGTGTTATCTTAAACATCTAATTAACAAATGTAAATAATACAAATGTCTTTCCTTATGTAGATAACAATGAAGTCGTTCATGCTGATCAGTTTGGTTATGGCGGTCCTGCTGCTCACCACCACCATGGATGGGGCTGCAGCTGTAAGTTAATGTGTACTTCTGTTTTTGATTTATGTGACAGGATTGTCATATAATGTGTGATCTTGCCTAGACTGTCTTCTGGAGGGAAAATATGAGCCAATAGACCATAGTCTGTTACATTTATATATTATAAGTACATTTTGTACAACCAAAAGGGTCACATGCTATATAATTGTTTCTCACATAGTACGTGGAAAATGTGCAGCTAGGGGCTGGTATGCTGTGTTCCACAAACCATAGCACGGTCATAAGTAATGTAACCAAGGCATGTTGGTCAGCAGAATTGACCAGAATATTGTCTGGTGTAGACATTCTTACTCACAAGTATAACTGCAATATACTGCCTTCCAAACTACTTCTCCCATTCCATAATTAACCATTCGATTGTATCTGGAAACTTATTTTGACCTCACTGTCTCCTATTTCATAGAATAGCAACCTCTACACTGGGCATAGTAGACACTGCTACAATGATGGTTTAATATAATTCTTTTCTACACACAGGATAACAATAACGGCAACAACAATAACAACAACAACAACAACAACGGCAATCCTGGCAACAACAACAACAATGGCAATCCTGGCAACAACAACAACAACAACAATAACAACAACAACAACAACAACAACAATAACGGCAATCCCGGCAACAATAATGGTCGCTGAGAGGAGACCCAGCCGCCCCACAGCAGTTATTACTGCTGACCAGTAGAGGCAGACAACAACATACCAATGCAGTACATACCCAATGTACAGATGGAATTGAGTCTGTCTTTATTTGGTAAAATATAATATTATACTTCCAATTCGTTTTTTAATCAATATAAATGATTATTTCATCAGAGATATTTCGGTGTAAAAATATACAATCAAGCTGCTAGTTAACCAACACAACTAGGACTCTGTCTGCCTTTAATCTGACTTAAATTATGCAATATTAAATTGCATATCAAATCACATGCCCTAGATGTTAAATTAACTCTCTACAAAGTCTCCAGAATCTAGTATGCATTCCATAACCTAGTTGTCATTGCAGAATAAAAACTTTCCAAATTGGAATATGGAATTGAAATTTATCAATAAGAACCACTGTATTGTGTGTATGAAGCACACACAATGTGCCCTGTTCTCTCCAAACGCTGCAAAGTGTCAAAAATTGTTTCACTGCTACATGACATAAAACCACATGATGTCCACATCTGACTCTTAAGAAATATTTAAAAACACAGTGTGTGGACTTTATACCTCGAACAATTTTGTTATTTGCGGACCTTTTAGGTAAGATCAGTGCTATATGGGTACTCCTCATATGAATGGGGCTCTTACATACACCTGGATAATAAATTAGTATGGACATTATATCAGTTACTTATATGTCAACACCTCACACTCACGCTGTAGTATAGTGGTCAGCACCGTTGCCTTGTACCCCAAAGGTCCAGGGTTCGTGACTCGGTCATGTCAACCTACCCACCATTTTTTCTTCATAAAAATAGAAAATTGAAGATAAAATGGTGGGAAGGTTGACATGGCTGAGTCACGAACCCTGGACCTTTGGGATACAAGGTGACTGTGATGACCACCCCAGTGGGCACAAAATTCTGTCCAACGTTGAATCCACGTTTTGTAAAAAAAAGAATTGTCCACCCACACAACCTGTCGTTCTTTTGAATAACAATTGGCCAAGCGCCATTTGACATTATGAAGACTTAAAATTGAAAGAGAAAGTGTGCTAAAGTTGATCCTTTGGTAGGACCCCCTCAAAAATGTTAATGGAAATTGGTGTGTTCTATTAGACACGTCAATAGTACTTAATACACCATGTTAAAATTAAATAAATCCAAGAATGTGAAACACTGGAAGTTGTTACTAAGTGAATCAACAAACCTAATGATAGAAAACGTTTTCTTCCTTCTGAGAAGCACTTAATAAAACCTAGTTTCAACTTCTAGGGTAGATTCACTGGGAGTCGGCTGCTCCTGTACATGTTTTTCATGACAAATTTGCATGGCTTAATATCTCCAAGACGAATAACTTCATACATTTGCTAGACATATCACAATGCAGATATTGATTGGGAGGATCACATCTGCTATATTCAAAGATTCATTTTGTCGTGGTTCATATTGATATTTATTGATTTATTAGAACTTTTCAGGATCAGTTATTTTCACCCAAAGTCGGCCAGCTTGCACCTCAAGTCGTCCACCTCATAGATCGAGTTGTCAAGGCACTCGTACATTAAATATGTTAAGTAGATGCTAAGTGAAATAGCTAATATAGCCATGGAATAGGGAAACAATATCGTTCAAAATAGGTCACAAATTGTTGAAATAGAAGTGGGTAGTGCCTCTTTGAAATGAGCAGGTGTGGGTTATTTTGTCTACTGGCAAGGGTAAGGGTTATAATATCTCAGCTCTCTTATATTATATTGTGGCAAGAAATGAGTCTTTATGAAGACAGCATACACTTCAAATTGTAACTATTCTCAACTGTCTGGTGGGAAGAAAGCTATTTAAGTATTTAGTATTGATCACAAACTTAAGGTGGCAGCACTGAGTAGCACTCTCGCCCGCTGCACACCACTGCTAAATTGATTTTAGTGTATTGTGCATATGATTAGCCTATGCCATATTATCATATCTATCTTGTTGGCAAGTATGCAAATAATATTCTTTTTTATGGGGGAAACTCTGCATTTTATACCTATTTTAATCGATGAAGAAGTAAGTAGTGGCCGACTTAGGGTATAAGGTGGCTGACTTAGGGTTGTGGAAGACTTAGGTGGAAAGTGATATGTTACATGTATAAATTCATAACCAATAGTTTAATCGGTATATGCCCCTCACTTGCCTAGATATTATTTATGTATACGGAGGAAGGCATGAACACCATCAGAGATTGATTCAATGATCAGTATCTGTGATGAAATGCAGTTATCCTCAACGAAAAAAACGGGTCATACAGGGGTACTTCTACACGTTATTAAGAGAGAAAACAATCTTGAATAACATAAGGAAATATACCATGGGATTCTATAAACCTCATGTATCAGTCGAGCATGAACTTACCCTCTTGGCATGCATAATAACCTGGGAATTAGCAGTGAAAGCTGGCCGCATTGGGGGTGTGGCCGACTTCAGGTGAACCTACCCTAACTCACAAGTTTCATTCTGTCCATTAGATTATTGTGTGCAGGCTTTTTCAACTGAAATGGGTGGTTTTGTTTTGTCCTGCAAGGGGTTAGAATCGTTCCCTCCTCCTCAAATTAACCACCCCTTGTTCTTAAGATCACTCTCTAACTGCTCTCAAAGATTTTGGTTTATGCGGTTAAAGAAATGAAATGTTTATCAGAGCAGACCATATAACCTTAATTCAAATGGGAAACAGGTCATGATAAAAGAAAAACACTAGACAGAATGTATTGCTTATCAAATATAATCAACCTATAAATGCCATGCAATGTGGCCCACATTTTATCTGTAAAGGTCACAGCTCCCCTGGCAACCACACACCTCTTGTGATTCTTCTAAGTGTTTGAATACTCCAGCTCTACTTTGTTGCCCATGTACATTGTCACAAAACTCCCAGTGCTATTCTGGCTCTGCAAACACTGAAGAGTACTGCCTCAATGGTTGCTCCATGGCCTCTTGATCAAATGGCTGTTATGTAAGTTGGCAGGAGGGACTCTCTCCTGGGCCACCCCGGAGGAGGTCATGTAAGCGGGGTCTGTCAGTCCCGCCAACCCCAGGTCGACACACGTTGCTATTTACAAATCAATTCGCACTAACAGTCAAAGCAAGCTGGGCCAAAGGGAGCTATGAAGTATTTCTCTGGGGTCAGCGGTTTGCATGCTTTGCTTTTTGAACCTCCACAAAACGGATGATTAACTTTATCATCATGAAGAATATACATTTAGGAGTACATGAAACACATGCAACATTAACATGGAATATGAGCATTTTAATTTCAATGTTTTACTCAGAAATGATACATATATCCGTTTCATCAAAAGCTCTGAATGAATACATGAAATTAGTCAATATGGTCCCTAACTATGTAAATCCGTACAGGTGGACTGTTGAACACACCAGACTTGGTCATGCTGAATAAGAAATATGCCATGCATACTTGATGCCACTGACACCTGCTTGTCGACGTCTATTTATACCGTTCTGGCAGGTTGACAGCATATCATGCAGAGAGCAGGTTGGCCTAATTATTAAAATAAGGGACGGTGATGACAACAGGAGAGGCATGCGATGAATTATTACTGGTTGCAACAAGAGAACGACAGACAGAGAGACGGACAAACACCGAGGCTTTGAAAGAAAATCTTCATTGTGGGCTCGGGGGAGGGGGCGGGTCTCATCCCAACTAGCTTTAACCATTGGCTGATATAATTATGGTGGTGCTTAGAAAAGTAGTGTTTGTGCCCCTTTTGTTTTGTTCTGAATGGGAGCCCAGTCCCTCTGCCCCTAACTTTGCCTTTGTTGAAGAGGTATGTTTTCGGAATTGTGTGCGTTATATCACAGAGGCTTAGAATTTTTTTTTCATGGGGAGGGGGGGGGGGATTTCCTACGCCACTGAGAGAGAGTGTGGTATGGGATGGGGCGTGGCAAGCTGGCCACTTAGTCAGGTAGAACTCCCGGGGTAAAGCTGCGTGGGAGAGCAGATCCTACCCCCCCTCCACATGCACACCTCTATGGCAAGTGATATGTTCACCACCGATATCGGAGCTTCTAACTTTGATATCAGAGTTGCTAACTCTGACATCAGAGTTGCGAACTGTGATATCTGAGTTCATAACTCTGATATCAAATTTATTACTCCGATATCGAAAATTTAAACTCTGATATCAGAGTTTCTTACTCTTATATCAGAGGTTAAAACTTTGATACCGAGGGTTAACAAATGGCTTGCCACACACCTCCTCCCCCGCTGTTACAAATCCTCTGATTTGTGTTCTGTGCTGCTCTGGGGTGATTGGCAAGGTTTAGTACCGTGGCATGGGGCTACTAATAGCTAGTCTCGGAGTGTGGTCGGGATTAATTCCATACTCCATGCAGAGGCTCCCTCACCTGAACTCCCCATTCTCCTCCAGCAGCACCCCCCCCCCCAACCTCCCACCCACCCACCCACACCCACCTGTTGCTGGCTTGCACAGCTCACTACTCTCCCCGAGCCGCCACTCGCCCTCATTCAGCCAAGGCAATTACCACTGCTTCCACACTGGAGGACACACCTTTCTGGAGAGGCCATACCCCCGCCGTTAAAGCCAACACATTTCTTCTCCAGGAGTTTAACTTCCAGGATGTGAGTATTTCGTAGGGAACGGTCTTTATTGAGGCAGCTTCCATGCACCGTGACGTGGCAACCAGCGTGAGACAATTCTGTGAATGTTATATTGCCTGTGGATTGAGAATGAATGAGTAGTATGCGTGAGTATTAAGGATCTACTGGCTGAAAACTAAGCGGTCTCCTGTGGGCGGAAATTAAGGAGAAGGGGACTCTGCTTGGTGAGCATTTATCAGTGGAGGGTAGCAGTGCCGGGAATCAATCAGGTCCTGTGCTTGGTGAGTGAGAGGAGAGAGGGAGGTGGTGATCCTCAGCTGGCGGGAGATACTGGCTGTGTTTGGAGCAGCAACACCACCCTCCATACAACACAGGAGGTGAACTACAATAGCAGGAAGAGGAGAGGCGATCAGGCATTAAGCTTACCCCCACCTCCTCCATACGCTGCCATATTATACAGGCTTTAATTCCCACACACTGGAGTAACCTGCTGCATGGGTAGTTTTTATTAAGCTCCCAGACACCATGGAGGAAGGGTCTACCAGTGTGGGTGAGGAGGGCCTGCAGAATGCGGCCATTCTGACCCAGGAGGACATGGTGGCTTTTGAACGCCTGTGCACGCGCCTCCACGAGCTGACTGAAAGCCTGAAGCAGGAGCAAGTGGCCCTCCAGGGCACCCCACTCAAGGACTACGAGCGCCTCCCGGGCCTGAAGGGGGCCTTAGGGGCCACTGACGCCGTATGCAATGAGTGCTCAAAGAACTTATTGACCTTGACCTCTCACCTAAGTGACCTTCGTAAGGGCCTGACCTCCGTGTCCTTGACCTTGGAGGAGAAGTTGACCTCTGAGGGAGCACGATCCTGGGTATTAGAGTCAGAGCCACCAGAACCAGGTAAATTTATCATAATTGTATTTCCATATTACAAGGTTTCCTGCACATAATCAATGAGGATCAGATGAATAGCAATATTTCATGAACGTGCTTGGCTTAGGCAATAAAAGCAGATGACTTGTTTGAATCAAGTTTAATTGAGTTACAATAAAAATAGCAAGGGAGAGAGTTGTAACGTTCATATAAAATGTAGAAACCGATGAGAATGTCAATACACTAACAAATAAACGAATCACACTTAGATTTTAAGACGAGGCCTACTAAATAAAGTATTTATGTTCGACGATAGTACCAAACAGATTTACTGGCCTCTTCTGCTGTTGACACATTTGTAAAGAAGGGTGTCTGATGTTGATACAGGCCACCATCAACATGACTTTATTTCAAGAGAAGCCTCGATTATTTGCCATGGTATGCCTGCATATCATGGTTTTGGACCTTAACAGAGAAGGAGTTCTCTAAATGACATACATTACCATAATATTAACACACCAGATTTGTCAATACAATATAGGCCAGTGGATGTTAGATCCAGATATTATCATACTGTGACATTTCATATAAGATACATCTATTGCTGTATACAGCAAACGAATTGGATGAAATTGAAGGAATTCTGATTGTGTTGATTAATTATACAGCAGTTATTAGACGCCATACCCTCCAATTAATACAGTCAGACTAAACTGCAAATATTAAACCCAAAAAAGAACTGCTTTATACTGTAAATCAAAAGTAGACTACACTACCCATCTACACACATAATGTATATACTGTAAAACTACAGTAGATTCTATTGCTCAGCTACATTAATTACATGTACTAACATTTAGACCTCTATAGGACATATCGAAATAAGGACTACACACAAATGTATTCAATAATGCACATGGTTACAGCTACTTACATGTATACATAATATGTACATGCATACATACTTGGTTATACACCTAGTTAAATATACCTGCACACATACATTCATAATATACCAGGTAACCTCTATATGTTCAATACTAAAGACAGGCAGTCCAATCAGGGTCATTTGTAGGGCTTTGGTAGCTCTTATCCCCAATTTCCTCACTCTATGTATATATGCAATAATGGGCATTATGCAATACTAATGTACCCAAATCACTCACACACTAAGTCCTTCGTTAAATACAAGCATGACTTAACTACCCAGTAAACACAATGACGTTGGTCAGACGTAAATCTACGTTGAATTTTGGTCTGAACTACGTAATTTTAGTAGGTTTATCAACGTCAAAACGTTAAGGTTTATTTACCAATCTCAAACCTGCAGGTCTGATTTACATAGCTCCTGAAGACATAAATCTATGTTTAACACATTACATATAATTCTACATAGTGGGACTTGTAATATATTGCAGACAAATTTACATTTACAAACAATATTCTTACAAAGTAACTACTTTAATTTTCAATCTCATCTCATTCTACATAGTATATTCTTGTAGTTCAATTGAACAGCCTGACAGTATAGATCTGTTGAATAGTTTTGGCTGCAGAGAGGCTTTGTAGTTCTCCCATTACCACCAATGTGGTGTCCTCACAGTAAAGTGCCTCAAAGCCCCTATTCATGCACAATACTTTAATCACCTGTCCTTTATATATAAATGTACTATTGAATATGGTTTATTTGCATGATATTGAATTCATAATTAATGAGAATGTACTGCTTGAATGTGGTAGATTTGTTAAAGAGCTGTAATATTCTCTCCATAATTGATAGTGCTGCCACCTAGTGTGACACGGAAAAGTCATCTACCCAAGTGAAGTTGAAAAGTTACGTCTTTTAACGTAGATGTACGCAGAATTTTTACGTCTGAATGAGGTAGATCAACGTAAATCAGACGTCTACATCTGTTGAACGTAAATAAACCTTAACGTTTTGACGTCTACAAACCTTCCAAAATTACCAATCTCAAACCTTTTGGTTGGACATCTACCTAGAGAAACCTCTGAGCTACGTTGGAACTACGTAGGGTGTTTACTGGGTATACTGTGGCATACTCTTGTGAGATTTGTACAGGTATGCACCTTACTGCTACTCCAATATAGGAAGACTCAGCCATAACCATATAGTCTATCCTGGGTTGGGCCTATGCTGTGTTTAGAGGTACAACAAATTATCCTAAAATTACAGTTCACACTCAAAATTTCAAGAGAATCTCAGTGAAATAGTCTAAAACATGATCAGCTCGTCAAACCACATGGTGCTATGAACACATTTCGTTCTGCAATGGGACAGACACAGCTTTACAGGCAGCCCTATAATTAATGACACTACAAGATGCTTGAACACCTGTAATTGCTTCCTGATATAGAAAATGTCAATTCTATGTTCAGGCTGGGATAAACTTTAAAGAATCTTGCTAAAGGTTACGAAGACAAATTAGACATATATCTTGTCATGGGGATATTCCGCATTAGCGAGATGATCACTGTACAGCGCCATTTTGTCTGGTACCAGTACTCTTTCCTATACTAACTATAGCAGCCAGATGGTTAGCTGAAGCTGGTTCCTGTCATGTCTAAAATTTGGAGTTTCAGGGGCCATACAACTTTCAGTTGTATGCCTCTATTGTGGGTCCTTATGTCATCTGTTCAGATTGGGGGAATGGTTAGG
The DNA here is from genome assembly GCA_947462335.1 of Harmothoe impar. Lineage (NCBI taxonomy): Eukaryota > Metazoa > Annelida > Polychaeta > Phyllodocida > Polynoidae > Harmothoe > Harmothoe impar. Next base: position 45,471,290 of record OX381708.1, read on the forward strand.
ACTCTGGCCTACTACTTCATGGGTCATGAGTTCAAGCCATGGATGTCAATGCTATTTTGTCTACACACAATTTTGAATATATTTTGGTAGGTCAAAAATCCTGATAGTATACAATTCGGATAAATAGTTATAGTGTAAAATAAAATTGTCTTATTTTTAACCAGGGCCCCTCCATATCTTTGTTTTAACCAACTAGGAGAAAAAAATATGTAGGCCTAGTCTTGGCATGGATTTGAACTTATGACCCCTGGATCGATTGGCCAGTGTCCTAACCACTCCCCCAATCTGGACAGCTGAAATGAAGGATATTCAACTACCTATGATTCAAAATTGTATGACCCCTAAAACTGTCTATTTTGGACAGGCCAGGAACCAGCTTCAGCTAGAGGTCTCACAAGGGAGAATCACTGCATCTCGCTAGTGCGGAATACGTTCCGAAGTGTCGGAACCTTGTTGTTTACAGGACGTTTCTATAGTCTTTGCACTTGTCATATAGTCAGAACTCGGAAGCCAGTTGGCAACGTGTCATCAGAAATGGCCCACCAATATGAGGCAGGCAGTGTGGAGCTAGTTATCGATAGTGAAGGCCTCATCGGTAAGGATGACCACAACAAATGAAGGTCGGAACAAGACACGACAAAATGGCATTCATAGGTATTGAGCATCAATTATGGAATGGGAGTTACGCCTTTCTCTACTCTAGTGCTTCACGATTTGAACACACTTTAAATTGGGATGTTCACAGGAAGTACATTTTCCATATCATACATTGCACATTGTCCACGTCCATCTTTAATGATTTGTGATGCAAATCAATAGCATATTGACGGTCCTTGCACTGTCAGGCTGTCACCAATGACGCTGTAACCTAATAATCACATAATGAATATTTGAACACGGCGCTCCCAGATAAGATCAGTACATGCACAGTATACTCCTATACCAATTGCTATGTAGTTATCTAATTCACAGTCGATGAGCTATGTAGTCCAATGAGAGCATCAAACGGGAGAACCAAATCATAGGTCAAAAGGACAAACTGACGACAGAGAGTATCCTTTCTATCAGAACCAGGGGCTTCTTAATTCAGTTTACATTGAACTCTCCATTGGAAACCAATCCGTGCTATAAATGCAATTTGCTGCTTTGAGTAGAGAAAGCTTGCAGCTACTTCAAGTAAGGATTTCTATATTTTATTTGCAAAGGGTGACAATAACTTATAACTCGTGTGTATTAGACTGCTAAACTAAAATCACCCTTTTCCAAAAGAAGATCAATCCATGGCTGAGCTGGCTTTATAGGCGTTCTAGCCGTTGTGCTTTCATTTCCCCCTTATCAACTACTGAATGCTTGTATGCACCTGCACACAACGAATGATTGCCTTTATAAACAATACATATTTAGGAGTAGATATTGCCTAGGAAATAATGACTGAGAAAAGGAAAGATGTCAAGTCTGTTTTCTACATGATTCTGGTAATGACGGAGAAAACAACGTTTTATATAATTGTTAAAGCCCGGGCCGCCGTATATCAAAGGCTGAGTACCTGTCATGCATGCACGCTGACTGTTGTTGCCGGGGCAGCATGTTCTTTGCCTTTAAAGGCGCAGACCTTGGTGCCTCTCCAGCGACAGTCGGAGTGGAGTCAGGACAGGTACTCAGCCCTATATATAGGGGCGCTGGGGGTTTATTAAGGCGGCCAGCTGCCAGAGCCCCAGGTAGCAACGGTTGGACCCCTATACACTAATTACCCTGGTCAGCGTGTTGGACATTGGTGTCTGGATGCAGGTAGCCCCAGCCCTCCAGTAAACACACTGTTGACAACTTGGTACGACCTTATTTATTCATGCCTGGCTGGATCCTAGAACACCTGACGCTTTAAACCCTCCCCTTGTTGTTTACTCTGTCTGTTCGGTATTAGGCTATTACTGTACTGAGTTAAGCTTTCAAAGTTGCCTTTATCCACCTTAAGTATGCTTATGATGCAGCGCAGGTGTTTAAGTTGATAATCCTTCCAGTCCCTTGTCCAAAGAGTTTAAATCTGCAGCACCCCTGGGCAGCTTCTGAAATCATACTGTCTCCATAAAAGGAAAACAATCCTCACACTAAAATGCCTTGTATTTGTGTAGTATTGCTAGACACCCAATCAATAATTATTGTTTCTGCAATCAGCGGATACTGTTGATACAATTATGTGTATGTCTCGACATTGAAAGCATTACATATATTATATAAGCCTTCACATTCAATTTGTTGATCATACACATGCAGTAAATGAAACAACTCTTGTGGCCCATTACTGACCCTGATAAAGTTGTGCTAAAGAGAATTATGACCATATAAGCCCTTAGTGTTCTTTCAAGTGATAGCTTAATGATAAACAACTGCTGTTCACCTTACCGATTACCCTGCTCCATGGGATTATATTATTTGCTGTTATTATGCACGTTGCTCATACGATTATGGGACTTACTAGTTGAGAAGCTAATGGTGAACAGGCGTAGATTGTATTGTGCTCTATGGTATCGTTAATCCAGCAAATTGGTGTGATTGTATGTGGTGATATGTAAAGCCTGTACACATGTTATTTTGCACTATTATTACTGTACGTGATAATATTATGTGATCCCAGAACATCACTAAATATGTGGCAGATAGAGCATTGTCACATAATAGGTACACCTTCTATCTTCACACTATATCATAGTGTCTGCTACTCTAAATCTAAATTACAGGCATATATAGCTATAGAACACAATACCCAGTGGGGGTACTTGAACTACTCCTTTAAAATGGATAACAATAATTTCTAGTCTTTGAAATGGATAGATCCTAGGGTCACACACACACAGTTCCATTCACTGTTATGCAGCCTTTCGCATTTGTGGCTTTGCTTTTGTCAATGTTTTAAACAATAATTATCACAAACATTTCTGAGGACAGCCGAACACAACAGACGTCTGGTCCATAGTAACAGCCAAAGTGACAAAGGCAATTGGCCATTGTTTACATCTTTTTTTAAAAGATTCTGATTGTGTATTTCCTGAAGGATCCTTTACGTTTTTCTAACACATTCTGAACGTTCTGATGGCTCTCAGATAGAGTGACACACTAGTTTCAGTTTACTTGTTTAAAACATTGAGGTCAAATACGCCGAGGCGCCTACTTTGACAGACAGCCAAGCAGTTGTAAATACACATTGAATGTTTTCTTTGCTCCATTTGGTAAGATTCTCGGAATTCTGAACAAATCTGAGTTACTGACAGGGAAAATAAGCCATTTGTATATAGGGCCTACACTGTTATCCACGTTGCCATATACTGTGTCAAAAAGATAAACTTTCCCAAGGAATTAGAATGATACATGTATTACCTAGGCCAAAAAAAAAGGTGTGTTTCAGGCAACATGGTCCAAAGATTTAGGGTAGGTAGGTCGGATTTTTTATTTTTTTATTTTTTTATTTTTTAATATTGGAGGTACCTTGAATGAGTCGCGTACTGCCATATCGACTCGCGGGTCATTAAGACGACTCACTGATTCTTACTATAACTAGAGATATCATGAAATTATTGGACATTCTTGTTAATAAGCAATTTCCTGAGGCTGGACAGTTAATTAGGCATTAATCTGTTCTTCCTAACCAAAAAATTGCTAAAATATCCGAAAAATATGAATATTTTGCCCAAAAAAAAAAGAAAATTCTCCAAAATTGGAAAAAAATGCTAGGGTCGGCCCTATTTTGAAACTAGGGTCGGGTTGCCTGAAACACACCTTTTATTTTTTTTGGCCCTATGAAATGAAACGAGATTCTACTTTTCCTTTATTAGCATTACATTTTTAAATACCATCAGGGCTAAAGTTGATCCAATGGTCAGCTCATTCAACTAAATACCTTGTGCATATATATGGGCACATATTTTCACCATAGTGTTAGCTATTTATATTAGAGTCAGCTATATTGCTATGGTCCGAAACTGCAATGGTGAGCTTTTACTTAAGTAAATAGGTCTAAGCAGGGATCAATATTTATATTGGGCTTAGCAGTTACCAAGCCATAGGAGAGCAACAGGTCGGCTCATTGAAGAAACCTATTTGAGTGAAATGACCCCAATGTAGAATTTGTATGTATGCCTCCATGTAAGGCATGTAGGTATAAATGGGCAAACATACAGCCTTAGAGGTGCCTTTCAAATTAGACGTTGGCTACCAATAGTATGTATACACTTCCCATGGGCAAAGCCCTGCTTGAATCTGAAATTTTAATTATGATGCAAATCTGTTGGATTTCGGTTCCTCCGCATGGCGATTATTGACAGACATTGATTATCAATTCTATATAAATGATAATATTTCTCATTTCGTATAGTCTGGCCATTCTGTCATGAGTAATGGACGCTTAAAGAGTATATAATGTATTTGACGTTCTCCAAGATCTCCTGGATATGTATACTTTGCTTACCTTTACTTCCTGGCATTTGTATTTATTCTGATTGTGTATTGAATTTTAAAGTTTCCAACTGTATCATTATAGCTGGTGGTGGGTCTTGCTGCTTTGGCACCCTTTGAAAGGTATCACATGTAATGAATTCTTCTGCCAAACAAAAACACTCAAAACTCAAACTAATTTCATATACAGGTATTGCACCTTCAAATATTGTTGTATACCAAAAAACAATAGGCTTAAAGAATGTTTAAAGGACTCCGCAATACCATTGAGTTCCTATCCTATGCGGCCAGTAAGCATATCCAAGACTATACAGAAAAACAACAACTTTAGTCTCTCCATTCTACTGACACTTTGAATCAAATCATCATGTAATGCAATGAAGAATCCCATGGCTGAAACCATATTTTCTTCTGTTGTTCGGTCATAATTCGTGCTTCATGGAGCATATAATATGCACCTGTGTTCCTAAAGGAAATGGGAATTCATGTTTACCCGTGCATTACCACTGGAGGCTGGAGAAGTCACGGCATTAGTTGGATAAATACCGAGCACTGTGTGACCCGCCTGCAGCCATATACATGTATGGCATGGCTGCATATGTGCCAAACTCAATGTTGAGTAATGTCTGATCCATTTAGAATGCATTTGAAACCTGAAACCCTAATCCCTGGTTAAATAATACCAGGGACGTATTATGCGTACATACTGTGGCTTGGCTAGACCACAGGACCTAGGAACTAAATAGCTTTCTGCCTTCCAATGTCACATCGTATGATTATAGTCGATTAGGTAGTATATGCCTTTCTTCTGGAGGTGCCAACAATTACACATATAACAAATAAATTGTAGGAATCATTCACTGCAGACATAATCTAATAATGGAAAATTACTAATGTACATATTCAGTCTCCTAATGCGGTTTGCATGAATAAATGGGCCGATCAATTAAATGTCCTTAACATCTAAGTACCTCCAATGGTATTTGATCAATAAACACACAGAAAAGGGGTTTCATAGTGTGGGAAGAACTGTTGACCATAGAGCTCTGACCGATATTGTCTGAGTGCATGAAATCATTGAACATTACCACACAACATGAAACAGTTCCCATTTGTGTCAGTTTTACACGCTTTGCTAACCACACATTAGGTCCTTTGTAGAAGAGTAGGGGACCTAATGCTTAAAAACAGTGGATATGAAAGAGATTCAAAATCCAAGCCATCGGAATTTGTATAGCTAGCTAACTTCATATACCTTTGTTGACCAGTACAAAATGCAACCATCATCATGATAACTTCACATTCTATATATCTTGCAGACTATGCCAAACAAGCAGAACAAAAGGCGCTCGTCGCCCAGGCAACACAGGCCCGCAGTCTGGCCGGAAATGCAAGAACGGAAGTTACTGTTCTCACTGAGAAGGCGGCGTCCCTCGAGGCGGAAGCTGCTCAAGCTACTGTCGAATCTGCGCGCGCAGCAGAGGAAGCGGAAGCCGCTGCCCGTCGAGCTGAGGAGAGCCAAAAGGCGGCCGAACTGAAAGCTGTAGCCGATGCGGAGGCCCGCCGAAAGGAAGTAGAGTTGCGCAAAAAGAAAGAGGCAGAGGAGCGGAAACAGAAAGAGGAGGAGGAGAGGGCGAAAAAGGAAATGTCTCAGAAGTCACTCTCACCTGAAGAAGAGGAGAGGCGGCAAAAAGAGGCAGAGCGACTCAACCACAACAACTGGCCCATGTCGGTGTGAGTAACTTAAGGAGTTATACATGCCGTTCTATATTTGGTACACAGTATGTAAATGCTAAGTGTTGCTAAGCAAATATATGACGCCAATGTTGGGCGGGAACCCCGGGCGGGAACATTGGGATATATTCCCCAGGTGGAGTAAATGCATTACCTAGTTCACCACCTGCCCACCTGGGGGAGGTAGGGTCCTTGGTCCCTCTGTTAAGACTGTGGGAGATGGATTTTGGATTATTTGGCTGCCATCTTAGATTTTGACCTGACAGCCATCTTGGATTTTGGAAACATCGAAATTCTTGATCAGCACCCTTTTTACATCAGATCTGGCCATGTTGCCAAACTTCTACCCCTAATACCTGTACAGTCCTCATCTCAAATTTAGCAAATATATGGTATTTTTTCATCCGATACGAAAATGGCTGTAAACAAAGCCTAGGAGACTTGAGGACTTTTAGGAGGTTAAACCTGATATGATTTCGAGTGGCTTCCCATGTGGCTCCCCTAATAGCTTCCCAGTCGACTCACCCAGGTGGCCCCCAGTGGCTTCCCAGCTGTCTTCCGCAGTGGCTCCCTAGTTGGCTTCCCATGCAGTGGCTTCCCAGTTGCTTCCCAGTGGCTTCCCAGTGGCTTCCCAGTGGCTTACGAAGTAGTTCCCCCATTGGTTCCCTAAGTGGCTACCCAGGAGGCTCCCCCAGTTTTTTCACAGGTGGCTTCCCTGATGGCTTCCCCGATGGCTTCCCAGATGGATTATAGCTTATAATGTTACAATTGATGGTTATTCTATACTATTGCAGTCAATTAGAAAGTGTTTTAACATAGGAATTGCCCTTGTATTTTCATCTAATCCCACATCATCCTAAATATAACCCTTTTTAATATTTTTGTTATAGATATTCTGTAGATGCTGGAGATTTGGATATTCCCATTGGCTGTGTGGTGCGGTCGCTACCTGGATCCTTCAAGCGTGACGATTTGGAGGTGGAGTCCTTATCACAATTAGACGACGTCCTTTCTCTAGGCGATAACGAAGAACTTGTCAGCCATATTGTCAACCTCATCCCCACTTCTGGTGAAAGGGAACTCACGGTGAGTTGATTGGGAGTCAGTTGTAATCTTTTTTTTGACATATACGTTTGTATATTACCGGTATATAGAAATGTATAAAACAGAAACGCACGGGACTTCATATCATTCGCACCAGACCTTTGTTAGCCATCAATAATAATCCCGAGAAATATATCTACAGCCTCAAAAACATATAGTTATAAGTTCCCATCATATGATCAGTTGTACGATGTTGTTTTCCACAGGAACTATTTCTATTCTTATTTGCAATGGGCCTATTTTGAAAAATGTATAATTACATATACGGGACACGAAGGCCCTTAGTGCAGGGTGTATTAAGGGCCCTTTTCCCAGTAAATGTCACATATGGATATGCTGGAACAAGAGTGGAACACTGATAATGTTGACGGTAGTCATGTGTGCTTGCCGGCCTGCATTAGGCAGAACTGGTTAAAATAATTCCCACTCACTGATAGACCCTCCTGTCTTTACTGTTTGCAGCTTGAGGTGCCCTTGGCTATTGCACTACCACACGTTGCACCCAGGAATCCTTCGCGAGAGGTTATTATCAAAAAGCAGATGCCAAACGGTCAATGGGTGGAAGTTGAAAGTTATGACGTTACTATTGAAGACATCAAGGTATGGTTAATACTCTCCAAGAAAACTCAAAATGTGTGTTTCCCAACTCTTTTTGCTAATTACTGCTCACATTCAAGTACCACGATTAAATTAGTTTGGTAGACTGCTTCTCATGTATCTGTACTATATTCAGTTAACATAGCTGGATGTAATCGCTCAGAGATGTACAAATAACATCCCCCAGTTGTATATCATGCAGTCTGAGAAACATACTCTGTATGAGACCCCTATCATATATATGGTTTATTTAGGCCAATTGTATTTCCCCCATGTGTGAGTAAAACAGTAGCCTATACAAAAAAGGGCATGTCCAGCATAAAAATACCGTTTATAATCCTCTATACAGGAGTTCAAATTCGTTGAGGTGCGGCTGCGTGAGCTGGTACCTTTGGTCGCCTTGACCCGGTTCCGGAAGGAGACGTTGACCATGACCCGGAAGGGCGGAAAGTTGTTCCCACAAGTGGATAACAGGATAGCTCTGGTGGCCAGGCCAGGTACATTCCGGGTTCCCACAGACTTTACATTTGAGGTATGTGCGCATCAGCATGTGTTATACATATTTTAATGTCTTAGTTACTCTGGAGAGTGCAGAACCAACTATTATTTTTTATGGAATACAGCAGTCCCATTGATTTAACCAAAGAACGCCGTATTGCACACCCCCCGTGAAATAACCCATGGCCGTATTTCACGGCCCTGTGACGTCATCAAAATGACGGTTTGACGGCATAGAAAGAAGCTGTTTTAGGCCCTCAACCCCCCTATACACCCTAATAATTCATTTTGAATCGAAAAGGGTAAAAAATAAACACAAAGGTGCACTCATTTGAGTCTATTGACCGGATTATTTCACTTGTTGACCAAGGGCCGCATTCCACTCTGCCTACGGCCTTGTGGAATACGGCCCCTTGGTCAACTCGTGAAATAACCCACCCAACAGACTGAAACTCGTGCACCTTTGTCTATTTATATTATCTTATTTTTTTTGAAATACAAGACTTCCTATGCTTTAGCACTGAAGGGCCGTATTCAATGCCCCCCTTTGAATAAAATGTGATCATATTCAATGGGCTAGGAAAAGATTGTCTTTCTTCATTAAATATCTTCAAATAAAAGATAAACACAAATGCCAACTACATTGATACCATCTCTGATGTATTTCACCCATGGGGGCTGGGGCATATCCCACTCAGCCTGCAGCTTCATGGGATATCGCCCCAGCCCCCACTCGTGAAATACAACAGAGACGGTATCAATGGGCGTTGGAATTTGTCTATATATGCAGGTCATGTATAAATCTATTCCATGCTCCACAGGCGGATTCATGTCTCTCTGAATTTTACATGAGAATGCCAATATCTAATAGTAAACACCGTCAGAGTCAGGCACTGTGTTATAAAGCATTCTAATAAAATGGAAAAACGCCATGTTTTCCCTCACCCCTGAACATACCCACATAAGTCAATACACATGTCCTGTGTAGTGTAGCATCACACTTACCTTTTCCTTATCCTTAGGTCCATCCTGTGGAGCTGTCCGCAGTCTCTGACCTCAAGCAGCGTCACCCAGAGCTGACCGAGCAGCTCCTGTCCTGCTCACCTATCGTGTCCCTGCTGGCGCCCGTACGGAAGTTCAACAAGCCCCTGTACATGTCCCTCCCTGTGCCACCCCCACCCCACAAGGCCAAGCCCAGGCCCACCACAGCAGCACCCTCCGAACAGAAGGAGAAGCCTTCTGGGCGCAACGCTCAGAGACCGGCTTCTGCTTTCTTCGGGTTGGCGCACAAAAAAGAAGGTAAGCCTGAGTAAAGATTTGTATCTTATAATGATTGCTATTTTTTCAATTCTAGAATGTCTATCTATAGCAGTGGGAAACGCCTCCGGGAACAGCCTATTGTAGCACTTTTTACTTTGATCGGTGTTTTTGGTGAGGTCGGGTAGTAAATGCGTGCACAATCTTCTGGTAGTCTAGATATTGATCTCGGTCTATACGTTATTTCCTTCCGATAACTAGAACTAGTGATCCTGCTACACCCTGACACTGGAAGCCCTTTTAAATACAACTTCAATGCCATTTAGAGAAATAAACACAATTTAGATTAATGTGATTGAAATCGCATTAAGAGTGCTGGCAGTGCCGATGTGAAAGCAGCATGAATAGGGGTGTTGATGTTGTGCAGTCAAGGTGAGAAGTACCGGCAGCAAATAGCTGCATGAAGTTGACCTTTTGGACTATTGTGTAGACTATACCCATGTTTGCACTATACTAGACATGTTTACAACTATTCACAGAAGGTTACACTATACAGGTGGCACTAATCCCCAGAAATGGAGGCCAATGAAATGGAAAACACATTAGAGTTATATGTAATCAGATGTGATTTTAATTGTTAAACTGGGGGAAAAATTAGAGTTATATATAATCAGATGTGATTTTATTTGTTCAACTGGTATAGGCGTCTTCTAAGATATAGGATTACGTCAATTACGCTCTCAAATATTAGGCGTAAATATAAATTAGATATACTACATAAGGAAAGCTATCTTATCTAAGTCGATCAGTTTTTCTGATAAAGTCCCTGTTGAAATGAATAAGATATGGCTTTTTATATCCACATTCCAAATATATCTTGCTCTTTTGTTCACTCAGCAGGATATCAAAAAGTATGCTTTCGTAGGCGATAGAATATATTCGAGATATAAAAACATACCTTTGGGAACAGGCTAATAATTAACCACGTTTCTATTCTTTGTCTTTTTATTATTCTCTAATTGGAACAACGCCAAATGGCTGTGAAAGGTGGCGTACAGGAATAAGAAATTCGTGTCTAAATCAGACCAACGGCACTAATATTCACGGACAAAGAGACAACGAAGCTATTTTCTATTTGGAAGCATTGATTACTTAATTAACCTTTCGATAGCACACCGTTATACCATGTGGGGAAAAAAAGAAAATACAACACCACTCGGTTCTCTAAAAGAAATGCCCCGTATTCATACCCCTGTGTGCTGTAAGGTTAATTCCTCAGTGGGAGGTACTGATGCAAACACAGGGTGAAAGTCAATGGTTTAATCAATACTAAAGGAACTGACATTGATTCTCTATTTCAGTAGGAGATTGACTCATCTCACCTCCTCTCACTAGAGTCTATGTATCAATGTATCTTAGTGGAAGTTTAAAACATATAGAATTCATTGAATTTTGACTACATGTAAATCGACCATAGCTATCCTGCAGAAAAAAACTTCCATCCATCAGTCTATCAGCTGGGTATGATGTACACCTGTCCCAGGCGCCATTCTGGCACAGAACTTGGAAACATCACTATGACCTGGGTTTAGGCATTCCCTGTGGTTATCCTAGAACTAGGGACCAAGAACTGGAAATTGAACCAGAAATTATGATGGGAGAAGTACCATCATACATCCTGGTTCCTGTTCACTGGTTCCAACCTACCAGCAAGGATTGCCCAAACCCAGAAAAAGTTCAAGGTCACGGTGATAGTTACCTGAGCCTTCCTTCAGAAGGATCTGGGAACGAGAGTAGGTATATTGGTGTCCTGAGCCAGTATATGTGGTCCACCTTGGGAAAGTGTCCTGTTATCTAATCAGAATGCCACAATGAATGATCACAAATGATTGTCTGGTCATTACAAATTTAGTATAAACAAATATCAGAAGATGCTGGTTGAATGGTAACCAGCATGTACTGTTCTCTCTATACCAATAGGCACATATACCTCTAACCAGAGACAGATAAGGGTCTGACGTATCGATCCTACGTTGTAGCTGTGTCTACGTCTAACTTGCGGTGGTACTCCAGCCTTGAATTATGGATGTACTACCACGGTACTGTCAGGACACTGTCTTTGTTACCAATGTGTCGGTAGCAGATGCATCCAGGTTGTGTATATGTATACAACGACAACTTGTTTAGTGTTAGGTTTAGTGATACCGGAATACAACCTGAATAAAATATAACAACAGTGCGAACACTGTGTGGTTAAGAATTGCTGCTGGTGGTGGAGGGTAACTCTACAATATGGCTGAGCTGATCTATTTCAACATGGCATTAACTTCACAACCATCACTTACCTTTTAACAATGTTGTATTCTTGGGTCTCAAAAGTGGCGACATCCTTGTTCTTAGTGTGATTAAAGTTGACATCAGTAAGAGCTCTTATCCCTGGGTTTTTAAGTAAAATGTTTAACGTTTAATCATGGGTTGTTGGCTTTCAAAACTGACAGAGAGGAGTAGGCTTCTACACTGTAAATAGTTAGTGTAGGTACACAGTGAAAACCTACTGTAGATCTACAGTAGAATCTGCTATAGAATGGATGTACAGTAGAAACTACTGTTTACCTACAATAAAATATACACCTTTAGTAGACTCTACTATACACCTCCAAACCTTTTACACCCAGTGAACACACTACGTAATTCCAACGTAGCCCAGAGGTTTCTGTAGGTTCCTTTCCAACCAAAGGTTGAAGTTTGGTATTTTTACAAGGTTTACCGACGTCAAAACATTGAGGTTTACTTACGTTCAACTGACGTTTAGGTCTGATTTACGTGTTTCTACCTCATTCAGACGTAGATAGACGTAATATATTTACGTATATCTACTTTAAATTCGTATTTTCCCAACCTCAATTATGTGTATGACTCCCCAGTGTGACACTAGGGGTCAGCACTATCAAGTATGGAGATAATCATAATTATAGCCCTATGGAAGATTTACTTCTTTTAATCTGGAAACGTTTAATGAATATAAAAATATTTTAATACAATTCACCAACACACCATTGACTGTTCATATATAAAGGAGAGGAGATGATGTAATAGCATATGATATCAATATTAAGGAAAATTATTGATTCAACACCACATGTCTGGTTGTGAAAGAATACAAAGCCTCACTGAAGCCAAGACTAAGGCACTTATTTGGCAAAGTGAATACTAGGCTGCTCTTTGACTCACAGTATAGATTTAAATGAATCACAATTGTGAATGTAAATGTCATTATCTATGTATGCATCACACTAATCTATATAAAATGTAGGTATCTTATGCACTATGTTATGATATATTTTGCAGTTTATTTATGTCTGAATGAGGTAGATAAACGTAAATCAGACTTAAACATTTGTAGAACGTAAATAAACCTTAATGTTTTGATGTTCATAAACCATGTAAAAATACATAGTTCATACCCCAAATGAACGTATATTTACGTCTGGGCTACGTAGTTGTGTTTACTGGGCAGTGCCCCTAAAATTACATGCATTTCAATATTATTGCAATGTAGAACTATTTTAAATGTTGGCGCTATATTCTAATAGCGCCAAAGTTTAAACTAGTTCTACATTGCAATAATATTGAAATGCATGTAATTTTAGGGGCACTGGTGATCTTGGCCCACTTGTTTTTATACCATTCTAAAGTCCTTACCAACTGGAAATAAAATAAGTCTTACATTCCAACACACTCTACATCGTACACTCCAATATATGCATATTGCACTTACCCTTGAAAATTGCATCAGGTGCAAGCTAGATATAACCGCAACTAAGAGATACTGTTTGATGTAGCATGGTAATAATAGTATTGTTGGGTCGCTTTGTGACTATCACGAATAGATCAATTATAATGTCTACTTATGATTCCCCTCTGAACGTCTGCAGATGTTTCTGACCACTTTGTACTTTCATTACAGAGGAACTAGAAGACACGTTGCACCTTCTGACCTGGGACTCTAATGCAGATGTCTGGGTTAAGGTTCCTGATGTCAACTTTAATCAGACTAAGAACAAGGATGTCGCCACTTTCGAGACCCAAGAATATAACATTGTTAAAAGGTAAGTGATAGTTGTGAAGTTAATGCCATGTTGAAATAGTTCAGATCAGCCATATTGTAGATTGGTTTAAATCAATAACCAAAGCATAGGGTAGAAATGTAGAGGCCTTTTTAAAAAGAGAGCTTACATGTACAGGCTACCATTTTGATTGTATAGGCTTTACCAGGTACAATGTATTAATGTAATACTTGTGATTGCTGGCATAAGGACATACACTATACAAATTTCCCAATCAGATTCCTAATAATGAGGACTAAGTTGGAAATCACAGACAGTGCCGTGGAGAAGCTGGCCAAGACCCTGGAGCTCTCGCTCAAACATCGTGTTGTCCAGATGATCCTCAGGCAGTATGCAGAAGACCCCCAAGAGGTCACCCTCCTCTGTGCCCCCATCCAAAAGGCAGAACGCTTCCAGCGTAAGCTAGCCGACGATGGCTACCTGGTAGGACCACCTCCCAGCAATGACGTCATCGTGCAGGAAGGCCAGAAGATGGCGATTCGCTTCAGGGGTAACATCAAAGACAGCGAGGATGTCCTCCTGCAGTTTGTCTTCAACTCGCACATTAAGGCCAAGTTGGACTTCTCTGTGGCAGAGATAGATAGGTTTGCCCAGAAGGGAATCAACTGTTACCGTGGCTTTGTGCAGATCATGACGCGGGGCATGGTGGAGCAGGAGGTGCTTAAGGAGGACACCAAGGAGAAAAGGATAGTGCTGGTGGAGGGCGATGTAATGCTCACCGAGATGCTCATAAGCCTACCCAAGGTATGAACTGCTCACATGGACACATATTATTTCATTTCCACAAATATAACATAGCAATATTGTGAATAGCAAGATTCACAAACTTGTACAAGCTAATATCGCTATTGCATTGGAATTATATTTTGCATATTAAAGAAACATCTCCGGGCATATCTGGATGCCTTTTTGCAAATATCGATCTAACATTTTATAAATCAATTGTTTAAGTAGATGCTTTCCTTATGTTAAACAGCCTGAGGCAGAACCACCCAAACCATTGGAGAAGGCTCCAGTCAGCATTAAAGGAGAAGGTAGGCTTATGATTGATAAATTTTCGATTTAGATGAGATCATAACATTACGTCTTGAATTAATAGACTATTAATTTTGTAAAAACACTATAATTTCCAGCTTAAATATATCTAGATCAATTGGGCATTTTGACATTTTAGGTTTAATCAACGAGAAACTGCTGCGTCACCTAGCGACGGAAATCGGCGATGAATGGCGGAGATTGGCTCGGTACCTGAATGTGCGGCGCGTGCGCATTCAGGCTATCATGCGTAACAACGTCAATAACGAGCAGGAGGACGCCGTACATGACATGCTACTTACCTGGGCCAAAAAGGTGCCCCACTCGTGTAATAAGGTGTGTGTGGTTTTTATCTTGTCTCTCCTTCTGTTGCTGGATCGGTTGCATTGTCATGCCTTCTTGATTGTTATTGCTAGGCTACTCCAGGGCGGAGGAAATCACCGGACACCAATAAGTTCACCTCCCCCATCCCAATTCACAGCTTGTATACACAATCTTTTCATAAAAATGGCAATCATAAAAAGGCTTGAAACTGTTTGCCAAGCCCCTGAGGATATGGATGGGGTGTGGGACCCTTAGGCTACAAACGTGCCCTTAGGCTACAAACGGTAACTATTTGTAGCATTAGGGCAGATACCAGGACCTTTAACTACAAAAGTGGCATTACTTACCTATTATACAGAATAAAATTGTTGTGACAGACAAAGAGAGGAATCCGATATACTGTTCTATCCACTAACCATCTTCTATGTGGTTCTCCCCTTGTCCGCTAGGTGGACATGTTGTGCCAGGCGCTGAGTTACGTGGGACGTGTGGATCTGGTGGAGGATATGAGGGACCGTGAGCACGACTACAAGGAGGACCGCGCACAGGTACTCAGAGGTAAGCACAGGAGCTACTCATAATCATAATAATAATCATAATAATAATCATAATAATAATCATAATAATAGAGATGGAATTCCATGCTCCAACTGCTCAGTGAAATCAAAATATACACTATATAGGGGGTGGGATGAGCCCATAATGCTAATGTAGTCCTAGAGTACTTAACATGAGTAGTTCACTGAATAGCTCATATAGACAGGCTGCCCAACCTATTTCATATCAAACACGCCCTTCCGAGAGACTAATCGGCAGTTTCGACCAATCAGAGACTGTCTTGGCTACTGTGCACCTCTATATAGTGATGAATTAACCACAGTCTCGACTTGTTTATGCTAACTTTGAGGGCCTAATCAATAGCTGCTGCCCTCATGTCTGGCTCCATTGATTGGTCCTTGGTCAGAGCAGTCAACTTCATTGATTGGGTAATTGTCTACTTATGATTGCCAGTGGTACATTTCTTGTACAAGAGTCGTCTGAGCAGGCTGCTCGGCTCTATCCATATAGTTTCAGCTTCCAATGGACGGGAAGAAAGTTCATATAATTACCTAAGTATTTGTGAATCTTTAGAGATATTTACTAGTGCTTAAATACAAGACTTCATGCAATGGATTCAAATACAGTTCAGCACAGGGTAAAGAAATCCTATTTCAATCGAAACATTTGAAATATCATTCTATTTTTTCTTCCAGACTCTGTTCTGAAGAAAGCCTTTATAAAGGTTGCTCAGAATGCCCACGTCACCAATGACTGGAAGTTCCTGGCGCGCCAGCTGGGTATCCCTGAGGCTGAGCTGTTAGCCATAGAGAGGGACCATGGAGGACTGAGGGAGAGGTGCCACCAGAGTCTAATGCGCTGGAGGGAGAGGGAGGGAACGTCTGCTACCGTTGAGACGCTGTTGAAGTTCCTAAGGCGGTGCCGTTATCATCATGTTATAGGTGAACTGAATTACACTCTAGCCAATTACAGTATAGAGACATTACATTGAGATTATTAATTTTATGCAGAATGATTAGTAATAGAAGGGGTATTGCATTATCAGGGTATGTATTTAGATATATTTAGATATAAAGCTAATATATTTTACACCCTCTGTTATAAATGTTTTAAATTACACACTTTTACCATGCCCCTCTTATACAAATGTAGATAGTTTAATTTCCACAATTTGCAATTGTAGCTATCCCTTGGATATACATGTACCAATGGCGTCAATACATTTCAATTCATTTGCAATTCCCTTGTATGTCATGTTACCCTTTCTACACATAGTTATTACTTACTTTTGATTTTAAATTTCAGCTCAAGTGAAGATGGTCTTATAGTACACATTCGTTTCGATGCCTTCACCTTGCTCAGCATTCATACACAATAGAGGAACCGGAGCCTGTGCACTATATCCGCACATTTTCCTTGTTAATTGTGGCGTTTTCGTTTGTCAAGTTACCCCCTGTCCTGTGGAGATGTTGCATATTTCTTTCTGATTAATTTTACACCCGATCAAGCATTTCGCTCTACTGCTCAATACTGTAGAGATTTTGTGTGTGTGTTTAAAAGAAATATCAATAAATCCTCCATTTTATACTCGAAGAATAAGGGATTGTATAATTGCATTTTAAGTTTTAACACTGGTCAATGGAATATGTATTAGTTAACCTATACCTCTTAGGGGCTATACCATTCAACCAATGACATTTAAGGTCAAGGACGCTGACCAGTAAGCAGGGGTTACATGACATTAAAACCCTGAAGAGGTCTAGGGTGAAATATTTAACCCACACGTATACAATAACAGCAGCGTTCGTTTGTTATAAGGAGTCATCGTGGCTTACTACCCTTTTCAGGAAGCCTATTATATATGTGTTAAAAAGAAGTGAGGAAATGGTAGACGTCTATTTATATACCATTTTTACAATCATTCTTACACTGAAGCTCTATGTTTTTCAATAGACTGTCTAGAATGAATTAGAACTTATTTGCAATGTTTTTTAAAAATGGTTTGAATTTCACTTCCCTTGTACTACGGTACTACTGTAGTAATCATAATATGGATCTATCTGGTAGATCAGTGGTATATTTTTATGCTAATCTAAGCAATCATCTGTGATACTACAGTTTCGTTCCAATGTATCGTACACGAGAGAGATATCTGCGACGTAATGTACAGATACAGTTGTACATGTAATGTGAAATTAGTCTGTAAGATATATATGTAATATGTGTATACAAACTAGTCAATGATACATCATACATGTATGTAGAGGATATTTAATATACATTTTGTACAACATAATGTGTTGTGATATCTATGTGATATATAGTGCTGAGAATTATCATAATTATGGCATGACTGTGATGCAATCAATATTATCATCATTATGACATTAGGCTTCTTAATGTATAATGTAATTCCAATCGGGATCAATAATATTTTATATAATGTTTTATAGAGAACAGGCATTACCGATGAATAAATTGATATGAA
The DNA here is from genome assembly GCA_947462335.1 of Harmothoe impar. Classification (NCBI taxonomy): domain Eukaryota; kingdom Metazoa; phylum Annelida; class Polychaeta; order Phyllodocida; family Polynoidae; genus Harmothoe; species Harmothoe impar. The sequence continues at coordinate 45,489,458 of OX381708.1, forward strand.
TATGTGGCCAGGTGAGGGAAAACGTGCCTCCGGGGGGGATTTTTAGTACTGGTTTTGGCCACCAGGGGGCAGTATATGGGTAAAACACTGAAAATATACTAAAAAAATCCTTGAGACCAATTTTTCATGGGGAATCCAGTGATATGCTTAGAATTATTTCATTTCCACTGAAAACGTTCCATTTTTGGGATGCAAAAGGAACATTTGTTGCCATGGACACATGGAAAATTGGCATATATGGCAATTTCTGGTTGCCATGGAAACACTCCATTATTCCAAATGGGAGTTTTTTGCCTCAAATATTTTTTAAAACTTCACAAGGAACTCAGAATCAAAAACAGAGCTCAGAAATTCCCTCTAGAACCAATTTTATGATAAAAACATCTGATGTCTTTGGTTATTTTTCAACAAAACTGTATTTTTTTACATTATTAGTATTCATAATAGGATATAGTGGATTCAGAGCTTATTTGCCATTTTCAGTTGTACATACCGACCCCGGTTTGACAAGCAGTTACAGCAAATCTACTTGGGATATTTTAGCTCAAGATATCTCATTTTAAAGCCTGTAACATAAACTTTGAAAGGCCATTTCCCCCCTGGAGGCACGTTTTCCCTCACCTGGACACATTCAATATTTAGAAAATCATATAACAATGCTGTATGCTTCTGTTAATATATAGCCCTATGATATGTTATCTACATTCCCATATGGATGTTTTAATCCGATCGTTATAATAAATACTTAAAAGAAATTGGCGCTCCCTACTGATTAATTACTTTTCAGAGGAAGCTACTAGATCAGTAATTCTTGGTGATGGCGGCACAATAAAAGCGGCATGTATTCAAGTATTTATACGTAGTGTAAGTATAGAGATCAGCCCATTTTCTCCAACTTTATGTATTATGATGCATAGGAACTATGACTTCCATGTGAAGCCACAGTATCCCCCCACCCCACAGTCGTGACGATTGCAGGAATGGGGCACAACAGTAAGAACTTTCAAAGAAAAACACTTGCTGGCCATTTTTATTACCCAGACACATGCTACTATTTAAGGCGATATTTAATGTACTATGTACCTGAAACATTTTCCTTAATTTGCCTAGAGGTCAGATATTTATAAATATTTATACTACACTTGGTGGAAGGAAAAGGGAAACTGCCTGCCTGAATATGACGTACAGAAGGTGTTAAAAACAAGACCAACAGGTGTGGCAAAAGTTAGTTAAACCACATTAAGAGGGTAGCACGCATTATGCTGGCTTAGTCACGACTGTAAGTACACTCGTCTGCGACTCATGATCAGCCTTGCAGCAGCCTTGATTGTCGCTAATATAATGCATGCAACCCTCTGGATGTGGTTTGCCTACATATATTTGGTTATGGTATTAGCTCAAAGGGGACTTGTCTAGTTTGACAAGCAATTGTGCTGCCACCTGTCGCTGGTGTCTAAGACTTCATTGATGGGTTCTTTTCCCACTTCATAACATCGACTAGCTGTATCTCTTCCTTTCCCAATCGCACATTTGTGCGAATCTACCCTCATTTGCCAATTGCGCATTTATGCAAATTTTTAGCCGTTTCTTCTGGTGATTTTGACCGATTTTGACCCTCTGTGGTTTGATTGAAAGATGATCAAATCTCACATTTTCCCCCACTTCATAACAACCACCAGCTACACTGTTACATCAGCTTCTTGCTATTTTGCTTCATAACAATATGTAGATCTATGGTGTTCACAAATTGGAGATATACTTACAACGGTGCCTGGAACTGACTACCCCCAGTAAGAGGTCTCTCTCACACAAAATTCCTAATGTGTTATTTGTGTACATTTGGAAGATTTCGCCTCCAATATGCAGTTTGACCATATTATAAAGAAATACCCTAAGTGATTTAAAAGGGCAGAAAGGGTAGGCGTTGCAATACATCATTCTGACCATGATATGATTGTTTTAATAATCTATATAATTATGTATTCTCTAGTGAATTTATATTTTACTACCAACAATGAAAAGCATGTGTTGAGAAAACCCATTGCTCCAATGGGAGAATATGAAGTAGACATAATATATATATACAGCGAACATCCTTCTTTACTTACATGATCAGATTTAATATTATCAGGTGCATCACAAGGGAGAACAACACGAGATGTGAACAGCAAAACACACCAGTAAAGCATTACAATGGGGAAGTCCACAAGGGCTAGTTCATGCCATATACCACTAGATGACAGGTTAGTAAGCAGGTTAGCAGGGGCACTGTGCAATAGAAACCTAAACAAGTAATGCATTGCCTGGATAGTTTATTCAGTGCTTGTTATCTCTCCAAGTATCATAATGCTTAGAGAACACATAGCAGATATTGAGTAACACTTAGTATTGTTGGAATAAGTTAAACATGCAGAGCTGTTGACATCTCCAGATGACAGAAACGCATAGCACAGGGTCAAGTCTCATCCTCTAGCCAGGGTCCGTGGCCACCTGGTGGTTGGCTGCAGAACGAAACATGGAAGACCTCATTGGTCCATAATCACCAGCTGCATTGCGCAGGTTATATAATATTATTTAGCTTAAGATGACAGCCATTTTCCTTTTGATGATATCAAAATATGAAATGACAAACAGTGGATTTGGACACTCAAATCAACACTAAAAGCAATTCTACTCAAAAATGCTACTCAAGAAATTCTATAAGGCCTCTTTTCCAGATATGCGTCCGTATGTGTCATGGCTATGTGCTGCCACCTGTGACTGGAGTCAAAGACTAGTAGTGGCAGGTAGCCTCAGTGATGGCCTTTTACCTTACCACCTCCAGGTCTTGACGTGCATCTTCATGCTTTACGTTTTTGTTACAGATTGGTAGACAATGTTCAGGTTTATTGTCTTTTTTTGCACTGCTTCTACTTCCTTGAATCTTGATGATGGACAATAGCGCGTTTCTGCTTGATTTGGAGCATTCCTATATTAGGACTACTATCAACAGAAGTAATATGTACAGTGAATTATAGGAAACGCCAACTTTCTCTTCTTTTTCTGACAATAGTCCCAAGCTGTTACAGAAAATAACATACACTTGCTATGAAGTGAATAACCTGATTTTGTATTAACAAAGTAGAGGAGCTATTGTGTTACATGTAGTTAGATGTGAATCAACAAAGGTCTTCAGTCCTTTGATTTCGCATTTTTCACTTTGGATTTTCGAACAGTTTTCCTTCCTTTGGATATAATCCGTAATTCCTCCAGCACCATCTGACTGTTCTGATACCTGAGAACTCTAAGATTATCTGCCCTCACAACATCCTCAAATGCGCGGACCACCAACAGGGTGTTTCCTATGAATATGCCTTTCAGGAGCTCCCGTTTTGCAGCTTCACCATTGACGTGAATCAGCCACCTATCCGCTATTCCTGGTGAGATGAGGTGACCAATCACATGCTGAATTGAAGTCACCTGACTCCCGGGGAGTCTCGCGAGACGGTGACGTGACAGAGTGAGTACGTCATGGTGTGACATGCATGGGTGGGTTTGGACACACACCGTGTGGAGGTGAGAGGACGACGTGGGCTGACGTCCAAGGGGGAAGTGTCCAAGACCAATGGTCAGATTGGTATACTCTTTTGAAGGCCCCATGCTTAATCAAAGAAGGAAAAGGTGTAACATTAACCGAGTTTAGATCTGGAAGGTAGCTGCATGCAAATAATGACCCATTTTAACGAAGTGGGTCGGAAGTCACACTTTAAAAAGCCTACCCCGATACCATGGCGATTAACGAAATATTATGCCCTCCCCAACAGCACCCCAGCACCAAACAACTTATTGACTAGGAAATCCCAGGTGCTGCTAATTAGTACATACAAGGCTGAATCATACTCTTCCTATCCAGTTATGGACAAGGATGAAGTATAATCGTCAGAGCTGAGTCATGCAGATTAGACAAGTCACACTCTGCAACTTAGTACATGTAAAGCTATTTTGGTTTCATTGTATTAAAGATAATACATCCTGCTTTGGATAAAACGTCTACATATTGTATAGTAGGGGCCATCTAGTGTCAAGTTCCAGAACTAACACATCAGTTTGCCATGTCCATACCTAATTTCAGCCCACATCAGCTAACTTTTGAAATTGATCTGCACCCACATTGGGCAGCCTGTATGGGGTCACACCAAAACCCAATGACCAAAACCAATGGGCTCAAGACAAGTTCTGATCAACTTTCCCAATTCAGGCAACCTGTTCGGGCCCTGCTACTAGCCCTGCTACTAGCCCAGGAAAAATGAGGATTTGACATTTTTCTAACATATGAATAGTTATCTTCTGGAGTACTAAGTTACAAACAAGATTTCAACTCCCATTGATCCCAAAATGATGGTCATAGGATTTATAATTGTATTGTATAATATAGTTAATATCTAATTTAATTGTTGATCATCTCATTTGAATTACCGTAATTTCCGTTTAAAGCAACAAAAAAGTATCAAACATATGATAATAAGGTTCAAAACCGGCCAATATACTAGGCCTACATGTCACATACCAAATGAAAGCTCTTGATGAGCTGTAAACGACTATGGCAATATCACAACATTTTTAATGTGTGACCTCACATTATTTATACTGTTGTGATCTTATAAACTGCTATAGGGTCTACTGTTGTAATATATAATTGTGGGCCATCAGGGGAAAACGTGCCTCCAGGGGGGATTTTTAGTACTGGTTTTGGCCACCATGCAGGGGGCAGTATATGGGTAAAACAATAAAAAATATAGTAAAAAAATGCTTTAGACCAATTTTTCATGGGGAATCAAGTGATATGCTTAGAATTATTCCATCTCGGCTGAAAACCTTCCATTTTTGAAATGCAAAAGGAACATTTGTTGCCATGGCAACATGGAAAATTGGCATAAATGGTAAATGCTGGTTGTCATGGAAACACTCCATTATTCCAAATGGGAATTTTTTGCCACAAATGTTTTTAAAAAATTCACAAGGAACTCAGATTTGAAAATAGACCTCAGAAATTCCCTCTAGAACCAATTTTATGATAAAAACATCAGATGTCTTTGGTTATTTTTCAGCAAAACTGTATTTTCTTTATTATTAGTATTAGTAATAGGATATAGTGGATTTAGAGCTCAATTGCCACTTTCAGTTGTACACACCCACCCCGGTTTGACAAGCAGTTACAGCAAAACTACTTGGGATATTTTAGCTCAAGATATCCCATTTTAAAGCCTGTAACATAAACTTTGAAAAGCCATTTCCCCCCTGGAGGCATGTTTTCCCTCATCTGGCCACATATGTGCTCCAATGTTGAGCTATATTTTGTACCTCGGATACGAGACAAATTCGTGTCACACTATGCTTTATGTATATGGCTATACTGTTCATTTGATGCATTTTGTCATTTAAATGCATATACATTGATAATATTATATTAACTTTACTGTTTCCTCCATATTGTAATTATCCAGGGTTGTTTGCTTGCAGTGAAAACTAGACATGCCTGTACTGGTATATCATAATAATGTATGTTGTATGCTGAAAATCATAATTATTACTAAACCGTTACGAGGGTCATAGCAAAGTTTTCAATGCGGATTCGACATATACATACCGAACTGCCTGTTTGCCTAGCATGATAGATGCATGTGTCTCCTCCTCTGATCCATCCACATGAGTGATTGAGACTAATAAATGTGCCTCTGCCACGTTATAGTAAATTGCACGGTATGTTTATATTTAATATAGTAGCGTATAGCCACAGCGACAGGGTAGAAGTGTTCCTAGTCTGCACTATAGAACGCGCATTAGATGAGACTACTATTTTAAACATCTTAGTTTATTTTTGAATAATATGTACAAAGGCAAATGTCAAACACACCTCTTTTTAAACATCTAGGTCTCCACATTGCTTTTAATTTCAACATGTGGACGGAATGATAACCTGTATTGCATGTCACTTTACATGCCAGGGGCATATATTCAAGTTCACAATTCAAGAGTATACATGTCTCAAGTGGAAAATGAAGTTTTATTCACACCTGGAGAAAATAATTATTCTTCGAATATCCATCTCAACAAAGTCACTGAATTCTGCAAGTCTACACTTGTTAGCTTGGATGATCTGAATACGTCATATGACGTAGACATCACTGCCTATACTCCAGATGAGGTTGAATACTTTATGGGAGTATCCACAGGGGCCAATAACTGTCCAATATTACATAATATTGCTAGGGATCCTTCGCATTTGCTCTCTTATTTTCCAATTCGTTGTCATCACATGTATCAGTACTCTTTACTTTTATACTTGATTAACAGACTGAATAGAAGGAAGGAACTATCCACTGAATCTGTAAAGAAATACATAGTACAATGTCAATTTCCGAGCTGAATTGTGACATGTATGCTCTGTGATCAGCTATAATAGCCTAACAGTATTGCTTATTTTCTAGATGGCACTATGTGTAACATCATCATGTCGGTACAGTTATATGTAGTCAATATCGAAAGTTCCAATAAGAGGTTCACTGTATAAATACCCTAAATTCCCGCGTATAACCAGCATCTCGTCTGTGTGCCGATCCTAGTATGCTGCACCAGCGATCTGACTCACTACCAATAACCAATTGCAAGTGACCATCAGCCCCCCCTCCCTAAAGCTGGGGCTCCACTAGCCGAATTTATTCACAAATCTGACTCAGTTATATCCCATAACATTTACATGCCTTAAACAGGGAAGTTTCTGTTTACAAACAACGTTTTTATTTATCAACAAATGAAAAATAGAATTGCCAAGGTTATATGACACGATTAAGGTCCCGATTTATATCCCGATTTTGCAACCCAGGCCGATTTTGGCTCCCGAACCCATATCTAACAGGTTTGATTTTCATTGGTCTGATCTGCAGGCCGATCTATATACAATTTATACAGAAAATGAATGGATTAATCGGCCAGATAGATTTCTGAAGGCTTCGTTTATACCTGAACAAACTGTATAGACATGTATGATCGGATCGTGAGAATTGCCCAAAATATCGGGTAGTGGAGTCCCAGCTAAAATATCGGGTAGTGGAGTCCCAGCTTAAAGCTGGGGCTCCACTACCCGATTTTTTGGGCAATTCTCACAATCCGATTATACAGGGTCTGTACAGTTTATTCAGGTAAAACAAATGCTTATTTACTGTATTAAAATCGGCCCATTAAATCGATGTGGAGAGGGGATATGTTTATATTTACATTTCACCATAGGTATATACAGTTTGATCTGATATAAACACAGGCCTAGAAGTCGCACTGTTGAGAGAAATACAAATCTAACCAGTTTGATATGAGATCGGGAGCCAAAATCGGCCTCAGATGCTAAATCGGGACCTAAATCGGGATAAAGATCTTGTTTGTATAGCCTTAGCAAGTCTATTTTCCACCTATTTATAAACAAAAACACTATTTGTAAACAAAGACCTATGGCAGGATCTGCAGTAACCCCTGTCTGCTGTATATACTAGTTATGGTATATAACTGAGTCTGATTCGTAAGAATAGCCCCGATTTGAGAGAAAATCGGTTAGTGGAGCCCCAGTTTTAAACCCCTCGTCATCTACTGCCCAGCTTCAGATGCACTGTCGTCCTTCGGAGCAGCTCCCTTCTGTCCCCCGAGGCGTTTGAGCTGCTCGTGCACGTTGCCGTAGAGCTTGGTGCGGTGTGACTTGTAGCGGGTGTACTCACTGTACTCCTCCTCCAGCACGTCATCCAGGTTACGCACCAGCACACGCTTATTGCACAGAGCCAGCCCCCTCTCTATCAGTGTCTGCTTGGACGTCAGGTCCTTACAGCATACTATCCTGTGTGTACGTGGAAGATGGTATCATTTAGGGGGGTTTAATGTAGGTTTGTTGACTGTTTTCGTTCACAGCTATAGATGATGGACTACAGAAATATTACCATTTATGAGGATCGTTTTATTTTCTCATGTCTTTTATAGCGTTGATACACTATACCCTCAGAAAAGTGAGAGTCATTGTCGCTAAAACTACCCTCACCTGAGAGTCAGGCAGTGGTTTTAGCGACAATGACTCTCACTTTTCTGTGTGTGCACCGAGGGGCCGGCATGATGCCTGAATGCAGCCCTGGTAAGTTTACTCGTCAGTGCAAGGTGCCTATATACCTTATGGGGTTGATAGATTCCCGAAGAGCCGGCACGATACCTGAATGCAGCCATGGCGAGTAAACTTGTCAGTGCTGTATTCATGCATCGTGACGACAAAGGGCATCTCACATTATTAAAGTAATAGCGACCCTTAAATGTTATTAATTAATAGCCAGTACTGACCAGCGGTTCTCCAGCCCTGTGCATCCGTGCAGGACGTTCCTGTCTCGGAATGACAGCGAGGCTACGCCAGCTTTCGTTATGTCCTTGAGGCAGTCATAGATGCAGTGGCTGACGTAGGCATGGCTGAGGAAGGTGTTGGGGAAGTGGAAGCAAACAGAGAAGGGCTGAGGGACTGGAGGCTTGCTGAAGATGACCACAGCACGGGAGATGCCAGCCTTGCCGATACCAAAGGTGTGCATGCCTTCTGAATGGTTGGTTCCCACTATCATCGACCTGTTAAATGTCATGATAGAGTTGTATTCGGATGATAGGTCAGTTCGAAGATATTGGATATAAAGCGAGTGGGATATACATTTCTTTTTGAATCTAAATGGCTATTCATTTAAAGGAGACCAACCTAAACGAGAGCAAAAAAGAGACAATTGCAAAATACATAAAAGTAATGACACCATTGGCGTATCTCAATATCAAAGACACAGATGCATTTTGGAGAAGAATGAGAAAAGAACATACCTAAAGATTATAGCATGCACATGTTTTTGTTATTTCACAATGAAATGTTAATTTTGGTTGATTTTAAGCCCCTTCACAAAGAAGACTGAGATAATGTTGTCTCTCATACATTTTTTTTTTTTTTTTAATTTCTATTTAACAAAAACTATAATATCATTGCCCCTTGGTTCAATGCAGCGCATTCTATGGTTTCAGGTAAATCAGTTGCCCGGGAAGCCCCAGAGACATACACATGTAGGCAGATCTTGGCTTTCAGGTAAGCCTGGAAAGGAATGCATCTACATGCAAGTTAAATAAATTTCAAGACATTGATCCAGAGACACTATCTGATTAGTATGAAATGTTATTAGATTTCTGAAAGCAGAAGAGCGCATGGAATAGACAATTGTCTAAAGATTTCATGGTGAAGATGAATGTTTCTGAAATAATCAAAATCAATGTGAAAGTCAGCTATGACCTTTAATTGATATTGCTGCAATCTGAATTCAGTGAACTTATTATCTTTAATTGGTAATGCTGCAAATTAGATTTAGTGAAGTTTACCAATTAGAGATTGTAGAAAACCATAACTAGCTGAGCATAATCAGTGAATGTGTCTGCTATTCTGTTAATATAATAACTACCAATCAACACTTTACATCAATTCTATCTATACTGCATAATAGGCTAATGTACATGTTTTTGTGAAAGGACACTTCCTATTTGACTAAATTATTCTAAGAATCCCCGTAGAGAAACCACCCGTGTCACTCACTCAACCCTTTATAATTATGTAGGTGCATGCTGGCAACCAGGACACAAAGGGAACATGCCAGATGTGTTCCCTGGTGTAGGGTGGAGCAGACAACATTAAACTTGCACGTCTTGTGCTATACATGTACTAGGTGGTAGCTGTTTGTGATTTTTCAGCCAACAAATATTACAAATACAATACAAATAGCATTGATTCATTTCCCTCCACCTTGGATGCACCAAGGGAAGGATTATCGCTGGTGATGTAGAGTATAAATGTTTGATGTGGAGGCAGAACATGACTTCGTGGTTGGCGTACAATGATGTGAACCACACATACCAAACAAATCTTAGTTTTCACATTAAATGGATCTGATCCTATATGTATTTCTAAAGGTGTAGGCATTGTCTCTGTAGCTGTACAGACAGTGATGATGAACTTCAAACAGGACTTGCATGATATCATGCAGAAGAGTATTCTGTATTTTTTAAAACTCATGCCTATTGTGAAAAGCTGCAGATCTTTTTCAAAATCTGTACAGAAACAGAACACAATTGTTTAAATCATTATCACAGATCTCAATAGGCGCGCGCAATACATTCATAAGGGAGATGGGAAAGGTACTGGGAAAAATAATAATATTGCGGACATTATAATTATTTCATGCAGACATAATTGGCAACAAATACTTGATGTACATTGACCACCATTTATATATGGGCAACCTCAAGAGGTATACATTCCTCTCCATGTTTGCCACAACATTAAAGACTGCACCGATCACAAGGTTAACTAGATTGTGTTTGTCAGGTTTAGAAAACAAATATTCCAAATGTTCATATCAACGCTACTTTAGGTGACGATATGATGATGCTCCAGAATTTATCTCAGTAAAGCAGTGTTATACTTTGGGAGCATGTATGCTGCTTGTGCTCTGCTATTCTGTATTAGAGCACTCAGCATTTTATTAATCTACAGTGTGCCACTTCAGTATATCATGGTTCATCATTACATATTGAGTACAATCTGTGTCATAGTGCACCAAATGTGGAGTAAGAGGACACAGATTTGGCTCCAAATTCTCAGTACCTAGATATTCCTCTATGAACACTATCCAATTCTATTTTCTTCTGGAGATTTGTATCTCCCGATGAACACTATCTAGAGAACCAGTGGTACATCTTGAATACTTGGTGCACACATACTTACTTTTCATTTTTTAAAGAGTCCCTTCAAAATGATAGAATGACAAATCTTGTATATAATGAAGTACATGTCTCTGATTCACAGACACATGTTGGCATATTCTTGCACACACACACCATTCGGCAGTCCCTCCATTTATGTTCGTAGTTTGTGTTCATGTTTCTACTACATGCGTTACAGTATAAGGCCTATATACTTTAGTGATATATGCTATAGTTTATAGGAGAAATAGATTTTGATTGTGCTGGATCCGTTATATCACTTGTCCTAACACCATTGGCTGTTCTGAACTGTCTAAATGGCTTTCTGACAAAGTGACATACTGGACATGTACATGTATTATTGAGGTTTCTGAGCAGATTATGAATGTTAAGACATATGCAGCGCATTACGCTGCAAACTCAATCTCTATAATTGCCATAGAAGGCGGATCTTGGCATTTAATTCGACCTGAAAAATAGAGGGGACATGCAAACAAGTAAGCATCATTTTATGACAGTGCTCTAAAGATACCATCTGATTAGCAGACAGTTCTATTAGATTTCTAAAAGCAGAATAGCGCATGGAATAGACAACTCTCTGTTATTGTCTAGGATATAATGAATGGTGATTCAAGTAAATACAATCAATGGTGATAGTAACTTATAATCTTTAATTGGTAATGCCCTAATTTAGATTTAGTGAAATTTACCAATTAGAGATGATAGAAAATCATGATTAGTTGAGCATAATCAGTGAATATGTATGCTTTTCTGTTAATATAATGACTACCAAGCAAACAGTTAATTGAACAACAATTCTAGGTATACTGCATAGTTGGCCAATCCACACAAGGCGATTTACTGTGAAAGGACACCCACTTTGTACTAAACCATTCTGACCCTTAACATCGTAATGCCTTTTGTTGCCATGACTAATGAATACAGCAGCTGTAGAAGCTTACATGGTTGACACACTCCTGAAGGGTCAGCATGTTGCATAAAATTAATGCAGACCTGGCAAGTAGATTTGCTTAGCTGCATTCATGCATCATAATGATAAGAGAAATAGCAATTTAAAGCACTATGCGGCTCTTAAAGAGATGCGATTCTCATTGGAGAAACCACCTCAGTTATTCACCCCCACCCATTATATGTAGGTGCATGCTGGCAACCAAGACACAAAGGGAACATGCCAGATGTGTTCCCTGGTGTAGGGTGGAGCAGACAACATTAAACTTGCATGTCTTGTGTTATACTGGGTGGTAGCTGTTCGTGATAGCATTGATTTATTTCCCTCCACTTTGGATGCACCAAGGGAAGGATGACTACTGGTGATGTAGAGTATAAATGTTTGATGTGGAGGCAGAACATGAGTTCTTGGTTGGACTACAATGATGTAGACCACATGTCTAAAGATTGCCATTTCTAAAAAGACAATCTGAGATTCTCATTTAAAATTGAAGTGCCGTTGCCTCCCCTGTATAACTATATAAATGACAATACTCAGTCAAGTCATTGCCATGTATTATCTCGATAAGGAATGGTAAAATGGTTTGTCCTCTGAGCCTGCCTCTAAAACAGGTTTTCTTTACATTATACGGTAATGATCCTATATCTATTTCGAGACATATAAGCATTGTCTCATTAGCAGTACAGATAGTGATGTTGAACTTCACATGGGCCTTGCATGATATAGTGCAGAAGACCATTCTGTGTCTTTTTTGAAACACATGCCCATTGTGAAAAGCTGTAGATCAAATCTTTGTTAACATCTGTACAGAAACAGAACATAATCATGTAAAGTATTACAATCTTATTTGGCGCGCACAGTACATTTACAATGGAAATTGGAAACAACAGGGAAGAGGTTAGGGGTAAATAATGATATATCGCGGACATTATACTTCATGCAGACATGATTGGCAACAAATACTTGGCTGTACATTGACCACCATTTATGAGAGGGCGACTTAAAGAAGTGTACATTTCTCTCCATATTTTCTACAACATGGTTAACTAGATTGTGTTTGTCAGGCTAAGAAAGGAAATCTTCCAGATGTAAATAGCGATGCTACTTTAGAATGATGATCTGGTGATGCTCCAGAGCTTATCTCGCTAGATTAGTGTAATACTCTGGGAGGATGTATGCTGCTTGTGCCATATGGCACATTATTCCATAATATAATACAATCTATATTTGGTACACATAGGACGCAGCTTACGTGCTCTGTCTACCACAATCCCAAATATGGAGCAAGAGCACATAGATAATACACTATTCCTCTATGAAACTGCCCAATTCTAATTTACCATTGCATCTGGTGATTTGTATCTGCCGTTAAACACTACCTAGAGAACTAATGGTACATTTTGAATACTTGGCGCACAGATACTTACTTTTCATTGAAAAAAGGATCGCTTAAAAATGATAAAATAACAAAACTCGTTTATATATATTCAATGCCGTACGGGTCACTGATTCACAGGAACAAGTACAGGCATATACTTCTACTCATCTTTTTGTTTTCTTATATAGTTATAAAACAATTACACATCCCAATACTTCTACTTACACTACAAATTTAATTGTATACATTTTAAACTGGTTGGCATCTTATAAATGCACTGCCATGGAAGCCATTTTTAAAGAGATTGCAGTTCTTTCCCCCAGATGTAAGTGTCATTTTGCATAAATATGGCCAAGACTAAAGTATACAACTATGGTGACCTCCAGGATGCAGCCCCCCCCCCAAAAAAACAAAAACAAAAAAACAACAATAAAACACCACGACTTTCCCCAGAAAATCTATCCCAAAAGAAATTCCTCGCAAAATTAAATGACCCTTTTGATAATCATTAAACTTACTCTTCTGCAAAGCGGGGAGCAGGAGCATTTGGGTCTTTTGGAGTGACGGTGATGGGACCTGTTCTGATGCCGGTGACCGGGGCTACAGTGGGCACGGTCAGTGCCTTAGCTGCAGGTACACTTCCTTCTCCTGAGGACCCTGGAGGAAGCCCCACACTGGAAGCATCTGATCCCTCCAGGCTCAAAGGTGCCAGTCTCCCCTTCCTCTGATCTGGCGATGGTGATGTCTCCATAATGCTGATAGACATAGACATTGTATATATTGCCACCTGTCAATTGAATGATGCCGTCGAGTAACTCGATGAGCAGCTTGCTTCACGCTCTTAATTTAATCACGTTAGTTTCTAAAACACTGGCATTCCTCACTTAGTCCGTATAGCTTTAGCTCCACATATAGTCTGCATACAATTATCAGCAATCCAATTATTATTAGAACAATAATAGTTCCTAAATAGGTTGTCAATGAGAATCGCTCCTTATCCTTTGCAATGGACAATTCACTATAAAACCATCGAGCATTTATATCTGCTCTGTTTCTGGTTATGCCTGACGGTGCTTTGTCTGTATGCAAACCTTCTTGGCCCGCTGCGCGCTTCCTCTTTGAGGCGCTACAAAGGAAATTGGATTAGAGAGTGGCCATTATTAAATGACAATGGGTTTGGTGGATCTCTGAAATTCCCCTGGCCCGTCCAATGATTTACGGGAGCCCTCTCAATGGCGCCAGAATTTATCGCCACCTCCCCCACAAAATAAACTAGATCTAGAGTAATGTGTGGACTTGTTCCCTGGAAAAGGGTGAATTCATTTTGCACCCCGCAGGCTCAAAATGGGTCCCAAACATCCTTTTGGGCTCCCTCAAGATAGATCCAGATCCCTCTTCAGCACCCCCTCTGCTGTTGGGTAATGACCGCTCCTTAAGGGGTTGAAACATGCAGTGATCTGTGTCTGTGAGCAGCTCACCCAAATCAATATACCACTGATGAGCTGCTCGCCCCACCTACCTTTGTTTTACCAGCCTTTCCTAATGAGTTATTCATGCTGCCAGTCTGAAGAAGGAAGGGAGGGGGTGCCACCTTAACTTACATAAACTAATGACTTCTCCATTGGGTGTACGTTTTTATAGTTCATTGTTTGAAGCATGCTAAACGGCGACTCACAAAACATCTCACAATTCTTCTTATGTATTAGGTGAGCAATGAAAACTTTAGAGGTCTATGCATGACCCCTTTTTTAGTTACAAATGATAACAATCTAACCAAGGTAATTCGGAAATAGGGGTCTCTCTGTGCCTTTCATTCCTGAATCTAATCGAGGCATGGGGGACTCCTTTGCCTACTTTGCAGCTCAAACGATATTAGAATAACACTCGAAGGTCTGATGCAACAAAGTTATTTTAATATGAATCCATATATCACAGTCTTTCTACAGAAGGCAACAATATAGCGGGCTACGCCGACAGATATTGCCAAATTTCTTGCATAAAATGATATTATGGTAAAACCGGAAATAGTTATATATAAGCAAAAGGCAGATGGAAACAGGTTATGTGTGTGATTTAAACAGTCAAAATTCTGTATGCATAGTATTTGTGACGGACAAGGCTAATCACGACTCAAGGACATGACATTGTGTTCGCAGTCGTGCTTGTCAGCAATATGATGCATGTAGAGGCTATGGCTGTTTTATGTACCACTTGTAATTGGTTTATGTGCACACGGTATATACAGCGGCCGTTTCCTTTGTTCTCCAGACCACTGAATACGGGATGCATTTATTACTGATACTGCATGTGTATCTAATAGAGTATTTACACAGTCAGGAGGCAATTGGAAACTTCCTACATACAATAGAGAAACAATAGATAATCAAGTCTATGGAAAGAAGGCACCATATCACAGTTTGAGCTTAATTCAATGTTATTAGTGTCCAACTCCTAGTCTGTCGGTACTGGAGTGCGGCGTGTACTGGAGGTGGGACGGTCCTTATGACACACACAGTCCAGGTACCGGAAGATCTTAACGCAATGTGGGCCGTTATTGGTGCATTCAATGGCCACCAGGTGGCCATCGCTGCCCACTGCCAATGCCTGCACGGCGCCCAAGTTGTCCATAGGCCCCGCGTGGTGGCGTTTCAGCACGCCTCTCTCACTGTAGACGTTGATGACGTGGTTTAGAGCGTCTGCTATAACAAGTTCTCCTAGGAAGTCCACTGCCACCCCAGCAGGGATGAAGCCTAATCCATTGGAGGCCGCAGCAGGGGTGAAACGATACAAGGGGGCACCGTCATACTTATAGAAGGTAACAGAAGCACTAGCTGGGTCTGAGACTATCACCTCATCCTTGTTGTTTAGGGCAATGTAAACGATGCCCTTAGTGGCCTTGGCCTTGCCCTTGCCGCTGACCTGTGGAGTGGGTAGGGAGAATTTGTGCAGTAGTTTGCCCAGCCTCCTGTATACCTCCACGGTGTGGCTGGAGGTGGCGACGACGATGTTAAACTCTCTGTCGCAAGCCATTGCGATGGGTTCGTTTTCCGTTGGGAATTGGAACTTGAACTTGAAGGTGGGGTCAAAGATCTAGGAGGAAAGAGAAATTCCATGAGAATGTTATATACTTAAGTAGGGGCTTGGCTACCAAATCTTAATTGACACGTTTGGGTTAAACTTTCATGATCCTAAAGCAGAGGGAGTGCATTTGACACCGGGCTTACATTGATTTAAATAGAATTTGCATGTAACATCTGTATGCCATTTATGTGGATAATATCACATCTAACGCCCATGACAAATACTTATAAAGACAGTAGCATATTTAAGCAGATTTATCACATCTTACTGGTTTATTGAAATACCCAAAGATACAGTTTGATCTACCCACCTGGACACGTTTGTTCTTCTGTTCAGCCACGGCTATGTCGTCGTTAGGTAGGACGACTACTCCTGTGGGTGAATCAAACTCTCCTTCTCCAGTGCCTTTAGTCCCCATCTTCCTCTTATACACTCCACACTGGTTAAACACCTGGAATAGAACATTTATTTATATTTTCTTATGGAATATGCCAAATGGTTTAGGTAAAGGTACCCAATATCTTGCCGTCCCATAATAACACACGCCTGTATTCAACAGTGATTTAATTACCAATTAAAATCAACAGATGTAAATAAACAAACACAAAATAAAGGAACAGATCGTTTCTTGATTCCACTCAACCTATAACCTTGTGGAATATGGCCGATGTCCAACTTGTGAAATAACCAGTCAACACTCTAAAACTCATGCACCTTTGTCTATGTATGAGCCTCTAGCTTTTATGGCATTTTACCTTTGATAAATCAGCTGTCAATTGCCTTCAATAGGCCAACCTGTATCACCTGTATGTGCAGCCAAATGTAATGGCTAAATTTCCTCATAATGTGTTGAATTTAGTATTGTCTGCTTTAATTAATCATTTTTGAGGCTATATCTCATGTTTCATAGTTTACGTTTCACCTTTTAGTAACAATATTAGATAGGTAACACTTCCTTTAATGTACTTCCGTGTTGGTTATCTCACCTGTAGAAAAGACAATCATTATGATCCAGGGTATCTGATTGTACACCTGCTATATGGTACAGGTGCGATTTAACTCTTTGAGGACCACATATTGCCGTAAAGCAACCTTTTGTTATCATGATGCACCAACAAATTGGAGGCAGGTAACTCACTGCACTGGTGCATCTCTTCCAAAGGGTCGGCATGATGCATCAAGGCATTATGACAAAAAGGGGCATATCACATTAAAGCAATTAAAGGGCTAATGAGCACCATAATACACTGCTAGAACCTACCTGTATCCTGTGGTTCTTGGTGTCTGCCACAAAGATGTTACCTTCATCGTCCACAGTCACGGCCCTGGGGAACTCAAACTGACCATTTAGAGGTCCCCTGCAACCAATGGTGCACATCAGCTTGTCCACACTGAAATACAGAGGGAGAGCCACACAATATTAATCAGGTGAATAGCTGTATTAAACAGGGAGGTTGATTGTAGCTGCAACGGTATCTCAGGCAAGACGTTCTACTCAAAGTATGTGTTTTCTGATGCTAACCAAACTTAGATATTGGGAAAAGACACAACTATTACGACAAGAGGCTAGTTAAGTAGTTATGAAAGTAAATTTTCAAACATTTCTCATAATAAGTCTTAAAATGTCTGTGACAAAATAAATGTTGAATATCAAAAGATTGGGTGCATGCTCTTGTATAAAACATCGATGTATCACCAACAGAATTGCAAATTGAGAAAATTTACCAGTATAAAAATGCACGTAAAATTTAAATGCGTACTGGGGAGTTAATTGGATATTAAGGCAAAATTGGATAATACATCATAATAATATCTACAGTGTACTAATTGGCTATATCATATGAAACGATTCTAGAAGGATTCTATCATAGACGACTATAACTATTTGGTATGTACATAACATGCAGGGAACGTGCAGTATGTCCTTGACAAATACTGTCTTCAAAGGTACCACTGACAGTAATATGGGCTAATACAGGACTATACAGTTGATATATAGTTAAAAATACAAAGATGGGTAGGATCGAGGTGCGTGCATAATATCCTTCCATCTTCCTCATGCATCCGACCACCATGCTATAAATATACATTTTATGAGCTGTACAACATGCGTATCTTACCAGCTATCTAAGGGATCTGTGTTATGGATGTAGGGATGTGCACAAAATGAAATAACCAACAACAGAAATATCATCTGCTACTCCGGAGACATGCATTTGGTTTGAACTTGAAATAATATTGTGTGTATGTTAGATAGCACCAGTTTTACCAGCCTTACCGTTGTGGGCGATCCATCTTATAACCCTGTCTGAGCAAAGTTCAAAAATTCTTTAATTCTTATTCTAAGCAAACGAAATATAGATCATGCATATTGTAAAAAAGCGGAACAAAGGCGTACAAAGCAATAGCGATATAAACATGTATGCAAATGTGACAAAAATAGTTGTTCTTAATCTATCAAATTTTACTATATTGTCCTACCACAAATGTATGTCAATTGGACCCCCTCCCCTTCTCTCTCTCTCTACTAAAGAGAATAATGATCTCGAGATGCATAATACATCACTTATTATAATAACCCTTATAATGGTGTAAGACCTGTGTATGCAAACATCATTAAGCGTGTTGGTGGTGATATTGTAATATAACTCATTGCCTCTAGCAGACTGTAACTTGTATAGTACCTGATAAGCCTGTAACATGTAACATTCATTAGATGTACATTACATATGACAAAATTATGAATAATTGCTTCACAATTTCACCCAAGCTCTATTTATATACATTGATCTTGGACATTGAACTAAATATATGATATGGTGACATTGAATGAATCACTACCTAAAATACCAAACAGACAAGTAGGTATAATACATATCTGTACATAAACATACAACATAATATGACTTACTGGTTTTTCAACTCCTCCTCTTGTGGTGACGTATAGAGAGCCTTGACGTCCTCTGACGTCTGACGTACTCCATGGGACAGAAGCCATGCCTCCCACATATGCTTGTCTCTAAAGTCCACCAGCTTCTCATCTCGGCAGTCATGAACTGAAATGTAAATAGTGGAGAATGTAACCCTGAAGAAAATGCAGAAAGGTTGTAACGGATTTCCAGGGTAATGCTCACTGTAGTACGTTTATTGCAAGAATCTAATACAATGCCATGTGGCAGAAACTTAGTTACAATATAAATTATTATGCAAAGCAACATTCTTAGTTTCTTACAAAAGAAAATACAGTGCACTTGTAACTACATTTGAAGTGAAAATGTTACACATCATGCCTTTTGATACGTTGGGGACATACTCCACTAGCGCTTATCTATTCCCTGGATTAACACGATATCAACAAGAGAATATAAACCCTGATTGGGAAAAGTCCAAAAAGAAACCGACCTTTAACATTACGAGTCCCGTAAATGGCGTCCGCAGCCTCCCTCTTCATCTCCAATAACGTTGGCATTGGTGTCGTAATGACAGGTGATGTGTAGGAATAACCCACCTTCTTGCAGCGACTGTTGAAATCCATCTTGACGAGTGGGTGGGGATGGGGATCCTGTTTTGAATAATAACACTGAAGTAAATTTGCATTGTTTTGGGAAAGAAATATTTTTTCTGTCTAGCCGACTTTTATAATGGAATGGAATTATCTTATTGAACTGTTAATAAAGAGCTCAGTTCCTACTATTAACAGTTTGAAGTGTACGTAGCTGGCCCACTATGACTGTACTGATAATATTGCTATTGACAGTTCACGCTGTTAATAATGGACAATTATTCTATAGTTTCAAATATACCTTCCATCAATTTATAGGAGCTCTTTTCACTTTAGTCAATTTGTGCCTGATCGGCTCATTGAGACTTGGGGCATGATTTCTTTTTAATTGGTGTTTAGAAGTGCCTGCTCCACTGTCATACATTTTTACATAGATATATAACATTTACTGCTGGTTGGCTGCTCAAATGATCATACCTGAATATCCCTGATTGTGCCAAATTGAGGATTACAAACAATACAGTACTGCAGTGCAAAAATACATAAAATCTCCACTGTGAACAGTTTGAACTGTCAATAACAGGGGGAATCTTTACAATTTACGGTTTGCACCCTCACTATGATTTATATCATTTCTCATTTATGGAACAGAAGACGTACAGCTATCGTTCTACGTTATAGTATATTAAAGCGGACATGAATAAACCGTCATATTATACAACAAAAATAAATACTCCCTCTCTATTGCTTTTTCAAAATTCTGTACTGCCCAGCTGCTAATCAATAGGAACAAGTGATCCAATGTACAGTGTGCAGAGCCCATAGAGCGTACTCTATTCTTTTTCGCTATATATTAACTTCTCTCTTCCTTTACGTGCCACTCTCATTATTCTCTTCCCCTGTGTCTCCCTGCCCCTCTATCCCCTACACTTATATACTCATACACTCGGCCTGCAGTTACCAAGACCAGTGAGTGATGTAATTTACATAGTGTGCATAGTTTAAATAGGGATTACTCCATTTTAAATGCATAGATGTAACCACTCTCCCTTTTTCTATATCCCTCTTTCCCTCCTATACGTTCCTGTCAATGCCTCTACCCTTTCCTCTCTCTTTCTATCTCCCTCCCCTTATATATCCTATACACATATAATATACTCATACAGTTTACAGTGAGTGATCCAATTTACACAGTGTGCAGAGGTTATGGGGATTAATCCTGATACAGTGTAATACTGCAGGAGCCGTGCTGCTACTCCCAGTGCCTACATCAAACAAACTCTTACAGTACTCACCTGGGTATCTTAAATACAGTCCAATGTCCACCTATAGTCAGTGATAGTTGGCGATCTCCACAGGAAAGACGAGTATAAAGTCCAGATTAAAGTAGACGCACTGATTTACATTATAGTGGTTAATGGTTAATAGGGCAGGAGGAAACTTAAGTTTTCCTCCAGTTAGGCAGCCCCCTACTAAGCCTGACTGAGGGCAGAGTGTCAACAACACAACGGTAAGCCTGGCCCTGGCACGTGCTAAGGTTAGATACGACATGCCAACTGTTGAATAGTGTAGGCCTGACATGGGTGCGTGTGTGCGGTATTGTAAGCTCTGAATGCCCATTAGATGATTACTTGTGAAGAAAGGAGAACATAAAAAACTATACATTTTACACAGCAGAATCTTTGTTTAAATTGACTTACGAAAATATACACTTATGTTCAACGTTATGAGTTAATTAATCATTTGAAACTACTTGACATAATTTTTATACAAACTAAATAAGAAACAACACAACTATATATTAAAGCGTGATGAAGAAGCGAAACAATTGTTTCTGTAAAATGTGACCATGAAAAAGTTTAACAGGGAGAGCATTTACTGTCCTTCTAAGGGAAACTACATGGAATAAGTCCGCAGAATGACCATACCCATGTACATAACATGCCTGGGACTAATTCACAAACGTCCGGTAGTGTTACACATTGTAGTTTTCAATAGTTTTAGTCCATGTATACATGTAGTTGGCATGTCGTACCATATTGACTGAGCATGTCGCAGCATGTCATGGCTACTAACAACCAAGCCTGTTGACCCTCAGCATGAGCTGCTGAGCGGCGCCAAATACTTAGCCATTTAAGGACCGCATCGTGCCTACAATATGCCACCCATGAAATTATGCCGACCTAACGGGGTTGATACACCCCGGAGGGTCGGCAAGATGCATGAATACAGAGCTGCATTCAACTCATGAATTAATCCGACCGGGCATACGGTGTAGATGCACTCCCACTCGCTCAGTATGTTCCTGGTGAGTATGACGACAAAGGAATGGTACATTAAAGCACTATGCGGCTCTTAAATACGTCATTACGTGCGGACGCCCTTAAACCGTGAAAGCCATGATCAGGCATGGTAAGAGAAGAAAATTAAATCGAGGTAAACCAATTAAGATAAAAAAACCAATTAATGTAGGTTCGCATCTACGTGCGGTCCATAGTATTTTCAAATGTCCCCATGGCCTTTATGTTATGAAGTAAAGCTCCGTCTAATTAAGGAATACATGTATCATTACTCCATGCACAATTTGGAAGAGATTTAAGTGTAGAATATCCGACCACAGACCAGTAAGATTTTGAAGATCCAGATTTGTCGATGCAGAGTGTAGATGCCATTATATAATATCCTTGTGAATGTATATTGAGAGGAAATGTAATAGCACATGACTTAAAGCGGGATTCTCAGCAAGAATCTACACGTCGTTTATCTAACATTGTTTATAGTCAAATAAAAAAAAGTGGCATGATAGTGGTGAGAGTGAAGCTAAACCCAAGTAGTCCATGGCGCTGCCTACTGCCACGCCATCTACTGTATTCCCATTTAATTAAAGTGCTGCCCTAACTGTAAATAGTTAGTGTAGGTACACAGTAGAATCTACTGTAAAATCTACTGTAGAATGGATTTACAGTAGAATCTACTGTAGATTTACAGTATATTAATGCAGGTCTGACCCAAACTGGCCTGGCATATGAACGTTGTCTCCCCAGGCTCATCCAGGTTGGGTCTGGCCGTGGCCTGCCCACCTCAATAGCTATGGAAATGGGACGTATCCAACTTCCTCGTTTAAGTAAAGAGGGGGACCTCTCTATAACAGTACATAAAGTAGTAAAATAAAGTGAAATGATTATTTGGTATATTATTCTGCGATACCTCACATTTCTTTGTAACCGCTACGTTTCGAAATTCTATCATATACGGGTCTGTGGTCGATATTTTTAACTTAACGCCCCCCTCTTGTAATTAATAAATGAACAATCCCTTATTCAGTATAAAAACAGATAATAGTGGAGGTGGTATTACACAATTGATCTGGGTTGATTTGAATGGAATTAACATGTTCAAAATGTTGGTATTGTGTGTTATGCTATAGTAAGTTATATAGCGGAACATTGTCCTCCCAGGAGACCTGAGACCCATCCCTAAGCCCAGGAACCCCAAATATCGCCCAGTCAGGATGAGCTGCTCTCAGAACTCACTCCTGGTGGCGAGCAAAGGTGAGCTTCAGGTCAATGTGGGATCAAGTAAAGGTCAGACAGCCCTTAGTCTGACCTTGTACATCCGAGTCAGGTGCACTATGTAAACAAGGCTTCAAAGGTTCTCAGGGAGGTCCCCTTGAGGTACAAGCGGGCCACCATAGAAACATGTTGTGTATGTGGGCATAAGGCCGGGCTCTTGTCCATCAAAAGGTCATTCCAGTTATCATAGAATTATAAAACTTGTAGAAGGTTATAACAACGTTGGGGTCGAGACCCCTGGGCGGAAGGAACATACAAGAAAATGGCAACTGCATATAGTTTCACTAAGTCTGACTAATGTGTTCAAGATCACGACAAATGGAACACTAAACGGATGTCCTATTCGAATATTATGTTTATTTACCTTCGACATTTTCACAGACAAACAGTAAAAAACAATTGAAAAGAAAATGAAATCATTTACATAAATCATAATTATTTTATGAAGAAAACACCTCAATCATCTCATGACCATTAGCTTGTAACACCATTATAGTGCAGTATTTAAGTATGGGTAACCATTTTCGCCAACGTGAAATCAATATATATATCTGCTGATTCATACATAAAGGCAATGCAACGTAACCGATACATTTCATCACTTAGTGGAGTAGGCGTTTTACTATGGAATATGGCAACGTCAGACTATATAACTCAGAGCAAACCGTAGCCTAAGGCATATCTACAACGATGGTTAATGAGATAAGGGAGTGCTCATGTTTAACAACAGCCAGGTGGCAACGAGGGGGGGGGGGGTCAACCCCTCATCGTGGGGGGTGGGGGGCAGGGGGGTGTCACCTGTTTTCAGTGAAAAGGCCATCGCGTTACTATTCGTAAAACTTTACCACAACCCCACGCAGTCTATGACGCTGCATAGTCCCTATATCTTTAAGGAATGAGCACTCCATAAGAAATACATTCCGGCTAGAATAAAGCCAATTGATACCTCCAGGGAAGAAGGTATATCCGAAATTACAACCCGCGTGAACACTTTCCACTAGTCACATGATTTTAAAGTTTTAATTTGATCAAACTAATTTGATCTAATGACGTTACCACTACACCGCGTTATTGATGATAACAACACGAGAATGTGTTCATGGCATGTGTTTTAAAGGGATAAGTGATTTTGTAATTTGTGTATATTTGATGGCAATACCATTTTGCATGTTCAGCAGCTGTCTAGGACACAAATGATTGTTTCCCAGCGCATTAATATTAGAAAAACGAGATTTTCTGCCCTTTTCCACTTTGTTTGCGGTATTAATACTCCATCACATTTGAGGATACTAAAGGATTAATACCTGAGTATTTGATAGTCAGATCATTCTGAAAATGGTAACTTATTCAATTCTTACTGGTATCAAAATCCCCTCAAAGACAATGGTGTAGAATCCAGTTTATTGATATATTTTACCTGCGAGTTTCTTTTAGCATTTTAATACAGGCATAGTGCCAAATACCTCCAAACGATTGCACCAAATTGATTTCTAAATTGCATAATATAGTAGAACTACATAAGCACAATTTTATATATGGAGCATCATATATATGATGATGGTATTCAAGGTAAGTATTAAAAATGCCTTTTATAATCGATGACACAAGCGATAGTCAGTTCAGATCGGATTTAGCTCAGTTTTCTGCTGGACCAGACATGTTTTACAAATACAGATTATATTCAGACTTCACACAGAATTGGGAAGGAACGCAATTTAGTTCTATATCTTTATTAATGCAGTATTGAAATAACTAAGTGACTATCAACCTATTCTCAGAATAAGTTACTGTGTGAGTACATGTGATAGAATAAATAGAAGAAGCGTTATACAAATGTAATTAGCACTTCATATTCACATTCGAACGACAATCCAACTGGCTATCTTCACCGTCTGTGTATAAGGACTATGACCAAAACTGCTTCGCCTATTCTGAGCAAGCTCATAAATAAATAGACATGACACTGATTCAAACATATAAGTCTAACAAGGTCAAACTACGTCGCGTTGCATCTTATCATAAGCCTACTGCACAATATAGGATTATTTCACAATCACAAACCATACAAAATGCAATGCACTTGTAGCCCCTATAATCAATCAATGATTACATCACTGAAACAATATACCAATAGGACATCGCCTACGTCTCCTCATTCATGATGGCGTTGGATACAGACTCTGAAAAGACTCAAGACTTCAGATTTCAGAGTTTAAGACCAAGATGTATTTGAACCTTCATCCGGACACCAGGCCAACACCTCTTCAATCGAGCTTCAGCAGTGAACACATTGCCCAAGCCTCCAGCGTATCCGTATATCGCTTGGCAGTATTTAAGTTATTTTGGCTAGAAATTAAGAACCATCTCATTCACCATCACACGCCTAGGGAGAGCAAGGCACTTCATTACAATAGGGAAATATCATTTTGGCAGGGTCAACCCGGACCACATCATAGTCATATAAAATATATTACGTGTGTCTATTTATCTCTGGAGTCCATTATGTATACCAGTCTCGTCCAGTCTCAGCTGTTCTGCGCATGTGTTAAAATAATAATAATATCATGTCAATGTAATTATCAAGTCATTGTGATATGCAAATTGGATATCTCTCTTTGTTTTTACGAGCCTCCGTTCGGCATGCTGTCCCCAAAAAGCTGTAAGGTAATGGTAGTTGGACTGTACCGAATGAACCGGAAGTAGCGACAAAGATTGGGTGAACATTATATCCAAGATGTAGGGTGTGCTGTATAATCAGGGGTAGTACATGACACACTTTGTGACCAGGTATATATACAGTCGGGTACAGGTCTGGGGGCACGAGGGGCACGATCCCACCCAACACCGCAACAATATCATCCCGCACTGTTATGTGAGTCCACGGCCGCTATTGTCTCCAGTTCCGGTTCCTCCTCAATGCTCTTCCGTGACCGTCGCTTCTTCCGCCGCGCCCTGGATATGTCCTGGACTTGTGCCAGGGTCGGGTTCTTTTCGACGGCGGCGAATAGGGCCGCCTCCGCCATTCGCGCCTCTTGGTCGCCACCAGCGGCTGCGGCGGCTTCCGGTTCCGCTGTGACGTCAGTTCCGTTAGCAGGCGGTGGGAATTGTGGGGTGGCTGCCGGCGCCATGGGGGGTCGGCTCTGTGCCCCATCACCCCCTACCTGGCCTCTTCCGCTTCCTCCTGCGGCACTGCTGCTGCTGGTTCCGACACCGCTTTCTGAATCCGACGCCATCCGCGTCTTGCGCGAGTAGTGCGGCGGTATCACCGGAAATCCGGGCACCAGGCCGTCCATGGAGCGGGAGAAGGCGGCAAACTGGTTCTTGAGACCGTCTTTGGGGTCCTCAGCACTACTGTTACCACGGGGTTCCTCGTCCACCTCTTTAATCTCGTCAAACGTGATAGGCTGCGTCTTGAAGCGGCTCGTGTTGCGGTTCCGGCCGCGTTTCTGCCGACGCTGCGGGGCGCTGCCGCCGCTGCGTTCTGAGAAGTCTGGCGTGACGGAGAGGCGGGAGAGGCGCTCCGGGAAGTGCGGGTCCCACTTGTAGAGGGGGTCGATGCTGCTCCAGTCGGTGACCACGTGTCCCGCACTGTACGTCACCTCGTCATAGTTGGCTGCCGCCATGTCTCTTTTTTGTGTCGCTCTGTTAAAGCTATGCACGGACAATTATCAGTGTCAGTATACCTCTTTTAGAAGAGCCAAACGTCTACGGGAGTATGCGATAGTTTGCTGTTATTTTCTATATTGCCCACCAGCAGGAATAGCATAAACGCAAACTTCAAATTTCACGTGGGTTTGCCTAGTGTAATTGGCCTAGAGGATTTACTCTGAGTGAGTTTCTTTTCCACTATTTATCTTTTATTTTCCCAAGACCCCAAATCTTGCCTGCAGGCGCCTCTATCAGGTGCTTGGGGAGGAAACACACACTTTGCCTCAGATGTAAATGCCCGAACTGGCAGCTCCTGTAGCTTAGCTCTCCACACCCGCTCTCCAGGTGGGAATAAAGGAGGTATTAGAAGCCAAGGAGCATCTATCCACGCCAGGAAGTGAGTGAGCTATAGCCTCTAACCAACTCAGCAACTGCTCTATAGCACCAGCTATAGGGAGCAGCCTCAGCTTCCCTCAACTGGTGGCCGTCTGAGCCGCTCAGGTGTTGCTCGCACAGAGTTGCTCACGGGTCTATAACCTCTCCGAACCGACCCACTTTGCAGCATCCGTGTTGCAGTACTTGCTCCTCAGGCCTAGTTGCTGTTGGTTAGAGCTGCTCGTCTCGTTCTTACTTCTCCCACCAGACGTCTCTCGATCCGGCCCGGTGTGTGGCCTGTCGGAGAAAAAAGAGAAAAGGAAAATGTCATCGTAAATAGTGGCAAAGCGCTTTTTGACACAAGCAAATAGTGGGATCATCCTTCTGTTGGAATACACTTTCTGACATAGCCCCACCCATATTCCAGACCATTTTCTATATATTTTCCTCAAGAAACTAAATTTTGTTCAAAAAGTATTATAATGCTATTGAAGACTTCTCGTCTCATCTAAGGCTACACTCTCGGCCGTTTTTCTGGTTCCTTATACTTGCCCTCTCGGTGATGTCTTGTCAATACATCAAATTAACAAACAGTTTACTCCAGATTTCCACAATTTGCAATACAGGATTGCATATTTTTATCAAAGTTTTACTGGGAAGTTAGAATGGTTAGATTGGGATTGTCTGTGCATTGGGATAGAAGATGTGAAGAAACTACAAAGAGCGAGACAAACAGGGGTAATCATACTAACGTGAAATTACGAGAAACAGACCGGGATTTGCGATCTAAAGAAGGCCTATAAGTTATGTTATTGTCGTGTGAACTGTATTCCCTTTGTCCTGGGTGATGATTGGTACTGTTATGTTAACGTGATGTAATTGGTCGTGTATACGTATGAATATACAGAAAGTCGTAGTTAGTTTGACATAATCATTACATCATTAAAATGTGAGCATATGGACAGAAACTGCATTCACTGCATAATCGTACAGAATAAAAATGGACTTATAGCACATTCTTCACATACATCTTTTGCTAGAATCAACCACATATCTATATCAAATATACACACCTAGACGATATACCAAGACCAACTTGGAAACCAAAAACAACCACCATGTTTTGGGAAAACAACCATCAGAGTCCTCAAAGGGTTTCATGTATACATACTCTAGTCAGTCATTTCAAACATGCCAGGGCAAGGTGAAAAAACACCTCCACTACCAATGGCCCCTGGTGGTGTCGATGCCAGGTGTCGAGCTCTACTCCAGGGTCCTGTCTCTCAACGACAATTACCTCACCAACACCAACAGGTGGAGCCACATGGCCTCTCCACATGGGATGTTAATAGCACCCACACTTACTTCCCCTGGGGTCTGTTACAGAGGGATGCAGTTAATATCCTTCTGTAACATACCCCTGGTCCTTCTGGGTCTGTTGTGCTCGCCCTTTAGATTATGCAGATTGAAAAAAATCCTACGAACGTGTTTCCAGAGCAAAATATAATTATAAGGGATTCCCTAAAATTGTCTACAGCCCTAAGATGTATAAAATAGGGGTGTTTCTGGTATCAAGAAAAGGGTTTAATCTGCCTTTCAAATGTACAGCAAAGCATGGTAATAGTTTTAGAAGTGGGTGACTGGGTGAAAACAATAGCTTGAGAACTTGTAAAATCGAACAAAACTAATTGTTGAATATTCATTCTGTTAACGTCATATGGGGGTGAGGAAGGTAATAATAATAACAATAATAATAGTAATAATAATAATAATAATAATAATAATAATAAAAGACCACATTACAAAAGTATAAGTGTAGATATCTGTTGCCTCTGCTAGACATGCTCGTGCCAAAGTGATCTCAGTTGACCTAGGTTTACTTATTATGTTATACATTCATAGCCACTTGAAGGATATAGCCGATTGGTAATGAGATAAATTGGGAAATTCCCTATACCATATTCCATTTCTCACTTTACAGTAACCTAATTCTACTTGGTCTGTCATGGAGTACGCACATGGTACACAAAACATGATCCTAAATCTAAAATCATCGTTCTAAACCTTCACCATTCCTGATACCTAATATGATTGTTAATTCCCTAAAGAGTATACCTAATTTTTGAGTAACGGATCCCTGCTGCTATGCTCCACAGCAACGTGTTGCTCTGGATCTGAGCACGGGCGTGAACAACACCAATTTACAATTTAGATAGAAGGTACTTTTGCCCGAATTAGGCCTGGAATCTCCATCCCTTTTGACTCTCCATAGAAAAGTGAATTGAATCTAAATGATCTCATAAATAAATGCAGGGGCTGGATGACCATAACACAGTTATGCCACTGCCTAGAGGCCCGCTCAAGAGAAATGTGTGGCCTTGACCAAGGTCGCAATATCCTCCCACACAGTTGCGCGAGGTTCCTGCCAATATATATTCGGCGTGTTCTGTGGTTAGTTATCATTCTCCTGTGCAGCGAGTAATCACAACATTGTTATGATTACCTCTGCATGGGAGAATGGGTAGTTATGCCAGTAAAGATCAGTAAGTATACTGTAGGGCATATATCCTGCCAATGGGTTATTTTCCACAATTAAAACAGCGACAGGAATACTACATGATTGTGATACTTCTAGCAGACCCTACTACACAATCTGGGGAGATCACTTCAAACCACAAACAGTATTTAACACTAGAGTAGATATATTAGATAGGTAGGATGTTATGTGACAATTCACAGCCATGTTGTGCGGGCTGCAGAGGCAAGACCTAGCTATGTACTCCAACTTTTCGGTTGTAATTTGTGTACTTCAAGTAGATTGGGTGGTTCTGTCATCGACATTTACTTCAGTGACCCGTGGCCAGATATATCTACTTGGTAATTGTTAGCAATTTCCTTGATTGGGAGTGACTACTCTGAGTACAGACTTCTCTTTCAACACAATGTGGGCAGAAAGTGAGTGTATAAAGGCGATTCAACGGTGGCTTGAAGACTCCACTTGAACACATTTATAAAGTAAGGATGAGTCAGGATCTATTCAGTTTATAAACCTCCCAATGGTGTAACCTCACCCTATATTCTGGGCTATATCACTGCTGAGTACTACTCTATAACTAAAGGCTATCACTATGTCAAGATTCAGTGTCTGCTGTACTCCCTCCCACCTCTGAAGTCTAATCGACTTTTTAAAGCCATGGCACTACTACCAGGATCCTACCTTTATGGTGAAGAGCGAATCGTCAGTGAAAAATACCCACTGTATTCATCATGTGTAAGTGTGCCTTCAATGGAAATGAGGAAGAGGCCCTAACAGGTGAGTGTTAGCCTAAGGAATATGATACTCTAGCTGCATCTCTTGTGTCTATTTGCCTCCTAGATTATAGATTATTTTCCTCCCACCCACTTACATGAGGTACTCGCCAATATAATCATATTTGGCGTGTTCTGTGGGTAGTTATGCCGGTAAGGATCAGTAAGTATATTGTAGGCCATATCCTACCAGTGGGCTATTTTCCACAATTAAAACAGCAGAAAGAAAATTAATATTGCATGTAATACTTCTAGTGAAGTCTACTACACAATTTTGGGAAACTTTAAAACTTCAAAACACAAACAGTAGAGTAGATAATTATATTAAATAAGCAGGGGTTAGATGGTGTGAAATTAGTGACAGCCACTGTGGTGGGGCTGCAAAGGCAAGAACTTTGTTTTTCTCTTTTTAGTTTGTAGGTCACATTCTTCAAGCAGATTGGGTGGTTCTATCATTGGCATTTACTTTACTGACCCATGACCAAAGCTGTACTTACTTGGCAATTGTTAGCTAGAAATTACCTTAATTGGGAGCGACTACTCTGTATACAGACTTCTCTCTCAATATTATGTCAGGATTCACTGCCTGCTCCTAGATTATAGATTATTATCCGCTTATATGCTCTCGCTCATTGACTTCCATTGCCTTGTCCAAGCCACTGCCACCACCAACTCTCCCTTTGCACTGTCAGAAAAACGATTACGGCTATGCACATCAACTGCATCACAAATGACACCTGTTTTTATGCACTAAACTGAAAAGTGAGGTTCTGTCACTACTTTCCCTGTGTTAATTCTACTGAATTTGTAACGAACGACACTGGACACACACAGATCGAACACCCCTATGATTCACCTCATACTTGCCTTCAAAGAAGCAGATATTGCTTAGATGGACATGGTGAACTAACTGAAAAAATGTGTTTCTTTTCAACCCACATGCAACGAGAGTGATGTGAATAACCCTCATTGGCATGACTCCTTTATTATTGAAAAGTACAACGCAGTAGGGAATAAGACATACCTATATTCTTGGAAATAGAACCACCTGTTAATATTTGAAATAACAATATTTCCTATTGATAACATTTCCAAGAAACCATTTCTGGTATTGACAGCTTGAGAATAATTATATTCATCCCCCAGGGCCTGTCCCAGTAAACAAAAAACGTTATACAACATTTTGTAACGTTATTTAACGTTATATAACGTTTCTCTAAGGCTCCTCACTATGACATAACGTCATATACAGTTTTAGCACGTTATTTTGACGTAAAATAACGTTTTTTTGTTAGCTGGGGTACCTGATATATGGAAGTAGAGGGGGCTACTTCTAATTTTTTAAAGACAGAAAGCTAATTTATGACATTTTTGGGGACAAGGCCCAGGGTTGAGGCTCACCCATGTACACTGATACACATGTACATCTCATTCCACTTCCGCTTCAACACTCGCCACTTCCGCCTTGATTCCCGATCCAAATCAGGTGACCTTTGCGTCTGACCTTTATGTCTCTATGAAACATACCTGGAGGTAGGTAGCTTGTAGTAAGGCGTGGGTCTACTGATGTAGGGGAGCTGTAACCACAGGGTGTGCCTTTGTCAACAGAGACATCTATCATGTCAGTGTAACCTTTTGTATAGATTATGTGTTCTCATATTCAAAAAATGGATTCAATTTCATTATGACAGATATGGGACAGATATGGTATCATGCGGGGCCTATATTCTATCTCCTCTGCTTTTTACTGCAGTAATATCCATCCGGTAACGCATTATCACATTGGCCAACTGAGTTCTACTAATGAAACCAGCTAATCTAAGGAAAACTAGAATCTATGAACATATGGTGGAGGGTATTCGAATCAAGGGGTATTTTCTATCTCTTTGTAGATGATTTCTTTCAGGTAGAAAAGCTGAAACATGACAAAAAGGTAACCACGGCGCAAGACTTATACCAGAGGAAAATAACGGTCTTTATTTTCTTTCTCCATGACCCTATTTTCTTTTTACATGGCCCTTAAATGTATAAGGGAACTAGATCGTAGGTCACCAATATGGCCTAGACGTGATATATAGCTACAGTCAACTCTTAAAGAAAGCCAAAAAACTCCTTTGTAACAAAATTGGATACATGTTTCTAGGGCAGGCTAGATAGGATTGGGTAACCTGAACACAATTTGTGTCGGCCTTACCAAGTACTACGTATGTGAATTTAAAAACAAATGATGTAATTCCAAATGATGTAATTATTTGGCTGTTCATATGGTACTTGTTAACCCAGGTACCACACCTTCCCTAATAAGGTGACACTGGTACAATACTAATGGGCCATCGTACTGCACCACTACCCATCACAATGGCAATGTAATCTAATCATACTAATTACAGGAAATTGTAATAGGAGAGGCCACATCGAAGGTGAATAAATTGCAGGTAGGTGTTTGACGGGTGAGAGAATAGAATAAGAATGGCCTCTTTGTATGAGCCTCGACAGTTGAGGTACAGTTAGACACACATGCATACAGTCCAAGTCTCATACATTTGTCAATAATGGCCCTGTGTGTCATGGTCGTGATACTGCGTGTCTAAACATACACACACATAACAATGCGACTCACCTGTAGCAGTCTCTGCCAGGAAAACCCCTCCTTATATATATGAGTCATACCCCCAGAGCTACCCTGCTATCTATACTACAGAGCTACCTGTCCGTGATATTAGTGCCTGCATTGGTGAATAGGCCTATTGCATTGTATAGCCCAAGCTATCAATATGAAACGCAGTATGGTTCCCTCTCCAGCACCCTATCTTGTTTCCATATCTCCCCCTCCCCGACCCCCACCAGAAACTTCCCCTCCATCTCCTCCCAGATGAAGCACCAATATTCATAAGACCAACCTTCCATGTCATCTGTACACAGATTAACAACCAATGATGGTGGGTAAAATCTCCAAGCACCCACCTTGGGAGGTATCTGACTGTGCACGTGATTACTCCAGCAGTACACCTCAGCAGCACGCACGGCGCCCAGGAGGAGCCGGGGGCATGTCCTACCTGCCCAGGTCTACATCAGCTATCAACATGTTGACATTCCCACGGTCAGCAACACCTGGAGGCCTGTGAAGGTGTATGTCTGTGTGTATACAGGGGGACACTGGAGATATCCCACCGGTGTCACTACCATAATATGTGTACAGGTATGTCCTCCCGAAGTGAACCCACCCCACTATGGGTGCTACCACACACAACATATGATCCTCCAGTGTTGTGACCGTGCATAAAGCCGCTCCAGATGGTATAACTGCACCGTATAAGTATAGTTGTCAGTGTCCTCCCTCCTCCTACTCCTTCCTCCTCCAGTGCAACACCGCCTTGTACTCCTACCTCCCCACCACAGGCCTGCAATGGTGGCCTGGATCCTGTCAGCCACGCTCCCCTGGACAGGTGTGTTAATTGGGTGTATACAAGGCTGATCTAGGTATCCCTCGACACTACACCTCACGTGACAACGTGCAGGTGAGCACTCAAGTCATAGCACCATAGCTGAGGACTGCAGGGGTGTGTACTAGAAGGCACTGGAAGATAGAGGCTGGAGTGGAGGAATCAGCATACACAGACAGGATGACTGCAGCAGCAGCAGTAGTAGTAGCAGCAGCAGCAGCCACCAGTCCCCTCACACTTGAGCAGTGCTGTCTGCAGGCTGACAGACAGCAACCACTCAATACAGTCTGCTGCTGTTAGCTGGCCATGGTGCAATGCATGGTAGATCTAGATATTGCTCTTTAATGGTATTCATCTTGAGCGTTTCCTGTTTTTGTGACTTCACGTCAATTATCGTTCAGATGCACTGCTCTATTAAATGGGATCTAGGAGATTTGTAATGAATTGAAAAAGAAAACTGTCTAGAGTGAAATGTCATCACAACATGGAAAAGGTCAGGCAGTGTGTATAATGCTGAAGAGGTGAGATTATAGTCATGCCTCATTACCACACATACAGGTCAGATCAAAACTCTTCTGCCATAGTAAAGCGGTCAGACTGTAACCATATCCACCAGTCTCATTCTGACACATATTGGAGAGCCCAGGCCAATATCTTCTGTCATAGTAAAGAGGTCAGAATGTAGGGGGCCTTCCATAATTAATGTACGCAAATCTTCTCCAGAAATTGACCCCCCACCCCCCTAAAGTTGTTGTACGCATTAAAACAAAGGGTTTATGTACGCAAATTTCTCGAGAAAATAGACCCCCCAGCCCCCCTTGGTGCGTACATACTTTATGGAAGGCCCCTAGCCATGTCAACCAGTCCCATTTACACACACATGGTCAAGCCCACTTCTACCATAGTAAAGAGTTCATAGTGTAGCCAAGACAACCATAGTCTCATAGCGCTTGACACATATTATTGAGCCCGGATCGAAACCCCTCTGCCATAGTAAACAGGTCAGAATGCAGTCATATTGACCAGTCCTATTGTGGCACATATTGGTGAGCTCAGATCAGAAACTCTTCTGCCATAGTAAAGAGGTCAGACTGCAGCCATATCCATCAGTCTCATTCTTACACATATTGGCGAGCCCAAGCCAATATCTTCTGTCACAGTAAAGAGGTCAGAATGTAGCCATGTCGACCAGTCTCATTGCGACACATATTAATGAGCCCAGAGTAAAACTAGACTGTCACAGTAATGAGGTTAGTACATATCAGATTACGTGGCGATGGAGCTATTTCTCCATTTTGTTCATGAAGCTCTATCAAAAGGGAAAAAAAAGACTAAAGAGGTCGGGCGGTAGCCATGTCTATTAGTTTCATTGTCGCAGAATGGTACGCCTAGATAAAACCTCTAATGTAATATTAAAGGAGTCAGACTGTAGCCATACAATATATACCTATACCACTGGTGGGCCTAGGTCCCTATCACTAAATTGCACAGTATGTGGCCATAGTATGAAATCTAATAACACAATAGAGCTTTCTGGATCTGAAGATGTGGTTTGGCAAATGGGTCCAGGTTAAAACCTGTATTAGCATAGTAAGGAGGTCATATTGTAGTCATGTGCATCACTGTGACTCAGGTTGGCCAGTCCACACCCAGCACTATATATCACCACGGACAGTGTGTGTATGGGGCGAGGGGGGCCTCTGTGGTGTGCCTTTTGTCCTCCAGTTCTTGGATCCTCTCCATTGCGGCTCGGCCCAGGCCCAAACCGTGCCCACCTGACAGCCAGTTTGCCGGAGGCTCTTTTTATTTTCATTTTTACAACTACTACATGTCATTAATTGTTATGATACCATTAGAGCAGAGGAAGTCCGCTGAACTGCTTAACACTATGAAACAATCGGTGTTTTATCAATCGTTGGGGAAGGTTATGTGTCTTAGTTTTTAGCCTATTATTACCTGCCTCTGGATTATAACGTGGGTGGTGTTACATCTAATGACATTCACATGATCACCTCGGCAGCTCTTTCAGGTACAACAAGTAACATGTGTTGTTGATAAGATAATAATTATACTGGCCCATTATCCTTGTTCAACAGCTATATGGTACACTATACCTGTCTGCTGATTATGATCATTGTCGTGTATTACTTTACAGGTAAAACTGCAGGCAGATAATCCACAGTTCTCAACATTACGACATATGGACATGTTCCAGGGGCTTTGTACTTTATATTGACACAGGTGTGCAGCTGGATATGATTATGACAACCCTAAACCTAGATGTCAGCAAAGGTTTACCTGTATTTGGAGACTTTTTGGCAAAAATGCTCTCCTGGGAGATTTTCGATGAAATAAAAGGACATTTGTTTTGAGATTTTTCTTTCTTAGGTACGTCTGACCCTCGCTTATACTAGAGATTTGGCTGAAAGTGATCTTTTGTTTAGGGAGTTTTAGTGACACAACAAATATTAATATGGGACATTGTGCTGATTCAATCTGTACTATGCGATCAGTATAATTATCATTAATGATTGTTTGAGGTTGGATTGATGTATTTAAACGACTATTATGTGACATTATGTTGAATTCTCAGCAGGACCTAAATGTCGACGAATTAGAACCCAGAATTCTAGGCTCGTAGCGCCCCGCTGTGCCCGTCCAGGGTACTACATGGTTGACATTTTCTCAGACCGAATAATCCCTGAGCCAATAAATTGGGTGGTCTCGAACTAATATACACCCCTTCAGCCAGGAACAGAAAGGGGGGCAGGGAAAAAAATCATCAAAATAATATATGTTTGGGACTAGGTGTATGGCATGTGGGCCAGGTGAGCGACCTTTGTTATTTGGACGTCACTCGTGGTTGGGATCTCACAGGAAGTGCACAACACATGGTGTGTGCTGTCAGGAGGCAGCCAGCCTGTATTCAAGCCGGGGAACAGAAGGCCAAGGGGGTATCTAAATGAGATCTGCCACGCCGAAAGGCTGCTCTGTGAGGGGGACACATAGCATCCATATCTGTTTGGCTAATCACACAGGAAACAATTAGGTTCCATGTCAGGACATTGTCAGTAGCCTAATAGAAAGGAGAATCTGCAGCCCTCTTACGGTTATATTGGTTATTTGCATCGGCATTTTGATACAACTTTGTGTTGTTTATATGATGCAGAAACATAAGAAAGTGATCAGAAAGGTGTCTGATTGGATAGCTTCTATTGAAGTACCTATTGATACTCTTTCATTCTCAGTTCCCTCCCAACATTGCCCAAAAAGGCTACTCCCTCCCTGGCCTTACCTCTATCCATCTGCTCACAGTACCTCTGTATCCAGCTCCATCTTTACCTACAACCATATTCTCAATTTATGTATGTGTTGGGGGGGGGGGGGGAGGACGGGGGTGGGGGTGCTAGCATATTTCTAGGAATGCACAATCCAAACATACGTTGACTACAAGGACTGCAGATAAATGGACCCATCTGGTAACGGTTGGGAGCTGGCTGTAAGGGGTAAGCTCTGTAGATCATTTTTATCAACTTGGCTGCAGATGGGCCTGGTGTGGTGAATTATTCTACCTTCTCAGCATAACTAATTTCACATGTCCCTCTTTAATACTAGTACAACTTGTAGTATCTAGACATGGACAGTATGGTGCTTGCAAAAACAGGCCAGTCATTCATGTTGAAGTACATTGGTGGAGGTCCTGCTACTGATATACTGCACATGCAGTTATTCGCTTTCAAATGATAACGTATCATATTTCGTTAACATTGTGTGTACAGATATCTACTGTTTATAGCATATAATAATATTAATTAGTTTGCTGTACCCTGATATATTTACATTCAGATGTGATATGTCAGACATAATAATGTCTGAATATTGTTCACACCAATATGAGTGTATTTAGACTTGACCATTCTCGATGGGTCACCGGATCAGATAATGATTGGCCTATAGCGCTCTAGCTGGTGTGGATTTGTTCCTGCATCCACAATGTTTACACTGACACCAGCAATCTCGTGAGACCTTGGCTCTGCTCCCGCAATGTATCCTTTTTCTTGCAAGCTATGGTCTGATGGTGTGTAGATGTTTGAGCACTGCCTAAATCTCACGTGAAATTCCGTGGACAGAACTTCTATGGCTGCCCATACCGAGGGATTATGCTACACGCACTAATGCTAAACAAACATGGTTTTGTGCAGCCTTCTACAGTAAAACCCCTACATTTATGACTAGCCTGGGGCGCTTCATTAGTTTCACAGCCCTGAACATTTATTTGAGTGCTGCTCCCTGGTGGTTGCTCCTGCTACCATCACCTGTTGGGCAGGGGTGTAGGGGCCATCCACCTGGTTTAGGGCAGGTAAAAACTTAACCTAAATTCTCCAGGTGTGCTGTGTCCAATGCAGAACCCATCATTTAGGAATTTAGTGGATAAGCTCCTCCAGGTGTGGCCTTCTTAGCTGTGGCCTTGGATATAAGTATGTGTATGTGCATATGTGCCTATGTGGTGGCGAGACGTTGAGCTGGAGGTGTGTTGGGTATAGGGTGTTGGGGAGGGGTGTAGCTTGGTTTGCAGCTTGTCTTGGCATCAGGCCAGTCAGCTGTGGGCAGGTCGGGTAGCCCTTTTCCTTCTTGAAGCTCTCGAGGGATGAGAACAAAAAGAATTGTATACCTGCTACAATTTATGTAGCACTAGTAATCTAATGTCCTCTGGCGATTATCTTAATCATGTACTATGTGTAAGTATGACCATAATTATACTATGTGTCATTAACCTTTTCATCCATACCTATAGCTATAGATTAAAAATTGATATGACTATCTACGACGACCTTAACTAGACTTAGCAAGGAGGATACATACTGAGGACGACGTGCACGATTTGTACCTCTATTAACGAAATTTATACGTAGTCAAGATGGTGTACAGCATTATTATGCTCCCTAAAGCATTTCTTTGGTAGGTTCCTCTATCGGCGATAGATAACGTTTCCTCATACCAATATTGCCAACTCCAGCATCCTACAGCTGCTTGTGACGTAACAGCAATAGTTAAAACACTGGAGTTTGTTGTTGAAAGGTGCCCAGTGGTGTATTCCCTGTCTCCCCTTCCCACTCACCACAAACACACGGGTGTAACCAGGCACTGCAGATGCACTAGTCGCACAGGGTGTACTTCCCCCATGAGCATTCCATAACAACTGCCCTCATACCTGTACAAATATACTTCTCTTTGCCCAGTCTCCTCCTCACCTAGCTTCATGTTAGGGAGTGATCATTTTTTAAACAAAAGGTGGACGGGGTGAAATATTGCGTGGAAGAGCAACATATTTCTACCCCCTCCCCCCAATAGAGGAGTCGAAAGTTGGCCACCCGGAAAAAAGTTTTGCGTGCCCTTTTATGCACAGTAGGGCGCTAGCCTTTTCCACTGAAAACAAGTAAAGTCAAGTCTCAACCCCTTTTTGGCTTTTAGGGGGCAAAGAGGGGTTGAAACCCTCTGCCATCCACCCCAAACCCCCCACCCTCTGTTGTAAAAAGTATGATGGTTGCCTTAGACTGAAGGTGGCAGAGTAAGCCATCAGTGCCTGATGTTAGTGCTTACTGCGGGTCAGTGACGGCAGGCCGCAGTCTAGACACACTCTGTCAGTCCTAGGGGAGAGCATGCCAGGGGAGTACTACCAGAACCGACTCCAAGGGAATAGGGCAGAGCCAGACCAATTCAAAGGGCACACCCAGGAGAAGTCTACAATTTATCAACCTAGGAGGTGCATTATGACTATTATATTATATGGGTGTGTAGCATGAATAGGCCGAAGTAGCCACCGTTCCCTGCACTGCAGAAAGAGTGCTGTACGATTATCTGTACGGCCGAAGCATAATCTAAATTGAACAATCCATGCAAAATATTCTTTTAGCATATATGGAATGCATACAAATGCGACAACAGCGTATGCTTATTTCTTTCCTTTCATAAAATGGGTCATATGAACTCACATTTAAGTTGTCCTAAGCAGACAACCATGCCTAGGCCAAAGACGTGTGTTTCAGGCAACCCAACCCTAGTTGCAAATATTGGCTCGATCCTAGAATTTTCCGTCAAACTTGGGGGTACAAAAACGAAAAAAAACCTAATATTTAGCAAATCTTAAATGAAAAATAGGATTCACACCTTGTTTTGAATTGACTCCAACTGTGGCCTAAATTAACTGTCTGATCCATGCTTTCTAACAGAGATATGCGACAGTTTCTTGATAATAGGCCTGTGTCCACTGTACGACAAAGAAAGTGGAATATATGGTCGTTTTGACGTCCAGAAATATGTACATATCTGGGAATATATTTTGTAGATATATTCTACTTTAACTGCAGGTATGCTGTGTCCACTAGGCGTTATAAATTGCTGCTCAGACTGCCCAGGGCAAATATGGACAAGGTTTTACAATAGAATAAAGAGCATATATTCCAATTTCTGCACTAAAAATCAAACATGTTAGATATTCAAATGCCCACTTTTGACGTCCATTTTTGACCCCTGCATATTGCTCTCCCACTTTTGTATTTGAGAATTTTGTCGTCCAGCTGTGTCCACAGGGACACAAAACATATATTTCGTATTTGTATTCAAATTCACATTTTAATGGACGACAAACGGCCTCATATATGCTAGTGGACACAGGCCTATTCCTTATTACTTTCAAAATTTAAAAAAAAGTAAATATTTAATCGTCCTACCAGGGTATTCTAATTTTCGGCCCATGTTACCTACTCTCAAAAGATCTATCATCTGGCCATAATACAAACGAATGGGATGGCATTACGCATGTCGTCATCAATAATAGGGAGCCAGTATCCCTCCAATAGGCCAGCCAGAGCATTAGGACAAGCAGATTTATACTGCTCCAAAATAATGAGGCCACATGCTCCATGTCCATGACGACGGGAGGCGTCTGAAGATGACCTTGGCTGACCTTTGGCTACCCCAACCTGACCTTCACCTTGTATAGTTGTAAATCCAAGTGGAGACAGAACAAGTTATGTTATGGTATACTAATATCAGTTGGATGTTCATTAAGGAATATGGAAAGAGGTTACCTAAAGATGTGTATCTATCTGAGTGTCATTAATGTTATCCTATATAATTCTGCAATTAGGGAAGTATTCTCACTGCTATATAGGCCCTAGCTGCAGTATGATTTGAATGAAAAAAGAGAGGGCAGTTATAATGTACTATATTATGAGTCCAATTATTATACTTAATAAAACTGCCTGGGAACTGGGACATAGAACCTGTAAATGTCCCCTATGCTTACATGACTGGCATTTATGATTACACAGATGCTAGGTTGAAAGGCCATTACACAAATAGGTTTATTGCGTTACAGGTCGTGTAAGCCCTCTCCAATATGTTTTTAATGTGTACACAACAACATACACACAATGATCAAGTACTTTACTGGCGAACCATAGCCTCGCCATTCAGACATGTAAATATATACTGTTATTGTACTTCTGCTATTTCGCTTAGCCTCTGACTGACTACAATGACACAAAAGTGATATTTTATGAAAACACTAAGCTCTGACAAAAAAGAAGTATCTGTTCAGACTAGAACTGACATATGAGAGCATGCAGCCAACACCGACTAACCCCTGGACCACACCTTATCCGGGCAGTAGCCCCAGGAAAACACAAATACTAGCAGACAGTCCTACACTAAAAACTAATAACAGTCCATAGCATGGCCATGCAAACAGAGTCACTGATCCCTGGGGGGAGATAATGATTTGAATAGTGTGTTAGTGTACTCGTATTTAAAAAGAATGCTTTCCTATAATAGTTTTTACATATCATTTTGCTGCGGAGTAGATGCGATGGTTGGTGTGCGCGGCCCCGTCTAGTGTCGGCCTATGTCATTACTGGCTGGCTTGTTCGCCATCTAACATTTACTTTTGCGGCCATTTTTCTGACACATATTCTGGTGCTTTTTGTGCACAACCATCAACGTTACTGAGGTCTGACGTGTTACTCTGGGGGTTCACTTAACTTAAGAACTAAGGCAACTTCATCATCCCCTCGAAAGTTGTTGTTAGGTACATTTATTTTCTTGTGGTGGTGAGAAAATGCCTTCTTTAATCGAGTAGGAATTGATAAACAAATCTCCGTTGAAGGAAATGAAATGAAATATATAGCTAAGATGAAATGTTCTGGCTTCTGGTAACCAATGACACACCCACTTTACAGCCAAGACGGGTAAACATGACTGTATGGATTGGTGTTTGCTGGGCATTCCCCTGCTTAATCAGAATGGCCAAAAGCTATCCATCCCAGCAGGCCCCAGAGATAACACCATGCACCACCACCACGAACAAAAAGACAACTGTTGAATGATGGGGAGGTAATGCGCTGGCTGGAATGCTCTACAGAGGAGTGAGGCTTATGAGAGGGTGACATCATTCACTGTCTATCCGGAATTAGATGAGTATATACCCATGAGTCACTTCTAATTTATAATACACATGTCTACCCATCTCAAAACCATAATTATAAGCTATCAATCAGCAAACCTTCTCAGGATACCTATCCATCAGATCACTTCGTTTGACATGAGAATATCCCCAGCCACCAACAGACAAAACACCATCTAATATGATAGGCATTATGCCAAAACAATAGATCATAATATATGTTGCTCTGAAGTAATTGTTTTGCATCCTCAGCCACTGTATTCCCAAATACCCCTCTTATCGAGGATATGGTTCAATTCTAGGATGATGCTTGTGTTCTCATCCTGACGTAGAAGCTGGAAGGATCTTAATACATTGTGTACGTGCTCAATGAAAGGCATATATCCATCGCATAATGTTTCCAATGAGTATCATGATTCGATCATTGCAGACAACAATGTAATACACCAGCAACTTGGCCTGTACATAACGATATCCTCCCCCCAGGTATAGGGCACCCACATGTCTAGCTTAGAACTCGGTACTCCTGTCCCTTTCCTTATCCTACCCAGACAAAGAAGGAAAACAACAAAGCCCTCTTCAAGCTGATGTTTCTAGGAATATCACCTTGGCCTACATGTAATGTATACGACTAGCAATAATTGAGCAAGCTCCAAGACTCTGCTCGGAGAAGGCATTGACGCGCAGGCGCAGCCAACAGTTTTTACTTCCTTCCGCTGTGCACCAACCTGCGCACGCAGCATAGACCCTTTTCCAGTTGTCGCGCATGCGCGAGTTACGAGGGACTTCCGGTCTGCTGCCGTGACTGTAAACCAGGCATTATCCACTGTGATACAGTCCTGTATTTATGCTCTATTTTTGGTCAAAATGGAGGGGTAATTGAGTGACAGTTATTGTAACTTCTTTACACATATGCAAAGAACGAAATTCTATCTGGAAATGTTTTTTATTGGCCTTGATATTTTTCTACAGCTCTTGACAACTCGTGAGTCTGAGGCTGAAGGCTAGGCCCTAAGCCTAGGCTAGGGAGTGATCATTTTTTAACAAGGGGGGGGGGGGTTGGGGGGCAAACAAATTCGGACCATGTACAAGAACACCATGAAGGGTTACTCTCATAGAAATTGTAATAGTACCGTTTTTTAAAGTTAACCATTCAAGGCTGACACTTCACACTAGCCTACCCTCACTGGCTTCAGTAGCTGTGAATACACATCCCTAATATAAATGAAAACAGCACCTTTGGCACTGATGGGGCAGTAAGGGAATGATCATTTTTTAACAGGGGGGAGGGTAAAAAATTTGGACCCATTGCCGGGGGGGGAGGTAAAAAATTGAGACCCCTGTTTTTTTTTGGGGGGGGGGGGTAAAACAAATTCCACCAGTTTTTGACCCCTAAACTTAGGCTACAATATAGGCTTAATAATATTCAGGGCAGTAGGACTAGATGTAGCCCTAAACTTATAATATAGGCCTGATATTATTTGAGACATTAGGCCTAGATTTAGCCCGAAACGGTATAGGCCTATTAAGGGAGTGTTCATAATTAGTTACAGGGGGGTGGTTGGTTGAGGGGGTAAATATTTTTGACCCCTCCTAGTGGGGGGGGGGGCATGAAAATTCCACCAGTTTTTGACCCCTAAACTTACAATATAGGCTTAATGATATTCAGGGCAGTAGGACTAGATGTAGCCCTAAACTTATAATATAGGCCTAATATTATTTGGGACATTAGGCCTAGATTTAGCCCGAAACTTTTAGTATAGGCCTATTAAGGGAGTGTTCATAATTAGTTACAGGGGGGGGTGGTTGGTTGAGGGGGTAAATATTTTTGACCCCTCCTTGGGGGGGGTCATAAAAACTTCTGACCCTTCGACCAGGGGTGTGTGTAAGAAATGTCACACTCACCCACCAGCCCCCCCCCTGTTGTTAAAAAATGATCACTCAAAATGATGACGTCAGG
Source organism: Harmothoe impar (assembly GCA_947462335.1). NCBI lineage: Eukaryota > Metazoa > Annelida > Polychaeta > Phyllodocida > Polynoidae > Harmothoe > Harmothoe impar. The sequence continues at coordinate 45,533,939 of OX381708.1, forward strand.
GTTACAGGAGTTGTGGGTCGGTCTAGGAGTCTGACGTTAGGGTTACCGGAGGTGCGGGTTTGTCTACTAGTCTGACATTAGGATTGCGGGAGGTGCGGGTCAGTCTACGAGTCTGACATTAGGGCTGCGGGAGGTGCGGGTCAGTCTACGAGTTTGATGTTAGGGTTGCGGGTTTGTCTACGAATCTGATGCTAGGGTTACGGGAGGTGCTGGCATGTCTACGAGTCTGACGTTAGGGTTGCGGGAGGTGCGGGTCACTCTACGAGTCTGACGTTAGGGCTGCGGGAGGTGCTTGTCAGTCTACGAATCTGACGTTAGGGCTACGGGAGGTGCGGGTTTGTCTACCAATCTGATGCTAGGGTTGCGGGAGGTGCGGGTTTGTCTACGAGTCTGACGTTAGGGTTGCGGGAGGTGCGGGTGTGTCTACGAGTCTGACGTTAGGGTTGCGGGAGGTGCGGGTCAGTCTACGAGTCTGACATTAGGGTTGCAAGAGGTTTTGAGGGTCGTAGCGAGGGTTGGTCTTTGAATGCAGAGATGAGTCCTATTTCCCCCCCCCCCTTAAGGGGGGGGGTCAGAATTCTTTATGCCCTCCCCCCTCAGGAGGGGTCAAAAATGGGGGTCTGGATGGTGGGGTCCCAATTTCCCATGTCGATTATAAGAAATTACCATGTCGTCCTGTCGATTTTAAGAAATACCCATGTCGATTTTAAGAAATGTCCATGTCCCATGTTGCTATCTCTAATATTCCTCATGTTGCATGGCACTAGGCCCAAAAACGGCCATGTCGCCATGTCGAATTTAGTGGTCTACACCCATAAAAATGTTTACGCCTCCCAACAACCAACCGCCCTGTAACTAATAAATGAACATTCCCTTGATATGTCTATGTTATAAGTTTAGGGCTAAATCTAGGCCTAATGCCCCAAATATTATTAGGCCTATATTATAAGTTTAGGGCTAGATCTAGTGTCAGACTAGTAGACCGACCCGCACCTCCCTTAACCCTAACGTCAGACTCATAGACATACCAGTACCTCCCGCAACCCTAACGTCAGACTTGTAGACAAACCTGCACCTCCCTTAACCCTAACGTCAGACTCGTAGACATACCAGTACCTCCCGCAACCCTAATGTCAGACTAGTAGACCGACCCGCACCTCCCGCAACCCTAACGTCAGACTTGTAGACAAACCTGCACCTCCGGTAACCCTTACGTCAGACGAGTAGACCGACCCGCACCCCTAACGTCAGACTCGTAGACATACCCGCACCTCCCGCAACCCTAATGTCAGACTAGTAGACCGACCTGCACCTCCCGCAACCCTAACGTCAGACTCGTAGACAAACCTGCACCTCCGGAAACCCTAACGTCAGACTTGTAGACTGACCCGCAACTCCCGCAACCCTAGCGTCAGACTCGTAGACATACCCGCACCTCCCCCAACCCTAATGTCAGACTAGTAGACCGACCTGCACCTCCCGCAACCCTAACGTCAGGCTCGTAGACATACCCGCACCTCCCGTAGCCCTAACGTCAGACTCGTAGACAAACCTGCACCTCCTGTAACCCTAACGTCAGACTAGTAGACCGACCCGCACCCCTAACGTCAGACTCGTAGACATACCCGCACCTCCCGGAACCCTAACGTCAGACTCGTAGACAAACCTGCACCTCCAGTAACCATAACGTCAGACTTGTAGACCGACCTGCACCTCCCATAGCCCTAACGTCAGACTCGTAGACAAACCTGCACCTCCGGTAACCCTAACGTCAGACTAGTAGACCGACCCGCACCCCTAACGTCAGACTCGTAGACATACCCGCACCTCCCGCAACCCTAACGTCAGACTCATAGACAAACCTGCACCTCCAGTAACCATAACATCAGACTTGTAGACCGACCTGCACCTCCCGCAACCCTAACGTCAGACTAATAGACCGACCCGCACCTCCCGCAACCCTAATGTCAGACTCGTAGACATACCCGCACCTCCCGTAGCCCTAACGTCAGACTCGTAGACAAACCTGCACCTCCGGTAACCCTAACGTCAGACTTGTAGACCGACCCGCAACTCCCGCAACCCTAGCGTCAGACTTGTAGACAAACCCGCACCTCCCGCAACCCTAACGTCGGACTAGTAGACCGACCCGCACCTCCCGCAACCCTAACGTCAGACTCGTAGACATACCCTCACCTCCCGTAACCCTAACGTCAGACTAGTAGACATACCCGCACCTCCCGCAACCCTAACGTCAGACTCGTAGACAAACCCGCACCTCCGATAACCCTAACGTCAGACTCGTAGACCGACCCACAACTCCTGTAACCCTGACGTCATTGTTTTGAGTGATCATTTTTTAACAACAGGGGGGGGGGGGGGCTGGTGGGTGAGTGTGACATCTCTTACACACACCCCTGGTCGAAGGGTCAGAAGTTTTTATGACCCCCCCCCCCCAAGGAGGGGTCAAAAATATTTACCCCCTCAACCAACCACCCCCCTGTAACTAATTATGAACACTCCCTTAATAGGCCTATACTATAAGTTTCGGGCTAAATCTAGGCCTAATGTTTCAAATAGTATTAGGCCTATATTATAAGTTTAGGGCTACATCTATAGTCCTACTGCCCTGAATATTATTAAGCCTATATTGTAAGTTTAGGGGTTAAAAACTGGTGGAATTTTTTTGACCCCCCCCAAACAGGGGTCTCAATTTTTTACCCCCCCCGTCAATGGGTGCAAATTTTTCAACCCCCCCCCCCTGTTAAAAAATGATCATTCCCTTACTGCCCCATCAGTGCCAAAGGTGCTGTTTTCATTTATACTAGGGATGTGTATTCACAGCTACTGAAGCCAGTGAGGCTAGGCTAGTGTGAAGTGTCAGCCTTGAATGGATAACTTAAGAAAACTGGTACTATTACAATTTCTATGAGAGTAGCCCTTCATGGTGTTTATGTACATGGAATAACTAAAGAGAATTTAAACAGATGATAGATATAGGGGTCCTGGGACTAAAACTCCAGTACAGCCACAGTGCAGGCAGCAGGGGCTATCCTAGAGAAGTAGGCCTAGGCCATCTGTAAATATTTCATGCATGTACTGTTAAATATCATAACATAATTTATAGTATTCCAGCCAACAAAAGGTTCTCTGGATACTGAAGAATAAGTGTCAATAACTGCCATATTCTTTACTCCTCAGTTTCCATCCAAATGGAGCATAGATATAGGAGTAGAATATACTGAATAAGATGCTGTTGGGATCTGCGCCAGCTGGCCGGAAGTCCCTCGCAACTCGCGCATGCGCGACAACCGGCAAACCCACTATGGTGCGTCTGTTGGCCACGTGGCGGCACCAGCGGTGGCCTCGTTTTCACATTGCATATAGATATAGGTGAGCCAGGAAAAGGGAGAATGATCAGTAAATCTGTGGTAGAGGCACCATGTCATCTTCTTTGGTCTTGTCTGACTACCCTCACCTACCGGGAAGGCTGTTCAATCGCTTTTAAGGCCTCTAGCAAATGATGTAATCGTATCCCACAAGAGAGCAGTGCAGCTATGATGTAATGCTATGCCTGGCTGCCAAGACAGCTACTAGAGTGAGGCTTATTTGTCAGGGGAGATTTACGATCAGTGTTAAAATAATTATGTTTGGCTGTTGCAGCATTTCTGCAGACTTTGCAAATTTATACATGTGCATCTAACAGTTTTTGTAAAATTAATACATCCAACGATAGTTTTTGCAATACATGTATTTACTTGCAATACAACACAATGAGATCCAAGGGCCTATGAAAGCAGCAATTCAAAATTAATTGCAACTGTCAAATTAAATATATTTAGGAGAAAGAAATATCACATGTACGACCGAACGTACAAGGATTTGATACAACAGTCGATAGTAATATCAATTTAAAACAGCAATTCATCTTAGAAGTTCAGAAGTGCGACTTCACTTGCCTTCCCCCTCTGGTAATCGTTTGATTTGGAAGGCCTCCTGGGATCCTTGCCTCACTAATGGGAGCTTGGTTCCTGGCATACATTACACTTGGCCTATATTAGAGAGAGCCTTGTACCAGGTTTATCCCAGGACTCAACGCCCCAACTGCACTTTGTACATGCAGCCTGCCAGAAAGTAGAAGGCCAGGGAACCATGTAAAATACCTTTGTAGATAGGGGATGAGTGAATCCCTGACCGAGAAATTTTTCCTATAGAGATTAATAATATTAAACAATATAATAGGATAGTAAGGAATATTATTGGACAGCTTTGATGTCCGAGACAGACCTATATTATAGATACTTCACATTTTGGATCCTAGCCCCCTTCTGTCCGATCTAAATTTTAAGTTAGATTCCCTGAGTATCCCCCTCCTTACAGGGCGTCACACAGTGCTAATTATATCAAGCCAGATGGCCCCAATCTTATTCTACACTACATTACGTGTATATTATGCCATGAATGTGTATCCTCACTGAGATAGGAGTAAGCCACCCCACCATAACTAGCCTACAACTGTTGCGTACCCTGTATCTGATAAATGCCCGTGTATGTGGAGTGTCAGGGCTACATGGTGGCCAATGGTCAGATCTGGAAACAGGTCTACAAATAGATCTGGAGAGCCAGAGAGAGGGCTCTTTCAACATAGTGCTGTAATCCATGGTCACTTTATCTATGTTTTAAAAGGAAGTTGCCTATTAACACACAGTGTACATGAGTTAACCCTGATGAATATTTGAAAGAAGATTTAAGATATTTAACAGAAGCCAAATAGGGTTAGAGAGTGAGAAGTATACAAATTGATGCCATATTACGAAATAGGTATTAGAGTCTGTAGAGTTATAGATGTGCAGTGTCTGGATGTAGGCTGTGTAAAAGGTCAGACATAATAGAATACCCTTTCTGGCAGATATAGGAGAGGCTAACACAAGCATTTGTCATATCAAGTTGTCTTCACCGGCGGAACACAGCCATAGACCTCACTGGCACCTGTTATTCGACCAGCCAGCAAGTACAATGTTATGGATGACCCTATGATCAGATGATGTAGTAACTATAACTACACATATATTTGTCTATGGTCTTCATGAATGAAATAAAGTGTACCCTTATTCCCAGTGCTCACAAAACTATTGGCAAAAGCAGCTCAGAACCAAATAAGTCAACATGACTTATTAGCTGTCAATTGAGAAATTGGAGATATGCGCACTTCTAACTGTTAGATTGTAATTTTGTTGCAACTTTATGAAAGTGCAGCCTGTACCGATCATATTCTTTATAGTTCAGAAGTACGATAATCTACCAGCATGCGTTCCGTCTCCCTGAGTGTAGAGAAGCAATTATGTGAGATTATATCAGAGTATCATGTACACTGTAGGCTCAGGCTCATGAGAATACCACAGAATAGCTATACTCAGATGTCACAAAGTGGATTATTTTTTTTACCTGGAATATTTTATCAGAATTATCTAAGTTATAATACATATTCATTTCTTGGAACAAAGTTTGTAATCTGCCCTTTTCAGTGATGTAATTTTAGAACTTTAGTGGTATTTTTTCAGTTTTTCCATGTTTTACAGAAAAATCCATTATAATTCAAAGAAATTAAAAAGCTGTTATTTTATTTTTTGTATTAATATTTAAAAATATACAACGTAATAATGCATAATTGAAAATGGTCCAGAATGATTGGAATTTTTTTTCTGATATAAATAGACACCATTTGCATGTGAATATTCGAATTTTTTCACCTATTTTCAATAGTTTAAAGTCAATGTCACAAAACGACCATGTTAAGGTGTCCGTTACGTGTCCGTTACGCGTCCGTTACGCCATATGGCGCTATATGGCGCCATATCTAGCTCAGATGATTTTAACATATGGCAGCTCATAATGTCGTTAATATTTATCTCATAATAATTCTAAGAGTACCTACCCCCCCTAAATCGATGTCAAGGATTCCAATGAGGCTATCCATTTTTCTCTATCTCGAATGGTTGCTTAGCAACCAGCCCTTTTATATGAAAAATGTCTGATTTTGTTGAAGCTATGAAAAATCATGATTTTACATGGTATTTTCATGGCTACGATGCAGTGAGAAATAATCATAGCTATATCACAAGATTTTATGTGCATGTTCCCAAAGACCTATATTTTCTATTGCAATTGAGAAAAAATCAGAATAAAAATATTTCTTATTTACATTTTTTTCACTTTTAATTGTTGCAAAGTCAGGAGTTTGACCCTGTAGATATCTAATAATGTGTACTATAGGCTAGATAGTCACGAGCTATAGGCATACCAGATCCCAGTAAAATAGATAAGGGAAACTTTTATCCAATGTAGGGTACAAAACGTGTATCATCTTAGTCTTTTGCCCGAAGCATTGTTTTTGTATATATCTGTGGCCTACAATAAGGACATCTATCTACTAGTATATATTATTTCTACTATTTAGACCTTAAATATATCGCATGCAATGATGCTGCGGTCAATTGGACACCCCCTACCACACCCTAGACTGTGGGTTTTTAAAGGTGACATACTATAGGTATATACACTGTATACAGAGAGAGAATAAACAGCGTCAAAAGGGAGTCCAGGTTGCCTCCAGAATGACTCCCCTGTTTGGGGGAGTCCAGGTCGCCTAGGGGAGCTATATGACTCCCCCAGGTGACTCCCTTAAGTCAGCCAGAGAGTCACCTAGGCTCTCTTAGGCGACCTGGACTCCCCTAGAGAGGGGAGTCATTCTGGAGGCAACCTGGACTCCCTTTCGACGCAGTTTCTTTTCTCTGTGTAATTGACATGGATCATCCAGTCATTCACCACGACCATTCGCTTATACAACGCAGTGACCTGCTTGGAATATATCTATAACACATGGCTCAGGGTCATGGGTATACTACAGAACAATCCGTTTGCAGACATGATGCCTGTATCTATAGGAAACAGCTAGTTTTAGTTATGCCAGGTGCATTCATATTCAATTACGTGCAGTGATATATTCACTTGACGTCCCTATAGAATCTCATGAATGCTAAGTTGGAGTTGGCTGTGGGGATGATGTTACATCTACACGTTAAGTACCCTGTGTAGGTTTTCATAGTAACTTCTAACTTGATGGACAAGAAAAATAATGTCCATGAATGGTCCGTGATGAATGGCAAACGATTTTAGGGATTCTTTTACTTAATGATGGCGTAGCTGCTGCTAAGGCCGGCTCAGGTCGTGCTGTTGGCTGATGCCAAGCAGAAGTGATTTGGTCGAAATTGGGAGATGCGATGAGAGGTATGGAACTTGAGGGTGTGCTTGTGGGGGTTGTGGTCGAAGGGTTGAGGTCAAACTGGGGCCTGAGGTGAGCGTTAACTCGTACAGGGTATATACATTTTTCATAGACCTAATTCAAATGCTGTGCTCGAAAGCTTATTTATAAACTTCTGGCGTTTACCTCGTTCATGGCGAAATGCATTTTCTTTTTGTATTCTCAGGTAGCTGCAATATGACATTGTTCTGAACAAATTTATTAAATAAATATCGATAAACAACTATAGTAATTTAGGTTCGACCTTATGTTGGTGCTTTTGTATATAATTTACTCGTTACCGTTTCAGGCACCATGTCTGCAAATGGATTAAAAAAATCTGCACCTGCTTGGGCATCATGTTTAGCGCACATATGGCTTCCCCGATATCAATGGGGTTATACTATGGAGGCTTCTGACAAGGTTCCCTGACGATGTAAATTTACGTTTATTGAGGGAGGTTATAGTTGCTGTTTATACCAAATGGTATTATGATAATATATAGGATTAACATCTCTCTATATACGTTTAACAGGTACATATGAATATAAATTAATAGGGTTGATTATTATTTAGGATTAGATTATTCATTTGCGGGTTGATGAGTGATATTTTGACAAGTATTATGTCGTGAAAAATAATAATTATATTCATTCTTTGCTACGTAGCACATAATTATGCCAGCGTTTGGCAAGCATGTATTATACCTGTCTAATAAGCCACTCATCTGCAGGACTAGTGAGCTGCTCCATCATGAGCAGCTCCCGCAGTGAGAGGGAAGCCAGAGAGGAATGAATAACTAGTATGAGAGAGTGCACTTAGCGATAATTGGTTACGAGAGATTGACCCGCCGACGCCGCGTTACATATACGAGACAGGCCAGCTTGCACCAGGGTGTAGATCGGCGAGCTCCCATTGCCCGTAGTGCTAAAGGGCCCGTTTTCAGAAGCCATTTTAAAATAGTATTCTTGCGAATTCCGAAATAATTTGACCACTGATGGATAGATATTTATTTGTAGTTTATGATACTTTGAGCTATTTTCATGAAAATGGTAATGTATTACCGTGAGGTCTGCCGTTCAAACTCATGGTCTAGGCATTTTGGCCTCAATATCTCCTCAGTCCGGGCCACGCATGGCTCCATGAAGAGTTGCGTGCGCGACATCTTCACTCCACTTTCCACTGTCGGCACAGCTAAACTGGGCTTATCACAGCAGATTTAACTATATGCGAGTCTTAATTAGGTATTTTTTGATAAAATGCTATGATATAAAGATTGGGGATGGATCAGAAATAATTATTTTTATAGGTTTAACATGGGTTGTTCTCTCGCCGAGTCCCGCAATTTCCGCTGAATAAGCCCCAAAATGGTGAAATTGCATGAGCTACCGGAGCTCACACTATCTTCATTTTGTATGCAAACCTAAAATTCTTTCAAGAATAAGAAATTTCATGTTATTATCTAACCGTCCATGGTCGATTTGTATTCAAATTCCATTTATTATTATTTTTAAATAGCCTCTGAACATGTGTTGTTTCCGCACTGCGGCCTATGGCAGCCTCTCGCTGCTACACCCTCACGGCACACTGGCGCTCTTGGCCTGAAAAGTAGCGCCGAGAAACTCGTCACAATGCTAAGTCAATGGGAGAGGCGCGCAGAGCTCCGTCTTACGCTATACGCTTATCCTCCTTGGTCTTTGGGGAAGCAGACCTAATTACACAGATGAATGTAAGGGAGTGGTCATTATAACATTAAGAACAGGGGGTTCACTATTGCGTGGGTGGGGGAGGATTCTGGCACTTATATTTTTCAATAAAACCTGCACGCGTGATACTACAGTTCAAATGGAGAGGAGTAGAACATATTTAAAAAAACTATGTAGGTGGAGGGATGAAAGATCATCGCACCCCTCCTCCCCGCCAGTTGTTGAATACTGACCACTCCCTAAGCTGGTACAGGTATGAACATGATCTCCTACCTCTCTGTGAAGTATCCATACAACGACAGAGCTTGCTATATGGCAGCTGTAATGAGCAATTCCTCCTCCACATCGCCCCTTCACCTCCTCCACCGAACACAGATTTCCAATTTGCCCCCTTTTTATAACCACCCTTTTTATAGCCACCTCTCTCTGCATCCTCCACCCAATGACACAATATGTAGAGAAGCTAGGATAAATACCTGCACCGCCCTGCCTCCTTGTTGGCAGTCAGAGCTGCTACGAGTGACTCCGGGAATGTTCCATAGGAGAGGGGAAAAAAGCTACTAGTGAGCAGCTCACTCCAGCTTCCCTCCTGGTTTCTTGTGCAGGTGCTAACTAGCAACACTTCCAGAGCAGTCAAAGCCAACTGTTCCAGACTGTACACATGTGTTCAAGGTTTTGGCAAAGGGGATTGTTGGTGATCGCTTTTCCTCTTGCTTCCTGATGGAGGGTTTAGAGTAGGAGGTGTGAGTTTGTGTACTCCTAGCTCTTTAAGGGCTTAATAGTATTTTAAAGAATAAATGGCCCTAATTATTTTGAATACCCCTTGTAAGTGTATCTACCCTGTACGGTCGACATGGTGTTTGAATGTAGCACTAGTGAGTAGACTCACAAAGTGTTCATTCATGCATCATGGCCACAAATCATGGATTGAAGTACTATGCGGTTCTTAAAGGACTAGCTAGAAATCTAACCTGGCAGCAGCTCAACCTATGGGGCTCTAATCGGCGGTGTCACTGTGTGCTGGAGGCAATTACCATTGGTAGTTCATTCTTCTAGGTTGAGAGACTACGTGTAGTACTATAGTATTCAGAGGCGGATCTAGGCATTTTAAAAGGTAGGGAGGGGGACACCAAACACCAAAGTACCAAAAAGCGTTGTGGCGGATCAAAATATCACTAGAAAAATCTCGTCCCTCTCCAAAAAAACAATGGTGGAATCCGAACCCCCAGAACCTTCAGTACCCCCTGGATCTGCTGGTGAGGACTATCCTAACTATATACTAGAACTAATGTGTAGCAATCTTGATTCGAACCTTAGCTTTATAAACACGTACACATGTCTAATTTATAAATAGCTGATTATAGCGGTCAAGTTCAAATGACATTCGTTGAAAAATATCTACCTTATCTGTTTAGGGGCTTCCATAACGTATGAACGCAACTATGGTGGTGGGGTTTTTGAAAACTACAGAATAATAAATTATATACGCCTAGTTTAAGTCATGTGTATACCGTATAGTGACAGTGAATGTAGAAGTGACAGGATTATAACCTCATTTCATATTAAATTGCAGGGTTTCACTCACACAAAGTTATGTTAACTGACCTACAGACTGGTCAAAATCAACGTCAGAAGGGGTCAGTTGCTCCAGAACATCTTAACTAAGTTTCCTAAAAGCCTTCCCCTGTAGTGATGCACTTTTTAGGCCAGGGCCCTGGCATGTTTACATCATTAACTTCACCATACGAGGTCTTAAAAAACTACTCTGATACCATTCCGAAAGTAAGTCACTGTAAACTGATCTGAGAGTGTGGAACACCATAAAAGAACTGTAAAAATAGAGAAATGCTTTTTTTTCAGAGCCCCTCTCAGCTTAAAAGGGAAAGCAAATCTGGCTAATTGGTTAGAATGCTTCATACCTTTCCCAATTTACCATTCTGATATCATGCTAATTATAAGCATTACCGCTCAATTAGAGGGTTGCTGGTTTCTCCTCACCGCGCAGGTCAGAGCAATCATGCCTTGGCATTATCCCTTTGAATTTGTTTTATTTGTGTGTGTGAATTGTAGAAGTAGGGAAATGGTTTCTGTTAAGATTTAGCATTGGGGGATGAAAGAGAGATGTGTGTCTGCTGGGAGCAATGTCTCAGTTAAAGTTAATATACCGATAACTGATGATTGGGGCGCAACAATCAATCTGCTAGCTTAAAAATGGACCAGAATGTTCACTATGACTTCTGATCCTTTGTTACTTACTCCATTCACTAGAAGCTAGCTTATATGATCTAGTGAAACTGGGACCAAGGTTGTGTTACTTCCCAACTATACATTCCAAGTGATCCGAGATGAGTCTCACTTTGCCTTGTAGGCCCATACTTCGGTCACATGTCACCTTCCCACACAGGTCAAGTTTGTTTATTTCGCTTGTTCTGTATAAATACTCTATAAATATTTATAGGATACATTCAGTATCACTAGTTAAAAAGTTAAAAGCTGGACTTCCATTCTGGAAGTTCTGTTAAAAAAGATTGCATGAAACTCAGCTTGGGCCAATGACCTATATTCAGGTTAGCTGTGGTTTGGTATTTTATTTTAAGGGGTGTTTCGGCTGTTTCACATTTATTTTGATCTAGGTTATATCTAACCCTATTTGCTCATGTTGGAGCGCATGATTATACCCAGTAAAAAAAACACGTTATACAACGTTATATAACGTTTCTCTATGGCTTCTTATGGCAAAAAACACACGTTATTTTGACGTAAAATAACGTATTTTTGTTAGCTAGGTATCCTCACACTATGTATAATAGCCCTCCGCTTGCCTACAATCCATTACTATCTTAATTCATTCTGATTGATATCATTTTGTTTTTCTTGGAACATTAAATATAATATAATATATGTCAGATTGAAATATTTCGAGAGATGGATCTCTTAGATCATGTTAGGGGATGGATTTATTTCGAGCCGTATACTACTTTTACCTCGCTTACTGTAAGACCACTCAAAAATATAATGGTTTCTCATCACCGCACGCATAATAAAAATCAGGTTTTGAGGAAACTTTGACATATTTGGTATCAAATTAAAGCTAATAATGTCAATAATGCAATGGGTTTAACGCTTTTAACTTAATTTTTAACCAATAAAATGTGAATATTGGTCACGAAAAACATACAGCATCCTATATACTTTAGCTTGCGAGTAAAAACAAAAGCCTCCCTCACCATATTTCTCAGTCCTTGGTGATGAGAAACCACTTTTTTAAAAGTGGTCTTAAAGAGAACGTGGCCTTAGTTGCAAATTGTGCGGTGTGAACTGGCTGTTTTAAAACACAATGTACATGGATCTGAAGGCATGGTACTTTGAATGTGTCTGGTATACTATGCATGCCTATCTACCCAATCTACTATGACTATATTTCCCCCACTCTGCATTGTTCCCCATTGCCATAATGAATCACTCTAGCTCTCACATCCTATCTAAAAGCAAGCTAATGCAAAAGGACCAGTTCAATAGAACATTGCACTTCAACACAGCTCAATGTGAGGAAATGTTAAGGGTGCTTATTGTGGTCACTAAAATAACTCTCCGACCGGATACTCGGGACCAGGACGTTCATACTGAGGAGGTAAGCCTCAGGGAGGAGAGTGTGTACTGAGCAGCTCTGCCTTTGGCGATTGTCTCCGGTCGGTCTGAGCCGTCTGAGTGGTGCAGGATGGGTACCAGCTGTGGTAGCCACTGCCAATTTCACATTTCGCGCCAGATCGCCGACAACCAGCAGTTTGCTGTGCCAGGATCTTGTTGTTGTTGGGGAGGGGGGAGGGGGGGGGTGAGTGAGGAGATGGGAGGGGTGGGGTAGTCGTATGGAAAATCACTGCAATTATCACTGATTGCTCAGTAGCCATAATAGCATAATTTTATGATTGTCAACATGTATTTTGACTAGAGGCTCTGGCCAAGAAGTAGTCTCCTAACTCCTACCATTGGTTATCCAACCAATCAGAGAGGTTCTCGGGCAAGCTAGGCCCCCTTGTTATTTGGGATTGTTTGGTAAGCCGGCCTTGCCCTCAGGTCCCCTGGAGGTCGCATCCCAGTGGGTAACACGCCTCATCTTCCATACCATCATCTGCTTGAATTTGGTCTGGACATTTGCCAATTTGGATTTTCATGAATTCATGAATTGTGAATACACATAGTTATCATCATATTTCCTTTTTCATTTCTATGATCTCCGTTCATAATAAGATTTATAATGGCACATTGTACAATGGGCTAATGGCTGGTGTAATATGCATGTAGTGAGGAGGCAGGAGATGGATACCCATGTTGGTGCCGGAGGAAAAAAACATGCAGTTTCTTAATAAGGGGAATTCGTGGTACGGCTATGGGTATAGAACACACAAACACTGTAAAAAGTTGGTTGCCATTTTTGTAGGTGTACAGTAGATTCTACTGTAGGTGTACAGTTAAATGTAGGTATACAGTAGAATGCAGTATAAACCTACAGTAGATTCTGCTGTAAATCCATTCTACAGTAGATTCTACTGTAGATCTACGGTAGATTCTACTGTGTATCTACACTAATTATTTACAGTGAATATTATCCTTTTCATAGGCTTTACCCCCTCTCTCCATAAGAAAAATATAAGTAAACTTTGAAAGACCACGAAGATGAAAATATTATCACCCAGTGGGCACAAAATTCAGTTCAACATTGAATCAACGTTGAATTGACATTGAATCAACATTGACAACCAGTTATCAATGTTGATTCAATGTTCTGTGCCCACTGGACAGGGGTCAGAGTGTACCCATCAGATTTCATACCATCAAAATGGAAAGGGTTGTGCGATATGTGACTTCCAAAATAATTGCCTGTGGCAGTCCAATAATTGAGTACCTAGTACAATATAGAATACAACGTTTGAAGCATCTTTGAGCTAATACTATTCCATTAGAGGCATTTATGGCATTAGTAGTCCTACCTGTACGATTTTATTTTTAGATAGATACCGACCTGGATAGTGGGGCTAGCTGTAATTTCATCGCCAACCAATCACATGGAGATGAGTATGATCTTTCGAGAAAAATATGATATTCGCATGGCATGGTGTCATGCTGACGTTGCAGTTGTAGGTATAGATAACGATTTCTTTCGGGTAATAAAAAGTACAATAAGAGAGGCGCAGTGATTAGCATACCATTTATAGTTAGAGCTACCTAATTCTCAAACGTACCAAACGTACCCTGTGTTAGAGCAGAGGGAGACATTTATATATATATATATATTTTTTAAATGGAAGAAAAAATAGCAGGACTATCCCATCTCCCAGACCACTAAAGTGAACACCATCAAAGTGTTAGCTGGTGGGTGGCTCTGTCACAGAGATAACCAGAACATATGGCGGCATAGTATCATCCCTAGCAGACAGGGTCATGGGAAATGGGCCCCTTCTTGTCACATTGACCAAGTTTATAAAGGCAGATGGTTCTGTTCTGCTCTCTATTATTAAACGGGTCTAGTATACACTGAATACATTCATGTCTTGTATACCACGCAATCAGCTATAGTGTGTCACTACAAGCCTGAGTGCTGGACATTGGGGCATTGCTTATGTTAATCATAAGGATGCCAGGACAGCTCCCCCGACACAACCCCGGCCATCGAACTGTCATGCCTCTACCATAGTACCTCCGTGCACATGCGGAGACTATGACGGAGGTATGGAAAGGAGTTTTTGTGGAGGGGTGACAGACATTGTACTCCCCAATGTATGGTGTGACAGACATATCATGGGCGTATAACAGAGGTTGGCAGGAAGTATTACAGTACAAATGTATACTAGTCAGAAATCTACTAAGGGGACACCCCTGTAAACACATACACGTAGTTCAGACGTGGATCTACGTTGATTTAGGGTGTAAACTACGTATTTTTACAAGGTTTATGAACGTCAAAACATGAAGGTTTATTTACGTTCTACCAACGTTTTAGCATGATTTACGTTTTTCTACCTCATTCAGACGTAAATAAACTTTGAAATAAAACATAAACTGCCATATAATTCCATGTAAAATACTGTACTCGGCAATATGTCCCTGTCATTGATGCATATTTCACCCACAAATGTGGTTCTTATAAATAAATACTATAATTCTGAGTCCCTATTTTATCTCATTAGATTTGTACGTTAAGCTGTTTATTACCATCCTTGGACAGCCTTGGACAGGTATACATGGTCTCCCATGCACGATACACCTTCTAGGTTGTGGCTCCACTGAGGCTTTGTAATCATTTCATTACCAGCAATGTGGTGTTTAATCAACAATATGCCAAAGTACATATATTTAACATTAACTATTTTCATCTTCTCTCGTATATACAAATATACAATGATTTGTGTCTAATTTCCATGACATTAAATTCATAAACATTAAGAGTTTACTGCTTTATATGTAGTAAATCCCCTAAGGTGCAGTATACTTCTCTCAATACTTGGCGGTGCTGCCACCTAGTAGGACACTGAGGAGTTACATGCACACTTTAGGTATACTTTAGGTTGAGATAATATGCATTTCAACGTTGATCTATGTAGGTTTAATACGTTTATCTACGTTTGAATGACGTAGAAAAACGTAAATCATGCTAAAACATTGTTAGAACGTAAATAAACCTTAACGTTTTGACGTTCAAAAACCTTGCAAAAAAACGTAATTCAGCCCTTTGGTTGAGAGGAAACCAAGATAAACCTCTGACCTACGTTGGGACTAGGTAGTGTGTTTACAGGGACATAGACTATACTGCGTTGCGTACATAATCTTTGTTGATAATCAGCTGTTTGTGAACTCATTGAATCAAAGAAGAAACTAATAGGTATTGGAAAAGGGACCTACTCCCCCCTCGTTATACAATACCTATATTCTGTTATATACTTCTGAACATTTTGTGATACATAACCATTGTCCGGGGTGGGGGTTATATTAGGAGGGGGGGGGGGTTAATAACATTTGGGGCCATATCCTATAGGTAATTTCCTAGGACGGGGTAATGTCTAGGGCGGGGTTGATGTCCGAGAGGATGATGTCCTAGAATTATCAATAGGTTACCAGATACCCCTAGTTATGTACATTTGTCATGTTCCTGCATATATGAATTCCAAAAATATGTTATTGCCCCACAGCGTCTCATATGGAGTATTATTATCATTATAACCATACTGATAACCTGCCTACCTTATATTTCATCTATAATATAGCAATATACCCCAAGCTCTAAATTACATTACGTACATGCTCGTGTGTCAAGTATATTGGCAAAAATTAACTTTTGAAAGTGTCTTAGGTTACATACATCGAGATGAAATATCACAATTAAATTCCATCATTCCTAATATATATATAGCCGCATACAAAATGTATACTGATGCATCGTGCGGATATAGCACAGGGGCTTGGGAATTATTGACACTTCTGTTGAATGTTGCATCAATCATATTGACCATGTCTGTTCTCAGAAATGGATTCCTAACATGGGCCCCCATAAGTACTGGCGTCTAAAAAGGGATCCGGGAGGGCATTGATGTGCACCGATAACAGGGTTTGTAAAAACCTTATCCTGCAAAACTGCCCTTATCCTGCAAAACTGTCATTATCCTACAATAGTTCCCTTTTCCTTCAAAACTGACTTTGTCCTACAAAACTGCCATTATATCTTACAGAACTGCCTCTGTAACAATTTAGGGTCGGCGAGTAACTCGCCAGCGCTGAGTTCTTGTATAATGATGACAAGTGAACACGACCGCTGAAGCAATTATGTGGGCATCAGTAGGGCTAAAGTTGGTGAACCTTTCTGTCACAGTTGTTGAAGGGGTCTATAGAAGGAGAGATGGTCCCCACGGTCTAGCTTATCAAGCTATATCTGTTTCTCCTCCAGGGTGATGTACATAGACTAGCCTGTTGGTGTTGGTGGTGTGTGGGCCAAGCAGGAGAGTAGAACAGGAGGACAGACCGCTGACTTTGTTTAGTTGGCAGAAGGATTATGTGGCTGTGCAGTACAGAGGGGTAGGTGGGAGTGGTGGGAGGGGAGCTGAGAGAGGATGGGATCCCCCTGTGGTAAAGACTTACCTGAGTTAGACCACCACCAACGCTGAACTCTGTGGTCTCCTGTGCCGCTGCACGTATACACCACACTCCTCCTGAGTGGAGATGACACCCTGGAGTAGGGGCAGCCAAAACTCACAGGCTACTCCTTCTTTTACCTCCTGGGCAATCCTCCTCCTCCTGGGTTAGTATCCAATCCATCCTGGGTAGAGTGGGACTGAAGTTAGTTAAACTTTAGCAGTATGTAGTCTGAGCGATATGTCAGGGCTAGTATTATCGACCCTGGAGGAAACCCTGCGTAGTAGTTGTGATGCTGTGTGGTGATGGACTGGTGTGGCAGAGCTGCGGTTTGTTGTTCAGCTGAGCCTCCAGGACCAGGAGCCCTCCTCACTGCAGGAAGGTAGTAGGAGCTGGAGGTGGGGGGGGGGGGGCACTGCGGCTACACGAGGGGTAGGTACTACGCTCTCGGGAGGGCCTCCTCCAGCGCGCGCCTGGAGGTGATGACGTACTTGCCACGTGACGTCCAACTCAGCCTCTGATTGGACCAGTGCTGACCCGGAGACTGATCTAAGATGCCGTTTTTAGACGGTGCCCCCCTCCATCCAAACGCCCCACATCCCACTTCCCAACACCCCTGCAACACCTCCCTCCTCCTTCCCAACTCCCTGGGTGACTCATACCTATATGCCTAGAAACTCCTGGAAGTGCATGCAGGGCTTGCTGAGTGTGTCAGCTCGCGCCCTGGCAGCTGCAGTCTGGAGCAGCTCACAGACTGGAGTTCTAGGAAAATATCCCGGAAGCGCCAAGTGAGCAGCTCATGAAGAGAAACAGTCAGGAGGAGCAACTGACTCACAACGCACCCTTCAAGCCGAGGCACTCACCCACATCAACAGTGCCAAAGAAGCTACCAAAAACCTCAACACAAATAAACTAGAGCTCTGATATCGCTCATCCTCCATCCTCTTTTATCTGTCGCAAGCTGTATCCTTGACATTCTAAGCATCTAAAGCCTTTCGAGATGAAGAGAAAACCGTTCAGACTGTGCTGTGTCTCATTAGGGGGTCAGTCCACTTCCGGCTGCCTGGTCCGGTCACCAGGTTCGCTGACGGCGTTGGTTCAATGGGAGGCAGGATACGGAGGGGGTTGTTGTGATCTCTTTACGATGGACGCTCGTCGCGGAATGGCATTATATTATAGAGTTTGCACTTAAAATATAACTGTTAAAGCATACAGAATGCAGCCCCGGTTATATTTTTCGTCTGATGATTTGCTCACGCTGGACTACGTTATAATTATCAAACCAGTGTATTTATTTGCAAGCCATATTGAACAACAATGCACTTTAGACACTCTCCATCTTTTCTTTTAATGTTTCAATGTCATACACAGGTGATACTAAAGTGATGCCAATATAGAAAACAAACAACAAAAACATGAAACTCCGTAACAAACCTCCACAGATGTCCATGACATATGAGCAGCAGAGGGCTATAATAAACACATTTTAAATATTATTGGAGATGACGTTGTGCATTTGGCATGGCAACGGATGCCCTGAAACCCTGTCGAAGTTTATGCATACATTCATGTGTGACAATATGTAGTGTTACATGTACACTAAACATGTACCTGGTTTGGTGCTAATCAGTGCTGAGACTAGCATATCCTGGTATCTCAGGTAGTCGGGGGCTAAACCCCTATCTCCTTATCAAGCTAATCCCCTCCCCTCACACCTGGAACAAAGGGAATATGCTTTATCTAAGGTGTGAACAGGGGTGCTGATAAGAAATTCACCCACAATGCACTGCTCTGGGGTCGGGAGCCTAACCACAATGCATTGCTCTGAGTCAAAATGGCGGCCTCAGGCTCCATAGCCTGATGCGCCTGGCCCATTATATATAGCATCAATAAAGGCACGGTTCAATACGTAGGAGTAGTGGAAGGTTGGGTGCCCAGTTCCCAAAACCTGACGGATGTTGGCTGAAGGAATTACACATTGGGGTTTTAGGAACGCTAGTCCCAGGAAAATATTGGAATTTTGCATTTGAATTAATGCTTTGTGAGGGAGTTTGACCCTCTATCATTCAAGATAATTTTAGGAATTACGATTGCTGAAGCATTATTCTAGTCGTTACACACTAGCATTTAACAAGAGTATTTTCTACCTCGGTTATTCGACAAAGTGCGAGGCTGAAGACTGAAGCAGTTGGCTGGCAATACCTTTATCTGCAACGCCAAGTTGAAACCAACCATGACAGGAATAACATTTTCATTTTGATAATGGCCGCCTACTCTCTGAAACATGCTCGGCTCTTTTATGGTCTTCATTTCTATTTCCACGCTGGTTCTGATTTCCCGGAAACCAATCTGCGCAGACGATTAAGTCGTCGATAAAATCATATTTTATTTCTGCTTTAGGTTGATTTGAAGTTAAGTTTTAACCGCAGGATCGATTTGCTGAAGATGCACTGGTTGAAGCCAATGCTATACAATAATCGATAACGTTTTTGATATAATATTTTGCCATAGAGAGTATCTGCAGTTTTTAATAAACTGAGTATCCCAGTACCTGGCATGTTCGTGGTGACGGGTATATGTTTTAAAATAACCATAGTCCACATGAGAGAATACCTCTTTCGATTGGACCTGAATTGATTATTAATATATCATCCTCGTTCAAACCGAGCCATTCATCGTGTCCAATCAACTACTGAAACACCTCCAGAAGTCTGGATGAGGAAAACGTAGTGATCCTAAACAAAGTGTCATGGAACGTACTGTCCCGGAGACCTAGAGCTAGGTTTCAGGGCATCCTTGTAGTCTTGGACTTCCCGTCTTCACCAAAGGACTCATGATAACAATAGACTCATATGTTATAACAAAACAACAGATTATAAGATGAGATGTAAAAAAATCAAGAGGGGGGGGATGTTGACAATATCATAAAACGGAAATGTCACGAGTAAGAGTTCATTTAAATCATTGTTTATAGTTTTCTTAAAAGCAATCTTAAAATGATTGAGGTATTCCATTACAGTTTGCCCCTTCTTTAACGCATTCCACTTATAACAATTGATGGCTCGATAAAAAGCACTCCTGAAACTAGAGGCTTAAAGGACCAGTGTTCCTTAGAACTTGTGGCTAAATTCTTTCTATCAATTAAACCTTAAATTTTGTAGGGACATAATTATACAGAAGAACATAGCTGTATATCTCGTCTTTACTCAAGCTTTCAACATTTACAGGAGTAAACGACATCTAAGACCTTTGTTTACTGGCCAAAGGTGCAGTAGATTCAGTGTTAAGTACCAGTTTTAGCTACTAGGGAACGCCATATGGCCACTTATATTATAATCATCTGTTTTGAAATGTCCTGTTATGGTGCAAACGTTCGATATTCGGAATGTTAGGGGTTTGAGCCTAAGTTGGTGTTCTTGTACTTAATGGTTTATTCTGAATGCAGACTTTTAACAAAAAAAGGACTCACACGGATTTCAATGTCATATAATAGCATGGCACTGTGCTTCTAATCAATCGCATGAACAGATCGGCATGTACTCATCATTCGATGCCCTAAATGTGTTTCATCCTTCAATCTTCAATCAAACATATCAAACAATATGCAGTAAAGCCTGCAGATAATGGTTGACAACTGCACTGATTATGTTCGACGGACAGGTGGCGATACCACTGTTTAGATTGATCGACTCCGCCTGCTTCTAGATGGCAGCACTGTTCTCTGGCTCTCCCAGTGAATCCGGGCTTGTTGTAGTCATGCTGTAGGATGTGGTAAACGCCATTACATAGACAGTTCAAAAACAGTCCTTTTGTGAAGTAAAATGTATGATCGATTGTAAACTGTAACGATGTCCATATTCTTTATCACAATATTAAAGTGTACATTACTCAGTCGTTCTTCCTTGGTTTATGAATAATAATAGGTTATCATTAGTCCACGGGTACAAAAACAGAGTGGAAAAGTAAAGGATCAGGGGATGAAAACTTTAAAAGGTAATTTAGACGGTAAATTTATGTGAGGGAATTTCATTATTTCCTAAAGGTACCGCATTCACTTTATACATATATACAATTCCCTATGAAGATTTTATTGTCGTGAAGATTCATAACAAGTTACTTTTTAAATATTCGTATAACAGCATGAATCAAGGGTTTTCTCGGGGAGGTAGGGTGTATGTTTGAACATTTAAGAAATAAATAAATTATTGTCTCAGTTCAATGATATATACACATATAATATTGTCGTGCTTGATATTTCCCCTTTAGCTGGTTCGCCAATATTTGCTATGCATGCATTTATATAATGGGAAAGGATTTCCAGCGAACATCTCATACGAATCTGATATGCTCTGCAAATGAATAGGGGAAAAATGCAAAATAAACAGTCGTAGCCTTTGAAAGATATTAAATGAGAATACAATACCAATACATTAAACCTATGATTTCATGATATCTCAGTGAACAAAAAAACGTTATACAACGTTATATAAAGTTTCTCTATGGCTTCTTATCACTTATTTCTCGGACTGGTTGTGGCTGCCAAAAATACCAGATTGCTACTTCCTGCCTACCTAGCTTCCTACCTGCACGCTTGTCTTCCTGTCTTAGACATTGTCTATTCATTTCACTATCTATACCTTTAAAGAGTCAAGGGCACTTGATGGTAATAGTGACCTCTGAATCAGCTGACCTTTGCCTGTGAAATGTAAGAAGAACCAGCGATGTTAACACCCTTTACATCTAATATTTGAACAACTTCGGAACACCTGAAGGAATCTGAATAGAGCCTACTTGATTTATGTACACACACACTCAGTATAAACCCCGCCTAATAGGGAGTTCCATGAGGACTTAAGGGACTAGGCTATGTAAGGGGGTGCTGCACGTGACGAAGTGACATGGCTGAGATATTAACTAACAAAAGCCTCCCCATACTCCTAAGCTGTTGAGTGAAATTGTAAAGTAACAACTATCACAGGGGAGTAGAGTGGGCTTTATATGAAGTTAAGCTGGTAGTCGTGATGTAGGAGGGGTACTGAACACGTATACACTCCTACCTGTAGTGTGCCTATTGATTTACTATCATAATCTACTATAAGTTCACTCTGGAGAACTGACCCTTTCCTTTATGTGCCTGTTCAAAGGGAAGTTCAATGACACTGCACAAGACATACTCACAAACCTTCATGTACAGGCATGTCAACTGCTTGCAAGCGGACATGGTGAGTCAGAGATCAGGTTTATGTACTCAATGATACTATTATGCAACATGAAAGAAGTATATATATATATATATATATATATATATATATATATATATATATATATATATATATATATAAAAACCAGCAGCAATCAACAAGCGAAGGACCTTTACTACTTACTAAAGCAACATTTTTCCTTTGAGGACCATTCTTGCCTTGGCTATACACAATTTGCTTTTACTTTTGTGATGTCTCAGTAGCTCACCTTCGAGGTGGCATTGATAATAGCCATCAGCCACATACATGTGTCTATTCAACAGCATCCTTCTGAATAAGCCTTATTTGGCTGACAAAAGTGTGTGTGGTAAATTGCTGCAACTTGTGTTAAACTTGTATGAGTCAAATATGGGGACTTGCATTAAAGACATAATTTTCTGTACTATCCTCATCTAATGCTAATACACCTTAAGGAAAGTAACATTTAATTGGTGTGCAGCAACATTCCGCCCATATATGGCCACGCCACACTGGAAAAAATCTGTCCAAGTAATTCAATAAAGTTTATGGAAAATCCCAAAGGAGGCAAAACAAGTTTTCACTGAAGGTCTGTTTTTAATAGAGCTTTAAGGTTTTCAACAATGTCAAGCAATAAGGTCATTTACTGTCACATTTCCTGATAAAAGGCCCAGCCCAGTGGGCAAATTCAGGTTGATTCAACGTTGGCTCAATATTAGTGGTGACTTGATATCAACAGTTGATACAGGGTTGTCATTTGGTTATTATTGATGAAGTCATCAACACTGACAGTGCATCAGTGATTCAACATCGATATGGCCATGCTGGATCAACTTGATCATCAACAATGAGTCAGCATTATAAATGATCATTCACATTGATTTGATATTGCCCCGTCAACATAGAGGGACGATCAACCTAAATGCAGCAATCTATATAGTTTAATTAGGATATTCCACCCCAATATTTGCTAGATTAAATGATAATTCTAGCAGGGACGCCATGTTGTTATCAAACCAAGGTGTACACAATCCATTTCATACACTGAAAACCTAGATCTGTTAGACAGGTGATCAGGGCTGATAAATCAGGGTGATTATGCGCTGTTGATGAACAAATGTGATCACTGATCACCTAACATAATCATTTAGAGGACATGATTTTGCCACCAGGGGCCCTACTATACAACAATGTGATATACAGTACTTACCAAAGGTGCTCTATGGATTAATACCTATACTTATCTTATGGGTGTTTATAGAATGGTGAATATGGATCACATATGAAACATCAAGATTAAGGTTGGCTACTCATCCGTTTGCATATTAATTAGCTGCTATTGCATAGGCATAATTGGAATAAAAGGTGCATTCTACGTTGAGTCTGTCATTTGGAACGCAAACCCCTTGAGAATTTGTTGAAGTTTTGCAAGTGTTTTATTCTGTATCTTTACATATCGAGTATACACCTATTATTATTTATCTCAATATGCATCCAGAAAGGTAGGAGTCTTTGTTAATTTCTTTCTGATGCTTTTCTTATTCTTAAATTATCACCATGAATGTTATTCCTTATTGACGTATTATAGAAAGGTGGTTTATGTCACGTTAACCACCAGTCACATGTACCAGATTTGCCATCCATATTTAGTACTTATCAGCTTATCTCTACCCTAACTCTGATTGTATAAATTGCATTGGTCCTACTCTAATATGTCTATGGAGCACATAGATATCGACAAGGCCTTTTAGGGTACTTTGATTTTGAGGCCATAATTCAAATACCAATGTGTGCCTGCCTCACTTGCCTGCGACGTATGTGAAAATTACAAAAATAACATTGGGAATATAATCATTCATAAGAGCAATGTATGTGTATAGCATACTACAGACCCCAACTATGGTTCTTAGACTAAAGAAATCAATGCAAGGCTTAACTTGGAATCCGCCAATTTTACGCACAAAGAGAAAATATGTTCCACCAGTGCACTCTTAAATGTTATCCAAAAACGCCAATGACTGAAGATCCCAGAAATAAATGCCAAAAGAAAATGAGACGTTTCAACGAAAAGAACGCATTTACAACAGCGGAAGACGTGCCCCGAGGGGACAGACGGAAACGTACTCTCACGCCAGAGGTTGGATTGCCTGTGATTCACATTGTTGGACAGGGTATCTGGTTGGAGAATGTAGAGAAGCTGACTGCTGGTTGCCGGTGTCCGGCGTGTAAAACACTCACCGGCGGTCGTCTGCTGCCTGACGTAGAAACAGACGGCTCGGGGATGTTCTCGTGGGGCGCATATTGACCGAGACACTGCGCCCCCCTTCCCATCGTCCCTAGCGCGCGTTCTGAAAGATGGCGGAGAAATTTGAAGGATACGTGCGTTGGCAGACGACACTGAAACTGTGAGAACCACTACCTACAGCCGGTCACTTGGACTGCGGACAGGGGCGGGAGTGGCCAGAGATGTTGGATTGTACGCTGAGGAGGCTGATGTACGGCTAGACAGGGCGGAGAGCGGTCAGTATGAGGTGAGTCGTGGTGAGTGACTGTGAGCCGATCCCTCCTCCTTCTCCCCCTGTGTGTGCCCTGTCAGTGCTGTGAGCAGCTCAATGCCCTGTCAGTGGGCCCTCACATGAGCTGCTCTTTAGTGATGGTGCCTCGGCAATTCACGCCAGTATTCAGTCTCTAGCAAACCATGTTTCTTCATGTACTGATATAACATTCAATCCTGCATGATCGCATCTTGTACATCACAGTCTAGGGCTTTCATGCTGGGAGCTTGTGGAAGCCACCCAGGAAGCCACACAGGAAGCCACCGTAATCTTACATTAATATGGTCCCTTACTACACCACGTTTCAGCACTGACAGTTGTGGCACATATTGATCGCTTCATATAATTACCGGCAGTTGAAACATGATCTTTACACCTTTCTAAATAAGGCGATTTGGCAATTTAGTGATTTAAAAAAGCCATTGATAACAACCCCTTTCAAATAGATGTGCGTTTTAACAAAGCGCTGTGTATACGAGAAGTTAGGAGAGCATGTATCTGATACAGTGTACATCATCATGTTCCTCAATATCATACTTGTACTTCCTACTACCTGGCTATACCTGATCTAACACATATATGGCTACAACATTTACTCATACACCATCATACATCATCCTTCCCCGTTGTCAATGTCCTTCTCTGATTTCATGCATGTGCTCTAGTTTCTGATATTGGTGACGTGTATCATATGTTGGTATTTAATCATCACCATTGTCCGAGTAAACAAAAAACGTTATACAACGTTATATAACGTTTCTCTATGGCTCCTGATTATGGCAAAACGTTATAGAGTGTAAAAGCTTATTTTTGTTAGCTGAGGTCGCCATATCATATTGTAATATTCCCTCTTACATGGGTCATATGTTATTGCCATCGTTACCTTTGGACACATACTACCTAGACCATTCTGTGTGCCACCCTTACTATATATATATATATATATATATATATATATATATATATATATATATATATATATATATATATAAGCGGCCTAGCACACCCCTACTAGGCCATAGGGACCTGTGCAGGGCTTGGCTCAGAGCTAGGACAGTCCATTCTGCCTGACTGCTCAGCGTCCCCTCCCCCTCTCCACTAC
This sequence comes from Harmothoe impar, assembly GCA_947462335.1. Lineage (NCBI taxonomy): Eukaryota > Metazoa > Annelida > Polychaeta > Phyllodocida > Polynoidae > Harmothoe > Harmothoe impar. The sequence continues at coordinate 45,559,942 of OX381708.1, forward strand.
TGCTAGCAGAGCAGATCGAACGCTGTGAGCGCGAGCAATTCTTCTATTGATTCTTGGATCCCGTTACGCTGGTTCTCGTCCGCCTTGCTGTCTATCCTTGCACGCCTGCCGGGTCCCTACCATCTCACCACTACTCCTCCTGCTGTTCCTCCTGGGCAGAGCAGCTTAGCCACCCAATGAGCTGCTCTTCTCCGCCAGTGTCTCTCCAGGCCTTATACTAACCTAGACATTTAGGGTACTACAAATGGGGTTACAAATCTAGCCGCTTGCTCAGTAGGCAACGAAGCAAGCCTCTCTTGAAAGGCGATTTTAATGGCATAACTTGAAGCGCTCGTTACGTTTGCTCACATAGCACAGCCTGCTAAAATATATAATTACATACATAGGACTAGGTGGTTTTAAGCTTATTTTGCACCGTTTCACGACATATATAAAACACGTAGGAAGGGCACTAAACCATGTGTCTATAATTTTATGACCACTCCTGTATATAGTTGGTGACATAGTTTAGAAGCCACTGTCGACAGGGCTCTATAAGGCTGATTGGGACATACCATAGACTAGCGCTCGAGCTAGGAGAACCTCGTGAATCTTATTTCAACGAGATTCTCGTGGTCGTAATGTCCACACCTAATTTACACGACCACTTTTTACTTTACTGATATCATGTAACTAAGGCCACTTAAAAAATCACCGCGCGCATCATGAAAATCATGATTTGGGGAAAACTTTTTTTTTTTTTTTTTTTTACATTTTTGATCAAAAATATGTTAAAATTGCCGAAATATTGGCAAATTTGGTATCAAATTAAAGCTTATGCTGTCAGCAATGCAGTCAGCTAGGTATAACCTGCATTGTAACAACTTTTGCTGATCAATAAACTCCAAATTACTAAAATGTGAAAATTGATGGCGAAAAGTGCAAATTTCCCTAGGTATTTATGGCCTGAGTAAAAAAGAAAAAAAAATATATAAAAAACGCCCTCGTCATATTTTTCGTTGCTTGGTGATGAGAAACAATTTTTTTTTTGAGTGGCCTAATACATAGTTTTAGTCATTAAGGAATGAAGTATAATTGTTCACCTTCCTCAGTAATACCTTTAGCATAGGCTACGTTGCACATGCCTGGTGGTGTTATAAGTGTATGCTGTCATACTAGGTGTTGAACATGCAGTATCGTTTAGATATTGACCAGAACTAGGTGATAGTTGTGCATAATAAGAAAATAATAAGCATGATCGAGACATCAGTACATTGTGTATCAACCAACATAATTATATACACATTGTAAAATAACCACAACAAGAACAGGCCTGTCCATACACAACCAAACGCCGCTATTCACATACTTCACTCTAGATATTTAATAAATGGGAATTGTAGGAGTCAAAAGAATTTCTAGACCATATTTAATGAGTATGACATCCGCGGAAAAAGGAAGTTCCATTAGAAGTATGTGTAAGTTCATAATTTACTTATTTGACTAGTATGATAATATTGCCCAGAGCAAATCCCCATCTACTTCTGTTTCTCAAGACACAATTCGATTCTCATGAGTAAGACCTATAATCAGCAGGCCTACTGAAGACAATTATTTTCTGTTATCGAAACCATTGCTCTATTACGTGCTGATGATTAGAATCTGCCATCTCAGACACACTATAAAACAGCAGTAGTTGATGACTCGCGTTATTCTTGCAGATGTGGTAGTTTATCCTCCGGGGAAACCCAGATAATGTACTGTTCAGAGTGAGCATGAGTATTTTTCCCAATTTGAATTTCAAATTCCTAGAAATCCGACCCCTCTGAATATATATAGAGACAGTGTGAACAATCATCATGTAGCCCAACAGCTTCCCCGGGGGATCAGAGAGGACATGACCTTTGTGTTCTATGTCTGAGTTGATTTGGATATTGTATGAACAGAATATAAAGTACTTACTGTGACACGAGACGGTGTACCCGTCGATCGGGCTCTATAAATGCAATGACAAACAGCCGCTAGTTCACGAACAGTTAGCACATATTCTTATGATTAACTGCTAAATCAAATCAAATATTCATCATGGAGAAGATAGTGTATTGTCTAAAACACAATAGGACAATGTTTGCCGCACAATATAAACATTTAATGGCATCTAGGCCTACGTACAGGGGAAAATACACAAAACGTCTTTCTTCTGGGTCATCTGATGATAAGAAAATTACGTATGTCAGATCTAATTTCAAAACAATCGTACAGATTGTGTATGGCAAGAATAAGCCGTTTAGGGGACATGGACCATATTAAGAGTGTGTAATATCTGGCATAAAAACTACTTTAGATTAAGATGGAGGGTTTTGATAATAATAACAATAAATAATTTTGCATTAATATCCCTTCTTAAAAGTTGCTACAAATCAATGTCTGAGAGAGACAGCGATAGAAATAGATAGATGGAACACTGTACAGTAATGTATAACCAGTGCGGTCCACACGGATGGTAGGAGTTGTAGAATAGAATCCTGCAGGTAAGCCATCTCATAGCCTCCTTTAGATTTTGATTAAAATAATGTTGTGCTGCATGCATAATCAAAAAGTATTAGCAGTATAGAGACATCAGTACATTGTGCACTAGCCATCATTCACACTTTTCAGATTAATTGATTAAATCCCGAATGGGCCTGTCCAAATACAACCAAACAACAATATTATGACTGTATATGTATACACATATATATATATATATAAACACATAATAGCACACTCCTTGAGGTACTCCATATACATGATCTATATCAGAAAGCACATTTTTGTATGGTCCAACACCATTTAAGAACTTGACAACATAACCATAGTGGATAGGCATGGGCTTAGCTTAAATATAAAGAAATAATTGGAGAAAAACAAATGAGTCTACCTGAAAGTACATAATTGTACTGCTTATTGTTGACCAGTGGCATGATTACAGTGCTCTGAGGCAATGCCTAGTGGCCATAAAAATCAGTTCAATGTTGAATCAAAATTGAAGGGTTCTCTACCCACTGGGTACCCATCTGTCTCCTAGAGGACACAATTTTATTAAGTTCATGTAAGACCTGTTTTCAGCCTTGATAACAATCATTTTCTGTTATTTGAAACCGTGTCCCTATTACACACTGAACATTAGAGTCTTTTACAACACTGTCAACAGCAGTAGTTATTCCTGTACATTTGCTATTGTCCTCTAGGGACACCCAGGCAGTGTCCTGTTCAAAATGAGCATGGGTATTTTCCCCAATTTGAATTTCAGATCTCTTTAGTACATATCGTAGAATATATGAATACAATTATATGCCCACTCCTATGAATACATATAACGACAGTGTGAATGACGCCTCCTCCAGGGGATCAGAGAGGACATGGCCCTTGTGTTCTATCTCTGAGTTGATTGGGATATTATATGAGCAGAATAGGAAGTGCTCACTGTGACATATGAGTGGGTGTACGTGCCAGTGGGGAGAACAGCACTGTAAATAGAATGACATGCACTTAGCAGCTCGCGGGTAGATGTAAGCCCTCACACATATCCGGTGTTGACACGATTTATATCATGCATATAATACAGGTAGACCTGTGTTAGTGTACGAATCAATACTGATATATGTAAATGAGGCACTCATTCCTTTCCCATGGGGGTACTTTCAACCTTTCCAGCGGAATATTAGTAAAGTCTGGGGTGATGTGAACATGTCAAAATTCCTACACTGTATTAGGTTTTGGGCTATATTGCCAACTATCAGTTGCATATCATTGTTTCTTAAAAACCGTATCTTAATAATATGATAAAGCTGTATCTTAATAATATATAATACAGGATTGATATTTTCCTTTACTGTGTGTAGTTAATATACAGGGAGCGTTCAAATTTACAAAATGAATTTTATAAATTTTACTCGCATATACCATAAATGTATATTTCAGCGTGGAGAAAGGCTTTGGTTAGAGATCACCCTTAAAAGGCCTCGTCATTTTTTCCCCACGCTGAAATATACATTTATGGTATATGCGAGTAAAATTTATAAAATTCATTTTGTAAATTTGAACGCTCCCTGTATATTAACTACACACAGTGAAGGAAAATATCAATCATGAATTGATTCGATACCTAACCTAAAATTATATCTAACGAGATGAACAGGTACAAACTTACCTAGTATATTTTATTGATTTAATCTATACATAGGTCTAGCACATAGACAGTGCTGCCATACTAAACCTACACTGGACATAAGTCCTACAAATAAAGGTCATCTAATATTTATCCCACTAGATAGGCGGAATTTATAAAATAAATTCTGTGGGATAAACACTTAAACTCCTGAATGTCTACCTGATGAATCTTTGAAAAAGATGAAACACTAGAACTCACCACCAGGCACTTCCCCTACCTCTCATTGGCATGACTGTGTGTGGAATACACACTAAGTCACTCAGTCACACATTTTTTTCATATAAAAATATGAGAAAAATCTCCTACTTGCTAGGTATAACTGCATGTTTTCTTTGTCAAGAATTAATAAACTTGATTAAAGAAAGTATCAGGATTTTCTGACTGAAATCTCCCAGTTGGGAGACTTGGGTTTTGTTATTTGACCTAAATAACATGCCTAAGCCAATGAAAAGAGAGAATGGGAGAGCTTCTGGTCACCTGACAGTGTCGGCCATGTTGGGCGCCGAAAAAAGTTTACTTACCTGTTCAGTTCTAAGTGTAGTAGCGGAGGATCAACACACCGTCTTCTCAACTCACATATATAATACAGGGTTATACTCACTCCTGGACAGTCCATATCTGGCTGTCCCTATGATCTCCCATACCCTTGATAGCTGCTCACGCTGGAAAAATTAAAAGAAAACACGCCCTTGACATATTATTCAGTGATTGATGATAAGAAATGTTGGGGTAGCCTAAACCGTACGTCAAAGCTCATACGCATTATGATGGTGTTAAATTTCAAAGAATAATATAATGGCCATGAGAGAGAAGTGATTATTTGTCACAATTGCCAGTGATGTGATGACAGAGGAGCATGTTATCCACTTCTCAAAAGAAAAGTCTTGTAATCGAGCAGGTGTTCTGCAACTAATTCCATGAGATAGAACATCCTAGCAGTTATGGCAATATCATTGAGTGTGATGCATGTTGCCATTTCAAACCTGACCCGTTCTCTGTGCCACACCTATGTTAATATTCAACACAGAATTATTATAATACTACATATGGAAAGAGGACTATTGGGACATAGTACGCAGCCAATAATTTGTGCATTCTATGATGTATTAAATGAAATATTTCTTATCAAAGTTAGGATATCTTATATCTCAATTTCACCTGATTATCACTTAAGAATAATCTAGTTTATATATGTTTATAATAGACACAACTAAAACGACAACATTTTTGTTTTAAATGGCCTTTATTTTACTATGTTGAATTATAATGGTGCACAATGTTTCGGCAGGAGTAGGTGCTTTCATCAGGTGAGCAGTTTTTAACAAGAATGTTGACTGATCTGTTTTACTAATATAGCAGGTATGACACGATTCATCAAGAGTGTGGATATTATCAAAGGTAGTAAACATATCTACATCAGAAATATATTTTTAATCTTATTGAACCTGCCTCATATAGAAAATCTATATTATCTTTATTTATACACACATAAAATGACATTTTTTGGCCAATGGCAGTTGAGGATGTATTTTCAGTAATAAGGATTGCATACTATTTAATTGAAGAGTAAAAGTACTACCTCCTCTATATTTAGGATGTAGAGAAAGATACAGTGGACAGAGCTGCCGGCACATGGTGTAATTACATCAATTATTTGAGAGGTCTTCAAATAGCTTTTCCTGGTAATTATTATGTACTTCTTTTCTACAATCCACTTTGAGATACATATACATCACTGTCTTGGTCCAGATTTGTTGCCTGGGTGTAGTACAGCAGGATTTAGCATGATATCTCCCTGTCCGACATGAGGTACAGGATAATGATACATATTCTGCATGAGCTCCTTCCCTTGAAATAGGCTTACTTCAGGACATTATCATAACACTGGTTTGGATATTTCTGCTTTTCTTTGTTGGTAAGATAAACACTTCATGTTTACTGTTCTACTCCCACATATGCCATAAAGTAAACGATATATTACGCTTTTAATGGAAAAAGTGTCTGACTTAAGTATGTGTCCGTCTCTGGGTGGATCTACCCTAGCATAAGTGTAGCTTTCTATGGGGTGAGGCTTCCTCATTGTGACACTTCCCTACCCATGAGGACCAGTCGTATATTTGTATACTTTCAGTAGGTCAATTTTCCACAGCACAAGACACAATGGCATAATCATTAAGACAATGGTTTCCACTTTTACAGCAATACATCGATGCTTGTACTTTTGCAATCACTTGCAGTCGACTGTGAACAATACAGCAGCTTGTTCTAGATTTATTACATTAACAGCCCTCTCCCTGATGATTGGAACACTATAAATGTCAGATTTAATTTTGAGGCAATCCATTATGAAATGCCTCAATAGCTTACAGTTCAAATGCTGTGTGACAATAATGAACAGGTTACCTCAAGCCATCCTGGTGACATACAACATGCTGTGAATATAGGTTAGAGCGTGTAGCCTGGAAAACCTAGCAATAGGCCTGTGTCCACTAGCATATATGAGGCCGTTTGTCGTCCGTTAAAACGTGAATTTGAATAAAAATACGAAATATATGTTTTGTGTCCCTGTGGACACAGCTGGACGACAAAATTCTCAAATACAAAAGGGGGAGAGCAATATGCAGGGGTCAAAAATGGACGTCAAAAGTGGGCATTTAAATATCTAACATGTTTGATTTTTAGTGCAGAAATTGGAATATATGCTCTTTATTTTTTGTAAAACCTTGTCCATGTTTGCCCTGGGCAGTCTGGGCAGCAATTTATAACGCCTAGTGGACACAGCATACCTGCAGTTAAAGTAGAATATATCTACAAAATATATTCCCAGATATGTACATATTTCTGGACATCAAAACGACCATATATTCCACTTTCTTTGTCGTATAGTGGACACAGGCCTAATTCAGTTGGGAAAAATAAAATGCGATATATCTCAGGTGTTTGATTAATTATTTCATATTCATGTCCTCTACTCATTTTTCGTCCAGATGTAATTGCTGAAGTAGAGAGAGTGAGAGAGAAGGAGGGAGAAGGGGAGAGGAGGGGAGAGAGAAGGAGAAAGAGAATAAGACACCGAGAGGTATATAGTGGGACACTGCAGACAGAGACAGACAAATATCAGAAGATTGTAGTGTCCATAACAGTGATGGGATGTTGAAATCATGGTTTGTCTGAATATCAAAGCATTGCTATAATACTTAGAATACAATATTTCCTTAGTGCGATCTCCCGAATGGAAATACAGAAAGGAAGTAGATTTGTACTCGGAGGTATGTACATTGTATTTTGTTCTTGGGGAGCTAGAATTGGGATCGTACAAATGTCACTGTGGGAGTATTGAAACATGATACGCTTGGATATGGTAACAGTTCAACTTCACAATTAAGTCATTGTCAACAACACGGCTATTCAACTAGCACTGAAATTGATTGCTGAGGTGCGAATAACAAATGAAGTATTTTATTTTCTCTATTCAAAGAGTACATTTTACTGACTACCAGACTTCATTGTTTGTAGATATTGAGGTCCATTGCATTCAGACTTGGCCTGGTGTACAGTATAATATATCTCAATCATATAACCATTATATTCTTCCAGCTTTGAATCTCCCTTCTATAATGATAATTTCCATGGGTCTATGGCATACTTCCATGTTTATACGTTCATATTTTTGCATTAGTACATACTGCTATTCCCTGTTTACGCACCTGGTATTATACCAGTCTATGACAACCGCAAGGGCTAGAGTGGTATCGAAAACAATAAAGTATTGGTGCACTAAACGCAGGTATTGAATAAGTGCTGGTCTTATTCAAACCCAAGGTATAAAGCCTACTTAAGATAAATGAGCACCTGAGAGCTTATACAGTTCAGTACATACATGGTGGGGAATGATAGAGAAGAGTGCTTTTATTGATCTTGTTTTGGATAATGGTAGTCAACATAATGTGAATGTCTGTCTTCATTATAGGCGCAATTGCTGTTGGTAGTCAGACGATATTGATATTTGTCTCTACATTGGTCATTTGATCAGTTTACGCAGGTGAGGATGATGTACAAAATTATGTTAGTTATACGTATCTAAGTAAAACAAATGTAGGAATTCAGTAATCAATTACCACAATCTGTATAACTTGTACGCTAGTCCAAATCTGTGTAGATCGTTGGTCAGTGTTCGATAATCTTATATAATCAGGCTAAAGAATGAAGCTTAGAGCAAACCCAAATACAAGGCTGTCCTCGTGGCATTAAAGAAACGGAGGCAGGCAGAAATTTATTATTACGTATTTCACCAGGAGTTGTTGATGTAATTTTAGGCAGTGGGTGTAGGGGACAGAATTGGTATGGTGCCCACGTTTTGCCAATCATCTCATCTGGTGCTATAATTTCGCCGCATCTAATCTGTCCTCTCCCACCCCTTGCTCCCTCTCAGTCTCCCTCCCGCTCTTCCCCAGCCAATCATTAGTCTCGGTTCAAGTGGACCCAGACCCCCCTCCCCCTGGTGCCAGCACTCGATCGATCAGCTCCCAACCAACACCTACTACTTTAGCCGTCAGCCCACACCTCCTGCACCCTCTATGTTGGACATGAGGAATAAAATCCTATATATACTGTCCCCGCCACAAACACACCGGTCCCACAGATATATGAAAGAAGGTGACTACTCATAAATCATGAAGCTGTTTCTCTTTGCTTCTTATTTTCTTGTGTTTATACATAATTTTTCTCTTTCTATGAGATGGGTGGAATCTCATGCATATTTCCTCTGCCTGTGGAATGCCGACGATAATGCGCCTATTGGCCGCAGCGAAGCAGCATTTCCCCGTGGGATATGCAGGTTCCCACATATAATAGGGGTGTGGTCCAGCCGTAGGGCCTGGCTATATTTGTTGTGATTGGAGGGGTAATATTAGCATGCAGACTACATGGGTCTTTCTGAGATCACACCCTCCCCCCAACCTCCCACCACCACCATCATACATGGCCCTCAGCGACTGGCCACCTCTGCCTAGCTGGCAATATTCATGGCCTTTCCCATCTTCCCTGCCTTCAGCCATGGCCAACATCTACGGTGCTAAAGGTCTAGGGAAGCCAACCTAAATACAGACCACTCATTTCTAATTCAATAGGCACCTCCCACTCTTAACCCGCTCCTTCTAGCATGTCCCTACTAGCTCTTCATTTCCCATTGTACCTCTGGGATAGGCTAGGGTCAGCCTATATAATATACCAATACTTCATTTAGTTTCTATTATGCTACACATATTTATCACTCAGAAATGCAGAAATGCCGAAAAACAGTTCCAGTGTTGTTGGGGATTTTACTGAGAATGCAGAGGAGACATTACAAGGAATCTAAATAAAGCATGAAGGCAGATTTATGAAACTGTTTCAGCAATCCCAGACCCAAGAAAGGTCCAGAATTCCCACATCCACCAGAGCCTGCATAGAAAAGCCTATACGGGTTGAGAGAAATTTGATATTACCCTTTGCAATATTCTAACTAACTTATGCATTATTGAATCTGTAAAGGAATCTGTAAAGGATTTGTGCATTATTGACATTGGATAATTCCTCCTGATGCTCGACTCAGATTCAAATGGACGATATGAAAAGAGTTCTGAACATTCAGTTTATTGACAAACTCTCGGATTCACCGATTCATGACAGGGGCAGTCCTCCATGTTTAGTTGATTTATTGATAAAATTCACTTTTGAGGGAATGGATAAATGAAGTCGGCGGTGCAGGCTATCGGTAGTAATGAAAATGAATGAAGCCGTGTGATGACATATCATTCCATACCTGTCCAGCAGAAGCCAAATGATGAATGGACAATTTCCTCCCTCCATATTTAAAGACGCTGTGTGACCGAGGATTTATTGAGTCTCTCCGCTGATGAATGACTAGTTCAAAAGCTTTCAGCAGCCGGGCATTCAACAAAAGAGGACAAAAACACATGATGAATGTTTTGGATTAAGACAGAGCCACGAATGTATTTGTCACCATCCTCACCGAAAAAAATCCCCCACCTTTTAAATAATTCAAAGCCCAGACCGAAAGAGAAAATATTATCAGGAGAATAAAATGGTAACCCAGTTTGCATTCAGAGTTTTCATTGCTCCTAAATGTTGCCACATGTTAGGTTGTCTATAGCTATAAGCAGGCTCTCTTTGCCAAAAGCCTGCAGTAAAAATGGAATTATTCCAATTGAGTGCTGCAAAGATGCAAAGGCGTAGGCGTGTAACATGAGCAAGGGAATCCCACAATGGAGACTCAAATAAAGGCCCCAAACTAACAACATGGCTACACTTCTTTTTAGTATTAGCCCAGTAGGCGCATTAGCTGCAGGAGCTCGCATGCAATATAACAATTGGCAAAGACATCAAGGTAAGATATTGGAGAATGGAACTCATCTATTGACAAAGTGTTGGAGTAGTGCAAATCATGCTAGGCTCTAGAGATGGATGATACTGAGGCTCTGGCACCTTCCTCTAGATATGGACAGCGAAATTGTATTGTGTAGTGACTATTCCTACCAAGTACATTAGTGTGAGCTTGTCTATGTGTAGAACAGTGTGTTAGGTACATGCAGGAGGTGGGACACTTGTGCTATGTAACACCCTGGCACAAGGGAAAGTGTCCCATATTGCGTGGTCATGTTCCATTATGTTCGAGGATGTTATAAGACTCATGCATCACATAGAGTTCTATCCTCGATAGTGTGATATAGAACAAACTTCACACATAAGCAAGTAGTACCACATTTATTTGCTGGGTACATATTATATTCCCCATGTATCAACTCTGTCCTTATGGTTTTCCTAGCTGTATTAAAAGGGTCTTTATCTCCTATTTCCATCAACACATTTATTTGTCCAATATACACGGATACAGGCACATGTATTTCTTTGTAAAATGTGTGTCTCATGTAGCTCTCTCACCATGATTATGACCTTTAATAACTGTCGAAATGGCTTTAAACCACAATTATTCACTCACTTACTATTTTTCATTATCATATAACACACATTGCTATAACTATTATATATCTACCATATGGTATATACCATAGAACTACCATAGATTCTAGTCCAGGTTTCCGTTTCCAAACTAGAGGAACACTTGATCAGAAAGAATCCTTCACATCTGTTCCATCTGGCTGTTTAGGACAGTTTTGAATATTCCTACATTCAATTCCTACTTGACGGTATGGCAAGGGGGTGTTTGATGGCAGACCATCTGCTTTTTCTCTCATGCTGTGGGAAGGGTAGCATCTGGAATAACTTTTTCCCACCTCGGTATGGGCATGGCTTCACAAGCATTTAACCTTTCATTTTAAAGACAAAACAAAAATCCATGTCAACAGGATATTATTAGTAACCACACGAAAGCGCCTTTTCAGTAAATCCTCTCTGTGTTGCCATATATAATAGAGAGCGTTCTCCTGTTCATAACTCTTTAAAACATTGAAATGCACAGATGCCACCTATACTCAAAACAGACCCTCGTGGGAATATCTCGGGTTGCGTTAGCTGTCAGGAAACAGATGGAGATGTGAGCCAGAACATAACTGCTGATCATCCACATCAAAAACAGTCCACACATGATGCATCTGGACTTTTTGTGGTCCTCTATACACATTGTGTATAGCCCGAATGTTCCCAACTGTGTGGGTGGCCATGGGAGGAACGATGCGCTGTTAGCAGTATGGCACTATGCCAGGAGTAAAATGAGATTTTAATTGATGCTTATATACAGTTTTCATACAACTGTGCGTTTTTCATACCTAATGCTGATTAAGATAATGTGCTATAGGCTGAGTAGTATAGTTTACCTGGCATACTTAAAGGGCACAATTTATCCCTCATCCCACTGGCATAGCGATGAGGGGGTCGGACCTGGAGGGGCATGATCCCATTGTATTTACGGATGCAAATTCCTGAAAAGAAAATGCAGAGAGGAAACAATGTTCCCTTGGCTTATATTAAACGTATTTGTGATCTAATAATTATATTCAATAGTACATTGTTTGAAAAGTGTAGCTATTGTCAAGCAAACAGATATATTGAACCCGCACTGACATTGACTTCTAAGGTCTGAATAGTAATGATCCAAGAAATTAAATGCGGTTTGCATTATTCAAAAGGAAAATGGGCAAAATAATTATATATAAATGCTATGCCCATGCTCTGTACTGCATATAATTCTATATCAGAGACTTGCAGCCAAGAAACGTTTCGTATTTCTTTAGTTGCATATAATGTAAATGCAAATCATGTCGGACAAGCTCAATAGAACTATGTCCATGCTTATGGCCATCACAGGTGTGGCCCAGATGGTGTCTTACCTGTATCTTCTATGCCATTGAGATGGATATTTCTGCCCCCCTCCATGAAATGCGATAGCTAAGTTCTTACTGTAACAGTGTGGGTAGCGGACTAAAGGCAACATACACATCACTTAATTTGTCTGAGCAGACACACCCTCAGAAAAGTGAGAGTCATTGTCGCTAAAACTACCCTCACCTGAGAATCGGCCATTGCCTGACCCTCAGGTGAGGGTAGTTTTAGCGACAATGACTCTCACTTTTCTGTGTGTGCAAGTTCACTGTCCTCAGGTGATTTTACTGCTTTGGTCCAGGCAGGAAGCTTGCCCTTTGCCCATTATTTTTTACAAAGGACTAGGGACCTGTGACCTCGCATTTAAAAACAGTTTCAGTGGGTTGAGTAATAACAAATAGCTAGTAAGTTAGTAAGTTAAACTTTGCACGTGCACATTGCATTACTCCCGCTAGGACCGCTAACATTGTGATTGATACAATGAAATGATAGTTGCAAATAAACAGTCATGCAGTGTCCAACATGAAACATGTATATTAGTTCGTTTTATAACTACTCGTTTATGTCACTGTATATAAGGTGCCTTTAATTGAGATTCCAGCTGGCAATATCTCTATAGAAAGCACTCTTAAGAGTTCTTTGTTTCTAATCTCCCAGTAGATCTCTTAAATGTCACATGTGTACGACCTGCGCCACAGGCTTAAGAGTTCTCTGAACAACATCCTTTTATTCAGGGATGGTCAAGTTGTTGAGATGGTGGGCCCGGACTGTTGTCCTAGGTCCCTCATGCCTGGAATCGTATTGTCCACCACGGTACCTCATACCTGGAGGGTCACTGTCCTTCAGGGTCCCTCACACCTGGAGGCACACTGTACTCCACATCTGAAGATTCACTGTACTCCAGGGTCCCTCACACCAAAGACCAAAGAAAACTCACACTTGGAGGCTCACTCTCCTCTGGGGCTCCCCCACCTGGAGGCTTACTGTCCCCAAGGGTCCCCCACGCCTGGGGGCTTACTGTCCCCCAGGGTCCCTCACACCTGGAGGCTTACTCTCCTCTAGGGTCCCCCACACCCGGAGGCTTACTGTACTGCAGGGTCCCCCACACCTGTAGGCTTACTGTCCCCCAGGGTCCCCCACACCTGGAGGCTTACTCTCCTCTAGGGTCCCCCACATCTGGAGGCTTACTGTCCCCCCAGGGTCCCCCACACCTGGAGGCTTACTGTCCCCCAGGGTCCCCGCACCTGGGGGCTTACTGTCCCCCAGGGTCCCTCACACCCGGAGGCTTACTGTCCCCCAGGGTCCCCCACGCCTGGAGGCTTACTCTCCTCTAGGGTCCCCCACACCCGGAGGCTTATTGTACTCCAGGGTCCCCCAGACCTGGAGGCTTACTGTCCCCCAGGGTCCCTCACACCTGGAGGCTTACTCTCCTCTAGGGTCCCCCACACCTGGAGGCTTACTCTCCTCTAGGGTCCCCCACACCCGGAGGCTTATTGTACTCCAGGGTCCCCCACACCTGGAGGCTTACTGTCCCCCAGGGTCCCTCACACCTGGAGGCTTACTTTCCTCTAGGGCCCCCCACACCTGGAAGCCTACTGTCCCCCAGGGTCCCCCACACCTGTAGGCTTACTGTCCCCCAGGGTCCCTCACACCTGGAGGCTTACTTTCCTGTAGGGTCCCCCACACCTGGAAGCCTACTGTCCCCCAGGGTCCCCACACCTGTAGGCTTACTGTCCCCCAGGGTCCCTCACACCTGGAAGCTTACTGCGCCCCAGAGTCCCCCACACCTGGAGGCTTTCTGGATTCCGGAGTGTCTGACACCTGTAGGCTAACTGTATTCCAGGGTCCCTCACACCTGAAGGCTTACAGGTACATGGGAGAGGTGATCTAGACCCTGTTGACAGGTAAGACATACACGTGGAAGTACAAGAAACGACTGGGTATCTGATACAGCAAATACAAAGTTGCTTGTCTTCGGTTGCCCCAGACGATAGGTCTGCACTGCACATGTTTTAAACTCTATAAATTGTCAAAGTTTGTTCCATCCAAGAGAGCTGTCGATTCACAAAGTGCCATGAAGGAACAAACATGCATGCAAAGCTTTCCACAATTGAAGGAAATGAAGTAATTCATGCCAAACACGAAACACGTTTTTAGCAGTTCATTGGTTAACCAGGACGTGTTGGGATCTCAAAGGCAGTTTGCCATTCATCGATTAAATATTGTTTCAATAGTTTTATTCTGAGGTGGGTTATTTCATTTCCTAAATGCCTAATCCACAACAAGTTTTTATGTTATTATGTTTAACACAATCAGGGGAGTAACTGGAGACTGTATAACATACATAGCAAGTAATACAAGACTTGTGAAAACAGAGCAGCATCGGACGGGTAGCAGCAGCATCTCAAACAGCTGATATATCATGTGCGTCATGCTCAGATGACAATATGATGCACATTCTTCAATCACGTTCTGACATTTTTGGCCAACTTGAACGATAACATCAAAGGACATCTCATGTATGTTTCTGTAGTATATGTTGAATGCCGCATACCCAAATGACACAGTATACATGTCACATGCAAAAGCTCTACTGGGAGATACGAGATTAGAAAGGGTTATTCAACATAGTACACATAATAGAATGTGAATTGTGATGCATTATTATATTTATCATAACTATACAAGGGGAACTACTTCGATGTAATACTCTTCATGCGAGTGGTGGGGTATGATATAGATATATCCCAGATTCATGAAACAAGTATACATTTATCAATGAAAAGAAGATCAGAATATTTAGATATAGATAGATGAGATGCATCATTGTGGCCATGCTTCCAGACATTACAGCTGCAGTTCACATGTTATAGAAACTGCTGTGACCCGTGTGGGGAGTGGACCAGAGGCAGCCTAGACATCACTTCTTTTGTCTGAGTAGACATTTTAATTGTCTTCAGGTGGTGCCAGTGCTTTGGTTCAGGCAGGCTGCCCTTATACCCATCATCATAAAGCACTGGGGAACCATGCAGTCGCCGTCCCCACCTCTTACCCAGGGATGATCGACTTGTGGATCCATGGCTGTCCTCCAGGACCCTCACACCTGGAGGCTTACGGGTACACTGTACACAGAACAGACCATATTACAGAAGAATGTGTCAGGTGGGATTTAACAGTCTGATGTAGGGGAGATTCACTATGAGTAGGACACACACCATGAGACGGACTGTGCAATTTCCAAGAGTTTGGTTCCAAAACGACATGAATCCAAAAGCCTATAGCCTATTTCAGGGATACATACAGCAACACAACTGCATATAATTATGTCATTTCGTAAAAGAACCTCACAAATTAAACTAACCCAGTAAACGAAAACGTTATACAACGTTGTATAACGTTACTCTATCGGTCCTCATTGTGGCAAAAACGTTATAAAGGTTAAAAACGTTATTTTGACGTAAAAAAATGTATTTTTGTTCGCTGGAGAGTCAATTCTTTTTCTCTTTCAATAAAAATTAAGGATTTCAAAAAACTTTTTCTAGGATTTTTATTCATTGGCCAGTAATCATGAGTCATTGCAAAAATGGCTTTCAATTCACCAGTTCTTCAAAATGATAACTGTACTGTTATCTCAAAAACTCACAAAATAGATTTTATGTCGTTTTGCATCTAAACCCTTCTTTTTATCCATGTATGATAAGACTCCTAGTGGCTCTTTGATGGAAACAATGTGACCTAATACTTACGATTATTCAAAAATAAAGCGGTTAGAATGATTAAATCAACACAAATTCAAGTGCCCTTCTCAGGGTATGTTTCCGATTCCAGGTGAATCTACCTTAGACTCTGGGAGGGAAAAACAATGGGATATCTGATCCACAACATAGAAGGACATCTGTGTTCGGTTTCCTCAGACTGTTCGGTTTCCCTAGACAAGTTTATAGTCAGTGCACCTGTTTTGTCTTCTACGTATTGCCTTAGTTATCCTTCACCGAGGGAGGCTGTCGATTCTTACACACGACACAAGACGCACACACTCATGCAAGCGTTGAAAGGAATGAATTCATGCCAAACATCCAAATCTACACACGGCGAGATTATCTAATACGCCACCATACTACATGCAATATGTGATAAACAATTCATAATCCTTTTATGTCGATTGACAAACTGACGATTACTTTTATTTTCTCTTTTAATTTCTGTACCGTATCTGAAAGGGTGAATGCCCCGGGGGTGAATGTCGGCCCAATATTGCCCTTTGATAACATGCAAATGAAAAGTTGGCAATAAAACAGTACAAATAGGAAACTCTGTTTATTGGTTCACCAGAATGCGTGGGATCTAGAAATCATATCCATGTTAGTAGTTTACTATTTACATAGAAAGACATAGGATATACATACCAGATGTCACATAGAAGAGACACACTAAAGCAAGAGCAACATTAGATGGATGGCTCAGTCAATTAGGATGGCCTCTCACAACAGGTTAAGTGGTGAAACTGGTGGGTGTAAGACATATATTATATGCACGGTTAGATATAGGTGTTGTTTAAAAAAGCAAAAGAAAACAGTAAGTGATTATCATTTCATGTTAATTATTTATGTAAGAACATGGAGAGACTGGTATGACATACGGTTTTTCCCCTGACACTATACAGTTACTTTTTTGCAATGATGATTAGAGGTTTCACTAAAACTAAAGAGGTTATACAGCCTGCATTATTAGATGAACGGACACACCACCGACATGTGTTTTCCTAGTTTATGAGTATATATAAGACAACCTCATACAAAGGTACTCATGTGCACTCAGAGTAAATTAAAAATATATACATCATCGACAACAGCATATGCAGTATTGATGGGGAAAGATCACAGCTGTTAGTGCCACCATGATGATGAAATGAGTACAACGTTATCAATGAAAGGGATAAATGTGGCTATACCTTCAATGCTCCTGGGACGTATAAGTTACAATTACAGTGACTTAAGTACATGCTTTAGGGATCACAACACTGACTGAAGGCTCAGGAAATAGCAATACAGGTTTCATTTGAAAGCGACACTAAAAGAAGAAAGAAAGGAAGAAGAAAATTAATCAGGGAAATGGCAGGCAAATTGTAAGGGGGATCCTACACGTTTTGTCATTCGGTTCTTTGTTATAATTCTCACTAGTGATTGTCTATTAACTTTTTGCAGTGAGAGTAGCCAGTTAAGGCTTAACTACCCCAGATGAAGATGAGTTAGTAGCCTCCCCTAGGCTAGATGAGGAGGCAAGGATTAGGGGCCATGGCCGCTTGTTTGATTGATAAGAAATGTGTGAGACACTTGTGTGCTCTTTACATAATCCAGAGAATGGGCAGCTTCTCTTTTTTATTACTTTGTACTTATTACGTGTGGCATCACATGAGGAAGTAGGATGGATCCAATTCCGCAGTTTTAATCAGAGCATCTTAAAGAATGTCTCTAGCCTTCGTGGTTACTTTAGACCACCCTCAGAACCAGCCAACATAACAAAGGGGACTGCCTCTCTCTCTGTAACGCCCCCCCCTCCATCAATTTTGGAGGCAGCCGTTGTGCATTGCTTTTAGGAATTGTACATATCATACGTGTTTAACTGTCAACTGTCGAAATCCTTTCGTCACGATGTAATCTCCCTACAGGATATGCAAGTAACTCCGTGCAACCAAAAAATCACGGAAAAAGATCCTGCAGTTATACATCATGTTAAACATCCGCTCAAGCAACGGATAATACCTTTCCCTACTCCCTTACGATGCTAAACCCCAGAGCAAAAGCAGGAACTAGATAACACCTTATACATATCCAATAGCTTGTTGCACAGTATACCTCTAATATACATACACACAGTATACTATTGTGTTTGCCCTACCCATATAGGACGTGGTATATTTTCAGTATGTCCAGGCGATAGGCGTCTCCCTGCCCTGCTGTTTTGATATGGTTGCGTGGCCAGATGAGGTCTGATTGATCGACCCTATTCCCCCTAGCGGCCGGTAGGGCAGTGTCCATCCGCTCCCGCCACCCACAGCATAGCGGGCAGACCCCAGGTGGACCCTTGTGTAGGAAATCAATAGAGAGACACAGAATGGAAATATCCCCTAACACCTTTGGAGAAGACCCTATACCTGTACTCCCTCTACACCTTCAATATTGGAACATCTGATAATTGGTTGCCCCAAATACTAAATGTCCACTTAGGAATTCCCCAATATCGCCGCTGGAGACATGCGCATGGATTTGGGGTGAAAATATAATTCAGTGTAATTTTAGTGAGTCTTGGACAGGACAGGGAATGGTATTGGGGCAGGACCAGGGTCAATACCTCAGCCCTAGCAAGGCGTTCGTCCACCGGAAGGAGCCAGCCCCCGGAGACAACGAGACGCGACTAGGCCGCCACCTCCTGGAGAAAAGGGCAGTCTGATTTGGGGGGTTGGGAGGACAAGGATTTCTACTCAACCGCGTCTGTGTTTTATTGCACTAGGACGCCAGAGTCTAGTCTGAAACCTGACCAGTCTGAAGGGGTATTTAATTTCACACCCTATTCCGATCCACCACGCATTATCACAATATGCACTCTTGCGCCTATTGTTTATATAGTATCTTAACAAAAGAGCATATTTAACGCATCTATTCATTAATGCAACGTAGGCTATCACTGGGGAGATCGTGAATTACTGAAGTTAGGGCGTAGGAAAAAGTATACCTCTATTTATCATTATACGGTTTTATAGTCCAATTGCTGTATTCAACAAAAGTCAAGCCAATAAATGCCCCACTAAATATTATTTTCATATTCATTTTCATATGGCAAAGTTAATAAAGAGTTAGACCGGTTTATTCTGGTTTCTTTTATTTAATCAGAGCACAAACCACTCGCCTGAACAAATACCTCCTGATGTAAGAAATATGTTTTGTTTTACTCTACTGAAATAACACCAATGTTAAACCAGGGCTCATAACTAGGAAATCCAAACCAATCTGTTCTATCAGATTGGATCCAATGGCAAAGAAGGCAACTCCACCAAAGCATTTTTACATCCTTTTCCATTCATGCTCAACAAACTCCACAACGAACGAGGTCCTATTGGATTACGTCTTTGTGATTCCGCATGAGAAGACCTGATTGAAAAGCCGACTGAAGAGTAATAGTATTGGGACACAAATCTAGTAACATTTTGGATAAATGCAGAA
The DNA here is from genome assembly GCA_947462335.1 of Harmothoe impar. Lineage (NCBI taxonomy): Eukaryota > Metazoa > Annelida > Polychaeta > Phyllodocida > Polynoidae > Harmothoe > Harmothoe impar. The sequence goes on from OX381708.1 coordinate 45,579,694, forward strand.
ATGACAGGGAATTGTATAATTGAAATGAATAATAGAATTGCGACACCTCTATTGTGAACAACTGGTGAAATGAGAAAATAGATGAATTGGTTCAAAACATATGACATCACACTGACACCTCGAGATGGTGAATGTCTCAATTAATCCTTGCTGTTTCAAGACGGGAGCCAGGTGTTGTATTCATCCCAGAATTGGATAGGTATCTTATTAATGGGGCAACTGTTGACTGTATAGGTATTTCATTAATGGGGGCAACTATTGACTGTATAGGTATTTCATTAATGGGGGCAATTGTTGACTGTAGTGCTATAATTCCTTTTCACAGACACTCTTGTCAGCATATTGGACCAAACCAAAGAAATCTAAATCCCTATCCAATGTTTATACTTCTACAGTTCTACCTGCAGTAAAGGATATAGTATGTGGGCATGTAGATGCTGAAATCCTTTTTAGCAACCATTTTGATTGGAGCATCTCCCGACAGATTGTGTCGACGTATTCATTCAACAACCACATTTCTCACAAACCAGCTGGATGTACAAGATATGATGTTAAAATGATGTTGGAAAGACCACAGGTCAAACACTAATCACATATGATCTAGATCCAGTGCTCTGGGCATCTGTCTGAGCCTACAAAGGCTTAGCTATAGTCTCCACACATACATATATGTGTGGCCAGGAGTCTGACAAGGACAAAGGACTAGTCTGACCGGGCTATGGCTGCCCACAGCCTGCTGTTTGATTAACTCAGTCCGGCCTCTAGGCTGGCCCGCCGATGATGTTGACATTCCTTAGGACCTGATTACATAGCCTACACTGCCCATGCTTGCTATACTGTAAAGCTAACGAACGGGGGTTGGCGTGTGTTGTGCTGGAGGGATGCTACCTCCTAAGGTAGGGGGGATGACAAGGTGTGCTTAGAAGGAGGCGATCAATTTGCTAGCATAGCGAGAAAATGAGCCCCATTGGAAATAATTATGTAAATCAAATAGAGTAACAAAATGGGGGCGGGGCGGTACAAATCATTTACCAAAATTAATACATTGTCAATATACCTGGCATTTTCAAGCACCTTATTCCCTTTCCTATATATGTGTCACCTCATTTTACATAGCTCCCTAGAATGGTTAGTGTAATATGTATAACCTTACCAAAAGAGAGACTTGGTCACTGTCCATACCATTTGGTGGTAGCACAACACAAATATTGATTAGATAATCTAGTAATATGGGCTGAGCCTGAGAGAAGCAATATGTTTGAAGATCATACAGCCAAATGCACACCACAATATATGATGATTCAGAGGCAACATATAATTATTTAAATGTACATATTGATTCCCATGTGAATAGATGAAACTGCAATATGGCAAACAACTTTGTATGAGATAAACCTTTCTGTAAAGTCATCTGTACTGATGATTTTCCCACAGACCTGATATTCACAGTGTCCAGCTACATATGATTGATATAGGTCTGTTGACATTGGCTGCACTTGCTGTTATCTGCATTACCTTAAAATATAGTAACACACAGGGTTGTTCAATGTCCACTGTCATTTCTCAAATAGAGTTTAGATTTGTCTGTCTGGGTCAAAAGCTCTCCCAGCACAGTACTAGGGACAATTTATTAAATATGTCTATTACAATATAGAACAAGGCTAAACATACAGGCTGATAATATCATAATCACCAGTAATTTAAATGATGCAATGCATTTTTGGATTGAGGGGAATCCACGGAGGGATCCCATACATCAAGAGCAATGACCGGAACATGAAAGTACTGAATACTTGAACATGGAAATTGCAATGGGAAAGAGAAAGGGAACTTAGATGTAAACAATGAAGTTAATAATCTCAGTCCAATTATACCCATTATAAAGGGCTTCATGTGGTTATTAAAATCCACCTGTACCTGCCCTTGAAAAAGCTTTCTTTATTGCGTAGATAGGGACGTTGTGGCTTCAAATCTTAAAATGAAAAGGTCAATATTTAGCAGAGGCATCCGGCAGAAACATCGGGAGGAAAAATTGCTTGATCAACGAAACGGTTGGTGCTTCAGAACACAAATGCCCCTGGATCACTTTGTTGCCCTCCTGTCGCCATTGTTGTTCGTGTCAAGTTCTGCTTAGTGATTTGTGTTGTTGTTATTATTGTTGTTGCTTTGTCTGTTTGCAAAAACAAAACAATTCCAACATGTGTAGGATTGATTATATATAATGGCCTGTAGAAAGCTGTGTGACAAGCAAATGATGGGGAATATTTACAGCTGATGGCTATAAGAGTTAGTAAAGGGGCAAGGATCTGGCTGACATAAATCATTTGCAATTGCCTGGATGTGCATGGCCATCTCTGAGTATCCTTACACAACCTCTCCACTAGCCCAACCCCAGATGTAAACAGGGCACCATTCCTCCTATCTCTCTACTATTCATCTTCCTCATAAGTCCATCCGTCCTCCAGTATATCCTACCCCAACCCACCCAGCCCTCATAGATGACCTCAGCCCCTCTGTCCTCCCCCAGCACGCATGGATTGAGGCCCTTCTGCTCCATACAGTGTGTGGTGTCGGCCCCTGGCCATGCTCTGTAGTAACGCCCCTTCACGCCGTCTGGTGGGGAACGCCAGAAGTAGTCGATGGCTGCTGCTCGCTGCTCCTGGGCGGCAGTCGGAAGCCGGGCGCCGACACACTCACACAGCCGCCGCCTGGTGCCGTCCTCCTGACGTCTCCGGCTCCTCCAGTAGTAGCTCATAGTAGTGTGCGCTGACTCCTCCAGCGGCAAGCCTGCCCAACCCCCTATGCGCCACCCACCACCCTCCTCCAGTCAGCCCCGCTGTAAGCCTTCTTGCTTCTACTCCTCCACGGCTGCACCACCAGCACAGGGGGATAGGAGCAGCAGCAGCAGCATCAGCAGCCGCCGACACCACCCCCAGCGGCATCCCCATCCTCCTCCAGTGCCGCTACTACTACTACCAGCACAGCCCTCCTCCAGCAGCTACCACCCACCACTACCGGCACACGGAGTACCTACCTACGGGGCCGGGCGGCAGGATCAAGGGTTATTAGTGCTGTTGTCATCACCAATTGTGGCCTTCTGGTGCTGACCACTGGTGCAGAGATACATGGCTGATGGGCAGCTGTGTACAGGCTACATGGGTGTGAGCAGGAGGCCCTCTTCCCAGTCAGCTCCAGTCAGTCGGCCTGTCAGTTAGTCAGTGAGGTACCCCTGCACTGCACCCATCCAGGCCTGGAGGATCCTAGTTGCAGTAGGAGGGGCCAGGGGCAAGACAGAAGAAGATCCAGGGGGAGAGTGCGAGGGGGAGAGTGAGTGAGTGAGAGAAGGCAAGGTAGGTGAGAGAGTGGAGTGGAGTGTGTTAGTACCAGTGTCAGGAGGATATATGCTATACAGTTTCACTGGGGATCCCACGACTGCAACTACTACCAGTACCACCCTCACTGCTACACAACCTCCACTTCTATTACTATACAGCAACGCCTCCAGGAGGTGAGGAATAGGGACAGCCCCTCCTCCAGAGCGTGATGTTGTTGTGCTGAGCAAGGGGATGAACCTGGGGGAGTATACTATCTCTACTGCTATACACTATACTACAGGCCGTCAGCCCTGGAGTCATAAGTTCATATACCACCACCACCAACCCAGGAGCAGTACCATTGCTACACAGGAGCAAGGAAGGGCCGAGGGTTGGCTGACGCCGTGCCTTAGCTCAGTACCAAGCCGATTACAGTGGTGGGCCTGTGTGGCCGGTGCTTCAGGGTAGGCACTCCATGGTGTGGAGAGAGCGTGGTCAGATTGTTACTGGTCTTGCTACTATTATTACCACTGCTACCACGACCAGCAGCAGGAGCGACCCTGGAGTAGGTACTGCTGGAGCCCCACTGTATACTGTTTCCCACTGGAGTTAGTTTCCCCTGGAGGAGGAGGAGTCTGAAGGAATAACTTCTGTATTGGAAAGCATAGCTAGCATCCTGCCCATCCCCTCACGTCGCACAACTGTTGTTGTTGTTGATCTCAGGTCTCAATGCCAGTGCTATAGGATAGGCGACATGTAGTACTCCTGCGTGCCCAAAGAAGCCTATCGCCACCTTTTGGAGGTTAAGGGACCGTTTACTATACCAGCCAACAATACCTCCTGGGTTTACAACTACTGGTTAAGGGAGCCACTTAGCCTGGTAAATGTCAGAGTCACTTGGCACCTCCAGTATGGTGTAGCTGCTGGCATCCTGGTGGGGTAAGTGCTCTGTCTGAAAGCCTGGAGGAAATAGGAGCGCTGAGCACTGACTGGCTACCACCACCACCTGGAGGATTTACTACCACCTATACTATACCATACAGTGGAGCTTAGAGCACGGAGGAGCTGGTTTTACTCTCTTTGGCCGCTTTACTGAAGGATTGCTCCATGATTGCCGTATGCATACATAAGTAGGATTAACCCCTGAAGAAGCAAAACCCTGGAGGAGTTATCATTGTTGTGGTCCTAGATTCTGCCTACCCTGCTGCTGCCAAGTAGTGTGTGGTCTAGCTACATGTCCATGTTATGGTGATGATGCCTATGTGTCCCTTAATGTGTCCCAGTTCACCTCCATCACCTTCACCACTATCTCTAGCATTATTACCATTGCCCATGATAGGCAACAGTAGGCAGGTTAAGGCTGCTTGACTTGACGCATGTCTTCGTTCTGGTTGGATACTTGCAGAAGATGTGCCATGTTAAGAGACGGAGGATTGAGACGCAATGTGTTCTTCTCTTCTTGCTGTGCCTTGTCCTTCCCCACGCCGGCTTCACGACAAACGGTAAGTACTGATCAATTCATTATTATCATAACGTCTCTGTATCAATGCTGTACTAACCACTTGACACCAACGACCACTCCACAATATTGATACACTACTCAGCCCCTTTGTCATATCCCAACGACAACATCCAGATCCGGACGCATGCTGTTTTGTGTCAATGTTTTTGGACCACCAAGTCAATTTTGTTATAAACATTTACGCTAGTTGCCAAATCGGATTTCCCCTTGGCACAAGTTTTGCTCTGATGTGGGGGAGGGTTGTTTTTGTTATACCTTCATGACGGGAGGGCTTTTATAACAATGCTTTATTGGGTTATATACCACACCATCAGGCTGCGAAGTAGGGTAGGATGGGGTTCTAACGATAACCTATGGCTAGCATGGAGTCGATGGGATGGATACCTACTCACGTGTACTATATTCCATCACCCCCTTGGGCCGTGATACATGGTTTCTACTCATCGGTCAATGACCTTTGCAGAAGCATAAATCACAATAAGACGGTAAACATGCAGGAAGCATTACAAGGGCTGTTCTTGCTGCCAGTCTAAAACAGGGATTGAAGCGCATGTGGAACGTATTTGATGAGGCATGGGTGTTCTGGTGGTTTTGCTCATGCTAAATATCATAGGTTTTGCAGATTTTAATACTAGGTACGATGTAAAGTTATGTGGGTGCACATTCATATGCTGAACCATAAGGCACTAGGATCGTACAGGATCACATAACACTACATGTGCGACAGATTAAGCGCTAGACACATCTACACTCAATATCGCACTAATTTACTGAGCAATTAGAAAGTCATGTCACATGGTATATGAGATCCCTTGACAGTTTGGAATGGCCAAATGAGGAGGTTATACTTACAGCGTGGAAGCAGCAGAGGTGTGTTACATCGTATATAGAATGGATGGCTTGGGAGTCTCAGTATGTTAGGGAGGGCTGAGGACTATATTAATGCACATCTAGTGGGCGGTGGATGCTTGGTGGTCGCTGGAGGGGGGGGGGTCATTGTGAGGGTGGTGTACGATCCTGCTGCCATTGTATGCTAACATGTCAGAGTGGTGTCGAGCCGATACAAACCAATACGCGTGATCTACAGTCGGCTCTATTGGCGGGGGAGGTCCCGCCGGCCGGCTCGGCTTGCCGGCGACTCCCCAGAGCCCCACTGCACAAACCTGCTTTATTAGCCCTCGCCCCGCCTATAATACCACCCCGATAACTCGAGTGTTAAATTGCCCTGCTTGTCTGGCTATCCCCTGGTTGCCGCTGGGGGCCCGCGCCCAAACCAAGGCGGAATAATGATGCGAGTGGCCATTGTTGTTGATTAATTCATGTTGGGTGGACGGGGCCCTCTTGCACTGGCCCGCTGCCAAAAACCTCGCGCCTATACGACCACGTGCGCCTGTTTCGGTGCTCTGCCGGTAGGTGGCATGCCTGTACCACCGACCAATCTGCTCCCAAACATTGCTCAACACGGAGCAGCTCCCGGCCTCATTTGGAGCTGCTCTCTGCTGCTCTTGCACTGTGACAAAGAGCCCACATCCAGTATTTACTTACAGGGCCAGTTCCACAACTGGTTCACAAAGCTGGTTACTGATGTGGGCTTCAAAATGCTGGAACTAGGACGGTTCCCTTCTATATTGTCTCCCTTCTAATCAAGTAAAACAAATTGTGATAATAATATAGCATTCACCTAGTTACAGGCAGATTGGTCTCGTCAATTATATCGGCTTCATCTCATCAATCCACCACTCTACTCCCGGGGTAATTTTTGCAAAAGGGATTATACAAAGTCAGTAGAGTCTAATGGTTCAATTGACGATGTATTTGTAATTACATCTAGGTCTATATTCTGTGATTCCGATATGCAGTTTACCGGATAGATGTCGAGCCCATATTATAGTCGTAAAGGATTTCGGGGACCTTTATACTGTATGAAGTATGAGGAACAACCCCCCTATCCCATAAAGGGTCCCAGGTACCTTTCCTGTACTCGGCCCCACACCTTTGCCCTACTATGTCTCATTGGCCTGTTACTGCATATTGCCTACAAATCACCTTCATGTGTTACAGCTTTGGTCGGCTGCAAATCAAATAAGGTCTGACAGGATTCTAGTCTATGGTCGGCAGAGGCTTTAGACTACATACTTGCTTGGCTGCATATTTTGTCTGTGCTGTGTCTTCTAGTAGTAGACAGTGCTGTTAGGCAATGCAGGTAGGCACTACGCAATACAGATTGGCACTATTAGTAGGCACTGTTGGTTGGTACTGTTGACAGCGGTAGGCAATGCTGGTAAGCAATGCAGATAGGCACTGTTGGAGTAGGCAATACAAGTTGGCACTTTAGGTAGGCACTGCTGTCAGCAGCAGGCAATGGTGGTAGGCAATGCAGGTAGGCTATGGTGATAGGCAATGCAGGTAGGCAATGCAGATTGGCAATTCAGATAGACAATGCAGGTAGGCAATGCATGTAGACAATGCGGGTAGGCACTGCTGGTTGATACTACTGGTAGACACCGTTGGTAGGCACTGCATGCAGACAATGCAGGTAAGCAATGCAGGTAGGCAATTCAGATAAGCAATGCAGGTAGGTATTGCAGGTAGGCGCTGTTGGTAGGCGCCGCTGGTAGGCACTGCAGGTAGATGGTGCATGTAAGCAATGCAGGTGGGCAATTCGGATAAGCAATGCAGGTAGGCAATGCAGGTAGGCAATGAGGGGAGGCAATTTAGGTGATAGGCAATGTAGGTAGGCAATGCTGGTAGGCACTGCATGTAGGAAATTCTGGTAGGCACTGCTGGTAGGCAATGCAGGTAGGCAATACAGATAAGCAATGCAGGCAGGCTCTGCTGGTAGGCAATGCAGGGGGCTAAGTTGAGCGGCCATACTGGTAGGCGATATTGGTATAGTCCATGCTGGTAGGCCATATTGGTATAGTCCATGCTGGTAGCCATATTAGTAGGCAATGTTGGCAGGCAATGTTGGCAGGCAATGTTGGTAGGCAATGCCTTAGCTGGAGGCGGCAGGCAATGAACTGTTAAAACACTCTGGGAATGTGGTGTCTAATCACGGTCCAATGACGTCTACGTGCCGCCGACCCGTCTGGAGGCAGGAAGGGGAAGGAGACGGGTCTGGCTGGTCCCCTGTTTCAGCTCTAAGATGAAAAGAGAGCCGTCAGTAAAGACGGCAAGGGATGGCTGTAAGAGCGGGGGTAACGGGTTGGGTGGGGGAGACCAGCAAAGGGGAGGGGAGAACACGTCGGAGATGAAGGGTGGGGCCCATTTAGCCCCTCCCGACCAGAGACGTTTAGCGCTTGGCCCTCCTCCTCCTGTCGGCCTAGATAGGACCTAGGACCCCCGGGGGGAACACTACACTTATCAGTCTACACAGCCTATCCTCCGACCACCCCCACCCCTGAATTGATTCCTTCTTGTCCGCCTGATTAGAAAGCCACAATAGCACTTGGGGGAACGGCGGTTGGTGGCCATGTTGAGTGATGCTAGCGGAGATTATACCCCCAACGCTGCGTTTACCCTGGCCCATCCCTCCCCCACACATAGCTTATGTTGTCTACTTGAAACCTACGGGTCACGCAATGCCTCTAATCCTAGCAGCATTGTAAGGGGTTCAGGGTGGTAGTAATAGTACAAAGTGTCCAGATGATGTATAGTCTATGTAGACTTTGGTGCTCAATTTGCTCACATAAAATAATTCAGAAGCATGGTATTGGCTGTATCAAGGACTGCAAATCCTAAGATGATAATACATGAGAGCAGACTTATCTTCAATCTAATACATTAGCATTTATGTTGACACGATATGTATGTGGAAAGTAAAATATTATTGTACTCCAGCAAATTGTGAAACTATCAATACTCCTTAACCGGAGATGTATTTACAATAAAAACAAATCAAACTCAAAAACTCAACTCATATTAAATTCTAAGGAAAATAAAAAGATACCTTGGTAGGGGAGCAGACATTAGGCTTGGGAGAGTGAGAAATGACAACCAAAAAGTAATACCAAATCAAAATATAATGTTGATAAATTAAGATCACAGCGGAAAATGAAAGTACAATGAGCGACACAATGGCGTCAGCATGATCATCCAGAAATCGTATACACGTTATAATGGAGAATGTGTGCATTCTTCAACCGAAGATGACTATTGCAAGTATTTTAATGGTGGGGTGTACTTACAACAAGTTACATTATCAACAAGAGGAGTTTCTTCTGGAATACCTTGAAAGGAAATCTTAATCACTTCTCCTTTGTTTGCCTTCTTAAATGGCAATTTTTACCCGTACAATTAGGCCCAATTAAACGCAAGTCAGGTAACCCTCGTTTTTAGAGAGGGAATTCAAACGCGCGGCAGGACTATTTGAAAACATTTAAGAAGTTTGGTAATTGCAAAATAATTCCATTTCAAGTTATTTATCAATGGCCTTGGAAAATGCCTCGAGAGAATAGGTACCGAAGGCTTTGATATTAAATCGTATTATGAACGACTTGGAATAAATTACATATAATGCCACATGATACACTGATAATAAAACCTATAGTCAGTACTGACTATACCACCATATTTTGACCCCCGTAGTCAGATGATTACATATGTTAGTCACATATTAGTCATAAAGATAGTCAGTAGTGACTATATGTGGATCACACAAATTGATGATGTCACAGGAATGTGTGCACAGGAAACAGTTAGGATTTAAAATTGAATGCTCAACTGACTTCAGGTAGGCACATCTTATTCTATCTAAACCACTCCTTTACACATGTCCCTGTGCGTTAGCTCTTGTGTTAATGTTGAGTATGTTTACTTAAGGCATCATAGGACACATGCATTCATGATTTTGATTGAAGTATCATGAGGTTTTGTTCAAATTATGATCATGTAACTGTGAATCTCTAGGCTTCCAGACTAGAATATACAGAAGTTGACTGTGTCAAGGGTTATAGTGTGCCAGGCATTTGGCCCATACCCATCTACTTCATCCAATGGTAGTAGGGCAGGTACCCCCGGACATCTACCCCCGGACATCTACCACCAGACATCTACCCCTGGACATCTACCACCTGAGTATCTACCCCCTAGGACATAAAAGTCCAGGGGATATATGTCCTGGTGGTAGAAGTCCATAACAAGTCATATCATGTGGAAGGGGTAGATTTCCAGGGACATCCAACATCTATCTCTGGACATATATCCCCTGGGAATCTACCACCTAGGGCATCTACCCCCAGGACTTTTTTCCCCTTTGGCACCTATCCCCTTAGGACTCTACTCCCTAGGACATCCACCCGCTTGGACACCTACCCCCGGTTATCTACCCCCTCAAGATCTACCTCCTATGACATCTAACCCTATATTTGGACATCTACCCCCCGGACTTTTACCCCTTAAAACTTCTACCTCCTAGGACATCCACCCGCTCGGACACCTACCCCTGGACATCTACTCCCTGGACATCTAACCCTATACTTGGACATCTACCCCCAGACCTTTACCCCTTATAACTTCTACCTCCTAGGACACTCCCCCGCTTGGACATCTACCCCCTTTACCCTCTAGGAGTTCTACCGCATCCACAAGCCCATATGTTTGAGCCATATCATGTGGAGGGAGAAGATTTCTCAAGGGACATTGGGCATCTACCCTTGGACATCTACCCCTGGAAGTTTACCCATTGGGACTTTTATCCCCTTGGACATTGATTCCCTGGACTTATACCCCCGTAGGACTTCTACCCCAGGACATCTACCCCCTGGACATTTAGCCCATGGGACATCTACCCCTAGGACATCTACCCCCTAGGACTTCTACCGCTGGAGAAATCTACCCCATCCACATATGACTCAACCATATTGGCATGTCGAGGAGGTTGATGTCCCCAGGGTAGAAGTCCTAGAGGGTAAAGGTAGTAGACATCCAAGGGGGTAGATGTCCAGGGGGTAGATGTCCTGAGGTAGGTGTCCAAGGGGGTGGAGTCCTAAGGGGACAAAACTCCAGGGAAAAGATTTCCAAGGGGATAAAATCCTAGGGTGTAGATGTCCAAGGGGGTAGATTCCCAGGGGGTAGATGTCCAGGGGTAGATGTCTGATGTCCCTGGGAAAATCTACCCCCTCCACATGATATGACTCAACCATATGGGTATGTGGGGGGTTGATGTTCCCAGGGGTAGAAGTCCTAGAGAAAAGGGGGTAGATGTCGCAGGGGATAGATGTCACAGGGGGTAGATGTCCAGGGGGTAGATTCTGGGGGTAGGTTCCAAGTCAGGGGATGTCCTAAGGGGTAGAAGTCCTAGGGGGTAAAATTCCAATGGGTAGAATGATGCCCATAGGGTAAAAGTCCCAGGGGGTAGATGTCCTAGGTAGGGGTAGTTGGCCTGGGGTAGATGCCCTAGGGGGTAGATAATAGGCCCTAGGGTAGATAACTTGGGGGTAGATGCCAGGGGGGATACTTGTCCTGACTTATTGTCCTGCCATCTCATGATGGACTATATCTAATAGTCAGAGTGACTACTTTAGAGCATTAAAGCATTAAATTCATAGTCACTTGACTATATATCCCAAATCAGCTCTTTTAATGCTTGACTATAGGTTGACTATATGACTAACTTACTATAGACATAGGTGACTAACTTGGTATAGTCGTTTTTGCTACATTCACATGACTATAGAAGTGTAGTCAGTAGTGACTAACATTTCCAGGGCCATTATTATCAGTGTAGTATAGATCCGATATGCAACTTACACGGAGACCAAAAGTGAGGGTCAGCCAGACCTGCGCAATGTCGTCATTCCCACTTTCTTTTAAAGGCCCAGCGTCCCTATATAGGGCTGAGTACCTGTCCCGACTGCACTCTGACTGTTACTGGACGTGCAGTAAGACCTGCGGGTTTAAGGGTCAGAAAAGATTTCAATGAGAGTCAAACAATGCTGGACTCTCGTCGGTGAGTCCAGCATTCCCAGACTGTAGTGTTAGAGAGTCTAGCAATGCAGAACATATTTCAGAGTCTGGCAATGCTCGATCCTTGGAGACATTAACTAGAGGTCCAGCCTTGCTGACCCTCGCCGAAATGCTCCACCCTAGAAAGACAGTGTTTATTCAACATTGGGAAATTGTGCTGATCCTCACATTTGTCTCTGGAGCCTATATGCAAACTCAAGAAAATAACCTCAAATCATGTCTATTGCAATGGTTCTACTCCCAGTCAATCTGCTTCATAGCGAGGATCCGTATAAAGAAAGAACACATCATATTCTGATCTTTCACTATCTTGTGATAGCAAAGGAAAATGATGCATTCGGGATCGGCGATGCGCGAGTAGGAATATCAATGCGAATATTCCCAAAAGGAAATAGTGGGAGCCGGCAAAAGACCCATTAGAAGTCCAAGACACGACCAAGGCGTATGGGTGAAGGGAGCGGGCAATCGATGGACGCGAGATATATGGGAGTAGGGCAGGGGAATGCCAGCTGTAGAACCCCTTTGTAGGAGCCCTCCATGTGGCTAGAAGGAACCCTGCGGCAACAGGATCACAGAGGCAGACTGGTATAGGGGGTTGAAGGGAGGATGGGGGGCAGGGGGAAAGGGTGAAGGAGGGGGACGAAGGCTGTGTATGTGTGTCGGGGCTGGGCGCTTACGAGGTCAGGGAGGTGAAGGAGGGCGTCTATGTGGGTGTTGGTGCAGGGAAGGTAACCAGGGATGTGAGAAGGGTTTGAAGATGGGGTTATACAAGGTGGGTGTCAACGTGGGTATGTGTGGGATGGTGGTGGAAGACTTATGGAATGATAATACTGTTCTTACCTTCCCATTGCATTACACGAGGACGTATTTGAAATTTACCATTGATATTGCTTGTACTGCTATGGCTGGTACGGCTATTGCTGGCCGGTACTGATGTTTCTGGTACTGCTATTGCTGTTACTGCTATTGCTGCTATTGTTTTCTTCAGCTGCTGTCATCTGCAGCTGCTATTGCAGTAGCTGATACAATTGTTATTGGTACTGCCAATGCAGCTGCCATTGGCGTTGCAGTTGCTATTTGTGTTGCTGCTATCTTATACCGACATGTGGTCAGTATACAATTTAAGTTGGATATGGATTGGAATTGCACCATCACCACCTGTAATCTATGCTTATAATCAATCCCATGACATATATCAACTATTCTATCCATGCTCTGCCTTCTGCCTGAATGGCCTCCAACAGCCAAAGCCTTAAACAGCAAAAAGGGTCTTTATTACAATTTCAAATCCTACTTCTCTCAATATGCCATAGCATCAGGCATCTGCTATAACATCAAGTATACCTCATTCAGACATCACTATTACATGCAACACAACAGGATAAATAAACGAATTTTTAACTTCAACTTCAACCATGCAGTACTAGTATAGTAAGGCCCAGTGAGACAGTTGCTTGCAGAGCAGGAGCAGGCCTCTGAGCAATTCGATGGTGGCTGGTGAGCTGCTCGCAGGGGAAATACATGTATATACATATGAAGTAGTCGCTGCAGGCAGCATTGTAAAAAAATCATTATTGCGCTCGGTCCTTTTTGTGTTCTTTACATTTCTATGCAGGGACAGAGAGATGGAGGGGCCACCCTAGAGGCTATATAGCAAAAACCTGTACCAAACCACAGCTATGCCCGTCTCCTTCTTTACTACCAGTGCATATTGCTGCCATTCAACAATGTCTTCAGTCACATTCGATCACAACAAGCTGCAATGTTACCAACACATATCTATATATCCCAATACCGAACTCCAACACATTGAGTGCCAGGAGAAATAATGTAATTCTTACAATATTCACGCATGAATACCACATACTTGAACCTACACAGACTCACCGTGGGCTACACCCTGTACACCGGTACTCCAATACAATCGACGACAAACTGTATATTAATAGACCTCATGTTTTCAAATTGTTCCTTCACATCCACTCATAAGGCACCATCCCCATCAGACCACGCCCAGCCTTTGTCACCTCACATTCCTCCAGCATGCACATAACCATTAAACCTCCACCATGGCATGCTATTCGTGCATACCCACAACTCCTTCTACCATTCCACCCGCCACTCATTGTGCTAATCCCACACCTCCACCCTACCTTATACTTCCTCCAGTGGGTATCAACCCGTCTCTAATGGCGTTGTTCAGCGGTGTACTTACGGTAATTATCGTTAATGCACGCCCGGGCTAACACCTGATGGGCAAGGCGCCGACTCAACAGGTACAGCCTCCCAGTCTAAGAGCAGCATTGTGTGGCGCTGTTACGTGGCCAATAGCTTATTCATAGTCGCCATTTGGGGCCATCCACAATGCATAGCAGAGGGGCGTCAGGCACGCGAAACACAGGTCTGACCCTGCAGGCATAACTCCCCTGATGACAAGGTGATTCTCCAGTCTGGTGTGGAGGGGATGGGAGCTGCATGGTAGGTACTGGAGGAAACAGGGGTGGTGGAGGAGGGAGGCTGACATGCTCCTTGTAGCCTGAAGGTCTTTCCTCACACACGTGTGGGTGGACGGGTAGAGGGTGATGGTAGAAAGTCTCATTAAGAGCCTCCAACCTTGTACTTTCCTAATAAAAAGGAATCTTGCTTTTGTATTTTCTTTTATATACACCTCCAAAAATGTGTGGACATTGTAAAATTCTTGTGGTGGTTTTGCTCGGTCCTGGGGCAGCTACCCGGGGCAGCTATAACCAGTGGCTTCAAGTTTGAAGTTAGGATTTTGCCGTGCCAGCATTCCTTCTATAACGTGTATTGTACCTCTTAAAAAAGCGGAAAGAAATACATTCCCGTTGAAAATTTATCTGATGAATTTTTTTTTTCAATGGAACCTTCGTTGGTGGAACGGTGTAAGAAGTCACTTGTAATCTATAAGACGTGGACAACAATGAACGCATTCAACTATTCACTGTATAATAATACCGTACCAACCATTATGTATGTACTATTCACTGTGGTGCCCTTCAGGGGGATATCGCATTTCACAGGCAGCTCCAATACAAACCTAATTGCCGCCAAACCTGTGCTCATACAGCCAGTAAACACGGCGACAGGGGACGGTGTATGTGTTTGAAGTGCAGCAATCCCCCTATGCAAACCCTACTGGGCAAAGTGGGGCACGTAGGGAGTAGATAGGGAGCGGATGAGCTGCTCTGTCTCCCTGTGTGTAAATGCGGTCACGTCCCTAGCCTGGGCATCACTCACTCACCTCGCCAGGACCCAAATCCTAAATGTTGCTTTTCGAAGGGAGCCATCACAAGTGGAGGCATTTTAGGAGTGTCAGACCTACTGGTCAGGAGGACCTCCATGGTGCCAACACAGGCCTGGGGAGCTGTTAAAGTACTGGAGGAATGCAGGGGGCTCCTATGATCCACCTGTCCCTGTTAATTCTGATCCTGCTGTAAGGGGAAGGTCATGAGTGGGCCCACATTTGCTTGACAATCACTGACACTCTTCGAAATGGAGAAATCACATCGGAAACATCCCATATCCATTGTAGTATTATCACCAATGATTCCCCTCAAACGTGACTCCCTGTAACCTCGACGACAATATTAAAGGTCTTCGCTATCAGATAAAAGTACAGGTGTAGAATACTTTTGTTAATAATCAAACGTTTCGGATTGTGTTCACCAAAGCGTTATGTCTAAAATGTCAGTAGAATGTGAACCAGCTTATTGGCTTCAGGTTTATTCAGATGAACATATTCTGATGCATTGTCTGGCACAGATGTATTGAAACTTTTAAATTAGTATCAATCTTCAATGCCCCCCATCAATTTTTTTCGTACAGTTTGAAAGTCGTAGAATATGAATGCAATTAAAAATAAATAAGTCTCTTCAATACTGGACTCCCAGCCCTACAAGTCTAATCTCTGTTTCAAACCCAAAAGCTCAATCTTTTCTTTGAGAATGAAAATTAGCATGATGCATTCATGAATTTCTACATGACACTCCCATACAGTGCCCTTTAGCCTGCATGATGCAAGAATGTGTATAACACTGGTGAGTAACTCGCCGGTGCTGAATTCATTCAACATGTCTACCTTATAGTCATATATATGAGGTTGATACACTCGCCAATGATCGAATATATTATGCAACAATTTGGTTACGGTGAGTGACTCATTGCATTGGTGCATCATGAGTACAACATTGATCATGGAGCATCGAGGCATTATGCAATCCTTAAAGGGTTAGTTGCAGGAAGGCAATATGAATGGAGGTAAATAGGATCCAGCTTGGCAGACTGACAGAATACATAGGTGTCATTAGTACAGGCACAATAGCACAGAGGAGTCCATCTCACTGGGGTAGGGCAGCACATTTATTGCATTATTTCTGTTTTGGTATGGGGAGGGGGAGGCTATATGTATCATGGCTGAATGTCAAATCTATACTAAATGTAATCTAGCCCCAGGCAACGTGTACAGAGGCAGTGGTATTTGCCCATGGCATGTATGGGGAGGTACACTGGTGAGAGAGTCAATACCTGTTAACATAACATCGTATTGGATCACTTAGGCCTACTGCTGTGTCCCCATAAGAATGGAAATATAGCAATATTGATCAGCTGTATTATACATAAAACGCCATTGCAATAGCTGACTTTTGAGTTAGTACGTTGTGGGTTAGGATATTTCCATTATCGTAACCACGCACCACATGTAAAGGCTGCATGTGGTGCCGGGCTTCAAGTACTCAGTTTAATCCTTATAAATGTATAATGAAAACACGTTAAGTGCGTGCAAATGCCATGCGTTACTATGGGGAGTTCTAAGCATGTAATCTAGAATTTAGGTTGTTATAAGCATACGTAAGGTCGAGCTTTGTTTTATATCTTTGATTACGCTTGTGTGAGCGGTGGTGAGTATCATCTTCCAAACCCAAACAACAATCTCACGGGCTTAAAGTCCATGCGTGTAGTGACTTTTGCTTATTTAGAGAATACTTCAATCTCACGCTCAATGGCGTGTCAGTAGGTGAAAGAAGTCTGACAGCCATTTTTGCTCACTATGTAGGCCATGTGACTTTCAAGCAGAGTCACCATATGGGGACCTTACATTCAATGTGAACATCATTCATTTCTCAAATAACCCATCTGACTCACATTCTTCCTTCGGGGGCGCAGTCTATAATCCGTCACGGAAGAAAATAGGAGTCTTTTTAATTCCCCCCTGATCAGCGTTATTTGTTCTGACATGCTCGTATTATCGCCATGGCCGAAAAAGTAAATTGGGACGTTAATGGCCCACCAACATCCTCAGGTCTCCGTGTAATGGGAATTTCCCCACATTGTGGTCACGTGACATTGGTGTTGTCAGGCTGGGCGAGGTGTGTGTTGGGCTGGGGTTCACCTGACTGTTTAGTCACCAATTAGTTCCCGATTTGGCCGCGGTTGGCGCTCCACCCTGCACTATGTTGTGACACAGGAAATTTCACAAAAAATAATTGCCTCCGATTGTTCAATTTCGGTGTTGCGAGCTTATTTTGCGTGTTGTTTTTCACGTCGACAATTTTCTGGAATGACTCAGTCACAATAAATAAGAAAAAGATAAAATGAAAAGAAAAAAGAAAAAAGAGACTACACAAATAAAATTCTGATAGAAGCGAGGATGAATGCAGGGAAACAAAATTATTACCCTTCAGGTTTAATTTACGTATCAATAGGATACCAAGGTTGGGAATACTATAGCTGTTGTCCAACGTTTATCAAGGGTGACGATCTATGATTACCGTGAATCCAAATATTCAATCTACATGTATTTCTATACACCTATTTCTATATTTGTATCTAAGTATACAATACATTTCTCATATCATTTAAACTTCTCTGGGTTATACATGCATATTTCCTTGATATTTAATTTTACGTATGGATTAATTTAATTTAGTGCACTCGTTGTGCACTATACTAACCATCACAACTTATACCAGAACTAATTACTTTGCAGGATCTACCATAGCAGGCAGACACATAGCATGGTTAGCTGTGGCATATTGAACACCCAAGTGGATTACAATTCCGTTGATGGTAGAGATTGCCATGTATGGTTTACAAACGATCTAATATCAGTTGTTCCAATCACACAACCCAACCTGACGTGACCCACGCTATACAGTCATGTTACCTAGTACTATACTTAAATACCTTATTGATCATTAAGATCAATGAACCGTGCAACTAACGCCCCTGGTAGAACCATGACGCTATCTGGGTTGATGTTATCACGTTCCTATACACTCATAACGCTTTTAGAACAGTATTAATGCAGTATGAAGCCATTAAAGGATTAATAGTACATAGCCTTATTACATTATTGACGTCAGTACAAATCACCCACACAATAACTGATTGATTCTATTCATGCTAGTGCCTAATCCAACAAGGTACTAATATGAGCCATGAGACGGAGAATGACGTCATAGGTAGATAGGAATCAGTATCTGATGTCAGTTCAACAACACATTAGGTCCATGAATATGGCCGGATATGAGGACTATTGGATTTCTATAGAAATACTATTTTGACAGACAATCCATATCGTCAGATCCCCAAAGATATTGTATCATCCCAAATATAGAAGAACTATAGCCTAAGCCAATATACCTGCCAAGTGGGTGTTGAATGCAGACCTCCCTGAAGGCAAGCTCTGTTATCTGTATAAACGTATATCATAATGGGCAATAATGGACTTATCTATAGATGCTACTGAATACACATGTCCGATTTAACTGCAAAACATAATGAATCCTTACAGACACACAATAACCCAGCAAAATTACAGTCGTGTGATGTGGGTTAGAAACTTGTGTGAGGTTTGTAGTATGCCATATGCCACACACGTGTACATGTATTGTGTCATGTGGAGTGATAGAGTTCTATAATGGTGTGCTATGATGTTCCAGTGTTTTATCATGCAATATAACACCTGATATTTCTATACATAATAGTGCCATAATAAAAGTTGCAAACGCTGTTAAACACTGTTAAAGAACAACACTCACATATCATCACATATCGACTCATGATCATACTATTGTGAAATGGGGATGGCATACTGCAATATGCCACGGCCCGGGATTCTGAATGAGCTCAAAGGAATATTTACCAGCCATTACAAAACAAAGTCACCCCAGGTCTTGGGTAAATCAATAGAACTGTTGCTTAAGTAGTAGTTCCATGTTTGGAAGCCACTGAAGCAGTGGCTTCCTTTACGCCCCAACGACCCCGTAGAGAGCCATGTTACAGTACGGGTTACAGCACTAGCAGCCACCCGGCGTAACTAATGTTGTTTCTTGTTCGTGGCCCGTGTCAGCCTCGATTAAATGATTGGGGACGTAAAAAAAGTAGCTCTCCTGGTACAGGGCAAGCCTAATGAGTCGCCTTTGAAGTCATGACTCGGCCCCAAATAAAGGGGCGAGCTGCTCAGGGCAACCCCTACTCTCTGCGCACCGCTAACCTCTGAGCAGATCGAACTGCTCCTCGGCGAGTGAAGGGGACTGGAGCGTGTCGGCAACCAAGCTGGGAGCTGCTCAACAGCAAAGAAGCCCACTTCTTGCCAGGAAGCTTTTCTTTTCACCGTCGCCATTGAGTGTGTGTGGGAGGAGGAAGAGGAGGGCGGAAGGAAGGAAGGAAGTAGAGGGGCTTGGGTGCAGGCGCTGACAGAGGACGGTAGACAGCTAGGGGAAAGTTCACGTGAATGAAACCCATGATAAAATCAAGATGAGAAGCCGTCTCTGATCATGCCTATACTGGGCGTGAGCTGCTATTGCTGCGAGCTGCTCCTATACCACCACTGCTCGCTCACCACCGACTCGCCCACTCGGGGACCAGTAAGCGAGCCTCACTTTACGTATGGATTTTTCTCCACTCTGTATCGGGGACATCTATAATTGGCTGGATTGACCCGACCACGACAGCGCCGGGCATTGGTGCCCCGTATGGCTAGGGTGCTCCGCGTGGGGCAAAAATCTAGATCCATCTCCCCTGTACTACCCCATCTCGATTCAACCACCTCCCCGCCGCCCAGTCATGCACCCATCCATCCACCATTGATATTTGTATAGCCTTGGTATCCTTCATTCAGTGTGTCAGTCCCTTGTCAGAGAGGCAGGGGATTCCATTAAGACCTCATTACTGGGCAGTAATGAGAGCATGCATACCCCCTGAGGACCTACCCCTAACCCGGTAGGCACAAAGGCCTGACAGCTCCATAGTACATGTTAACAACAACTACCAGCTTAGGGCAGCTTTTTTCAGATCTCAGCACTCAAATTCATTTCATGACGTAACTATATCTGCAGCCATTTCGTATTGTAAAAAAACCTTTTATTGTACTTTTTCTTTCGATTATGTAAATGTATAATACTTATTGCAAACAAGATACTGGTCAAGTAAAATCATAATGAGGCATATAAAACCAACTAATTTACAGAGTCTTGCTTCTCTATGATTTCCCCATTTAATTGAGGCAAGCCTTGAAGGATTACACAAAAACCCAGTCAGTTCTACCTGCAACAGAACCCAATGTAAACCAGCTCGTTGAATCTGTCACTGAATACATACCAACACATTAAGGTCAATACACTGAGTGTACATGATCACTGCTCTGTCCATGGTGACGTCATGGCCTCCATAGAGCTAGAACAGAATCCCCATGCAGCCTTTTGCTCAGATCAATCATCATAACCACAACGGTGCATTGAAGGTCCTTGGGCATGGCGTCAGGCTCTGTCACGCGTTTGGCGATGAGTTGAAGGATTGCATCATCCTACCCTCATCCATCAGGCGGCTCGTTAGGCTGCCTGCCTGCGACTATCAACACTGGCTGTTTATCAACATTCACTCCAGTTACCTTTTGGGGTTAGAGTATTCATGAAAACTGCCAAGTGAATTCAATAGAACACATATTGTTTATTTTTATTTTTCTGGATGTGGTTAAATGGAATTAAGTATGGTTAGGAAAAATGGCATCTGAATGAGAGATAGGTACTACATAGTGGAGATAAGGCCAATATGAATGAATACATGCATTGTTCCTACCCCCTCCCCATGGAGGCCTTTAGCGGTATAATCTGATCATAATTAAGTGTATGTCGAGGAAAATGCCTCCAGGATTAAGGAAAATTCTTCCTTTAAATGGCAATATGTAGCACTTTAAAAGAAAACAGATAACAATCTGTACTATTTTCGAGAGTGTTGCGCCTTCATCTTCTCTGCTAACGGCATTCAGATGTTGTCCTCAACAGAAAGCTCATATGGATGTGAAAGGCAGAACCTTACACATTTAAGGGCCGCATAGTGCTTCAACACAATGCACCTTTGGTCGTGATGACGCATGAATGCAGCCCTGGCGACTAACCTGCCAGGACTGCATTCAAGCATCATGCCGACCCTACATATAATATTACTCCCGAATAGTCATCATGATGAGTAGACATGCATTCATGCATCATATAAAACAACTAAATACATAGCACTTAAAAGCACTATGTGTCCCTTAAAAGATTAAGTGGCAGTCTCAGTGTTGGGTGTAAGGCACAGCTCCCCCTTGCCTGGGTCAGTGAGTCAGGTATGCAGCCCGTAGGCTGGTGTCGTGCTCCGGGTAAATCACCATCTATTGGCCTCTTCTTCTGCCCCACCTACGGTGGTCCATTAGTTCCCACTGTGTCACCAGGTGGGGCCATGATCCAATGGCGTCTCAACAGATACGTTAATAGTTTGGTTTCTACATTTCATTTCTTTTGTTTCTTGTAGTGATGTGCTACATATCCCCTTTCCTTGAGCTTCATGACGGGTCATTTGGGTAAATCTGAAGTACATATACATTGTTTCGGAAGCCACTGAGGCAGTGGCTTCCTTTACACTCTAAGAACAGTGTGTTACGGGAACATGCATAGCGAGTTCTACACACAAATTTGCAACACACTTTTGAGATCAACACACTTTTGGCAAAGAGTGTTACACCAAAATGTGTGTTAAAGGTGGCTTTGGAAAAGTGTGTTGATAAGTGTGTAAACGTAACACATTGTGCTTAGAGTGTATTTCCCAACGATATACCCTGGTACATGTATATACTATTTTTCCAATTGTCTTACTCCACTATATTTCTGTGACCTTGAGCTCTCTGTGCAGGCTACATGGACACACTTCAAAGTAGTTGTTGCTACATGGATTATCCTTTTGTCCGTCTCGCATCTAAGTTGTTATTTAAGACCCTAAAGTGACCAGATGAGTATCAGATGGGTGTAGGATATAGTGGAAGGCGGAATATTGTCAGCTCCCCCTCAAGACCTTTAGGAACGCTGAAAAGCCCTCCCCCACCTCCACCCAAAGGGCCACCCCCTCCCATCATATCAACAGCCCCCAACCCATCCTATTGGTAAATAACGACCACTCTGGAAACAGTATAGAAAGTCCCAAGTGCAGGGAACCGACGTCCAAAACCCGACAGCGCGACCTCTACCGGAAATAAAGTGCCCCCAGACGCCGGCCAAAGCTATAACATGGAAACCGGGAACAGATAGTCTTTTAGGAGGGGCGTGGGAAAGACGCAAGGCCTCGCCATAGATCATTGGTTCTACAAGGGGATGGTATAGTCTATGGCTAGATCTAGGGTGCCAGAAGACACTGATACGGAGGGGGCATTGAAGGGGAGAGCTTCCTTTCAAATATATATAGACACCATGAAATGAGATTACCCATGAGCAGACAGTATCTATTGAAACTACTTCTTGAATATTCAGCAAAGCGTTATTGATTCATTCATGATATATAGTAAAATCGATATTTGGATATCACTTTAAAAACATGTATGAAACGATATCTAGCTGATCACTGGTAGTCTTTATAAGCTATCCGACGTATGAAATTGATCCATTCGACACAGCCAATTTCCTCTGAGCAGAAAGCACTATGCTCCTACTTGGGAGTCCTATATTAAATTTAAAAGAGGTATTCTTTAATATAGGACTCTCCAATACAGAGTATATCCTACTCTGTATGCCATACTGTGTTCAATGCAACAATATATCAGTATCCACAGCAATTCAGTTACAATATAAAACAAAAAAATGGGCCTATATGTATACCCAATGTGTCTGGCCAAAAGGAAAGCCCAGGCAGTAAAACCATTCATGCTGCCATCTCACAAGGAGGCCAAAAAGGCTCCTAAAGCCCCCACCTGTGTCGCCTCGACCGTGCTCCATGGTACCAGAGCGGGCAGGACGCTGAATTATCGCCCACTGCCAGGTCAGCCCTGCCCTGAGCCAAGGGTATAATAACGCGGCCGTATATTTCACATGCAGAGGCCGAGGGGCAGTTATGTGATGGTCTGCTTTATGGGTCGGCTGATAGAGGGGGGGGGGGGGGGTAGAGGTGTCATGGGGGACAAGGCCCTGTCCTCCTGTCTGGTGGGCAGGGAGGGGGGCAGGGAGAGGGGGGGGGGCGCTGGACAGAAGGGCCCACAGTGACATGGATATATGGATATCCACGGATTGGGTCACTTCCTATATCCATCGTAAACGACACCGCCGGTATGTTTCTATAACCACGAATGTCCTGGTATAACATATGGAAGGCATTGGGAGCTCCCTGTAGTCCAACTATATAATTATATATTTGCACATTGTAGAATGACATTTGCAGAGTGTAGGTATATACCTGTGTAATAAACGATACTTTGTCTCTTTATGATATTGGTAGAGTATCAATTAAAGAACAAAGTCGACACAGTTCGGATCAAGTGTTACAGGTTGCAAATCGGGTTTATTCAGAAAACCTAGACAAGCAGTATCTATGTGTGCGAACTCCCTATAGAGTTCGGAACGGGTCAGTAGGCTAATCAGCCGTATGGATCACAGGGTCTCCTTGCCAGCGTGGCTCAGAGTAACCGACGAGTACCGTCAGATGCTGGGTATATATAGGCAGCCAGCCTGCGCGCGCACACGCAGACCGGAAGCCTATAGCGACCTCTGTCCATACCCCAAGCCCGGGGTAGGTGCTGCCACCTACCGTCGGACTGAAGGGTTCGGACTGAGCTCGCAACACAACATCCAACAGCACTCGTCATATAACATACCCGTATAACCCTAGCCCCTACACTACCCCCTACCAGATAATAACCGGGAGGTAAAAAATTAATTAAGGTTAAAGTCCGAAAACACTTCGGACTGGCATTATCTTATAAATACCACCTTAGGGGTTTATTAAAGTTATACCTTACAAACAATATGACGTATACTGTTGAACACAAAAAGGTATTAATTACACACATTTCTACATATATAGACCGTAATGACAATTACGCCCCATTCCCTAGGATAGATGGAGTTAATCTATACATATAGTATACAAACACTTGAAAAAGTACAATATCACAGTAAAAAAAATTTCGTCCCTTCAGGACCCCGAGCTAATTAAACTCGTAACGAATAATACTTATAAGTGATAAACAATATCACTTCTTTTAAAGTTTTAAAGACATATTAAAGTATTATTACAAAAAGACATCATACGTGGTTTTGTAGCGAAGATCCGGATCCTCTGTTGATGGTGTTGCATTCCGCCCGGCTTTCAGAACCTACTTCGTTCAGCTCTTACTTACCGGAACGAGAAAGTTCATAGCTCATGCTCGGGAGCTTTTTAGGTGATAAATAGAGAAAAAAAAATAGTCCTGCCTCCAGGCGATCTTCGGACTTATAATTAGGAGCACTCGGTCCTGATATCCATAGTTTATATAAAAAAACATCCTGTATCGGATCCATGTTGGTAAAGTGCTCCAGTCCCGAGTTCAGCGTCCCCTCCGGATCTCCTTGTCCTCCTCCGTCAGTACCACCTGGCAGACTGGATCCTTGCGTAGCCAGCCTGCCGCGTTCCTCTGTCCGGACACTCCTAAACCCTTTCTAAGGGTTTTGCTTGTAGGGTTGGTATACTTAGAATACCCCCCCTTTCTCCTAATCGGCTCCTAGAATAGGATAATCCTATCAGGAGTCCGACTCGTCTTCGGAACCGGGTTGAGCCGGCTCCTCTTCCTCCTCAGAGTCCGACGCAGCTTCCGCCAGAGTCAGCTCCTGGAGCCAGAGCTCGATTTGAGCCCGAGTTCCATCCCACTCGTGCATTTCATGCGCGAAGCAGTCCCGGAACCGACGACGTTCGTGGTCCAGCTTTTCCTCGGCGTTCTTAACTGCCAACTTCTGCTTCTTCCTTTCGGTTTTAGCAGCACATCGTTCAGTCCGAGCGTTTTCACGCTCTTCCTGTACGGACTCCGTAGCCGCTGCCTTCTGGGTAGCGACCTCCCTCTGATGGAGATGATGCACCGTGTTCAAGGACAACATCGCCACCTCCTGACTCAGGCCAGCAAGCAACCGATGAAAGTTGTCTTGCCATTGACCGAAGGCCTCCTGTCCGGCTTCATAGGAAGTGAAGTCGGCGGGAGGGAACGAAGGAGGGCTCTTCAGTCGCAAGACTAGACGCCCCTCCTCTGCGGTCTCGGGTGGGAGATCCGGGGTCTGAACTGGCTTCGGCGTTTTCTTTGCTGGAGCCTTCGTCTTACCGGTCTGGGTTAGAGTCTGCGACTCATCACCCGGAACCATCTCATTTTCGGGGAACTCCTCTGCGAAGGACCCCATCGTGCTGGAGTTCGGATCCTCCGGAACAGACCGAGGTGGCCTGCCCTGGGGACCCTTCTTCCAGTCAGTCGTGTGAGAGGTGAATGCCGGCCCTTTATAGCCCGGATCCGCCTTCTCCATAACGGATTTCCTTTCATCCGTTTTGGCCTTCTTAGAGTCGGCCTGCTCCGAAGACCCACTAGGTCTCTTCTGAGCGCGCCGCACCTTTCGCGTGCTGGTACGCTTCTGGTACTCCTCGAATTCATCGAAGAGCTCACCTTCCGAAACCTGGTTGTAGTTGCCGTCCGGGTTTACCTTGTAAAAGACCCGGACCTTTCCTCTCTCGTTGGTGCCAAAATCCACCTCGAGATTCTCATTTCGGCCCACTACTGGAGGGAAGTGGGAGTAGACTTCCTGATGGGCTGTCTGGATGCGTTCCGCTGCGACATCCAGAGCCAACCCGTGCTGCTTAGCAAGATGCCTGATGATATCGGCTCTAGTGTAGAACCAGCCACCATTCGGACAACCCTTGCTCTGCTTTGTACCCACACTCAAGCAGTCATACCCCATGTAGTGACGCAAATGAAAGCGGGTAATATGCCTTGCGTACCGAACCTTGCTAGGCCAAGTTCGGGGCGTTTCCAGTGTCTCGTCGACGTTCAGACAAGGCTCAAAGGGGCACTTGCTAAATGGATGCCATCTAGCCATAGCCCATGCTAACTTAGCTTTCTGGAAAGGCGAATGGTATTTGGTACTACCATTTCGGACCTTGTCCAGAAGCTCAAAGTGGTACAACTGTACCGACTTCTCGAGTGGATCCGTCTTAATCCACTCCTCGTCATCAGAGAGACCGTCAGGACCCACCTCCTCCGGAATGTGTGAGGCCCGCTTGTCCTTGACGCAGTCGTTCACACACATGGGTTTAAAATACTTAAACCCACTTGCAGCATTGGCTCGGAGTGCATTCCGGACCAGAACCTGAAGTTCGTCGTCCGGGATTGTATTTTCATCCAATCCCTTCAGAACCGCTTCTACCTCCTCGTCGGATCGACCCCCCTTCCGAGAGGTTACCTTGATGGTCTCTCTTAGGTATTGGTCCCTCCGATTGGCCTTTTCCATTTGACTAGTGTCTGCAGACCTAGCCGCGGCCGTGTTCTGTTGGATCATTTCATCCTCCAGAGTGGCATCCAGAATGGACTCTTTGGTCTTCTGTTCCATACTCCGAGCCAGCTTCATTGCTGGCGTCAGATGTCTCCTCTTCTCCCGCCGGCTATGCACGGTCTTGAATTCCGCTGCAGTTTGCAGGTCGTACTCCAAGGCCGCGATAAGTTCGGGACGTCCCTCGGTCTCAGCAACTAAGCGAGCTGTCTCTGACTGTTTGCTAAGATCGTTCATGGCCGCCGTTAGGCGATCTGGGAACCAAGCCGGGAACCTGGCAGACAACTCGTCCAGCCCCCGGAAGGTTCGCATTTGGATCAGATCGAAGGATCTGACCTCTGTGGCGCTCATCTGATCGATGATAGCACCTCGGAGCAGGGATGGGACGTCGGCGTCCTCCTTCTCCCATGCGTCATGCTGATGTGGAGCGAGAATTTGCACCCCCGATCCAGTTGGACCACCACCTGCAGCCTGGTCCAGTTTCCCGGCTTCCTCCGAAATATCCATGGTATTGGATGGTTCCAGAGCAGGCTCGGTAGACTGTGGAGGAGTATCCACTCGGACGGGTACCTCTTTTGGAGGAGGTAACTCCGTCCGAACGGGTACCTCCTTCCTTGGCTCCAGGGGAGTCGGGAGGTTGAATGTGATGCCAGACAGCACATCCTGCACTACCTGGACCGTATGGGCTGCGGATGCTGTATCCATAGCTTCCTCGGTCCGAGGTGCCTCGGGAGGAACTACCGTTTTCGGACGGGCTCCCCCATGTCCCTTCGTACCAGCCATCGCAGCGGCTGTAGCAGCTACTGCTGAGCTGTTGTCCAGCCCTCGCGAGAAGGACAACACGTCAACGGCTGGGGTCGGAGCAGCTGTGGTTACAACTGCCTTCCCACTACCTTTCCCCTTGGCAGGGATCGGTAGGTTGGACTTACTGGGACCCGGAGTCTTGACAGTTTTAGTGCTGTCGGACGTCGGCCCCTTCCCCGGCTGGTCCTTAGCACCAGGCTTCGGATCAGCTTTCTTTTGACCCTTAGGCGCCTTCGTAGCAGGAGCCTTGGGGTCCACCGTCTTCGGATCCTTGGAGGCCGCTGCAGTGGCAGCCTTGGAACCCGGCTTCTTCGTACTCGCAGTACTTTCCTTCTTCGGAGCGGGCTTTTTAGGCTCGTCCTTTCCCGGAGGCTTCTTCCCCACACCAGTGTGTTTGATAGCCTTAGTGCTAGCCTTAGTATCGGCCGACTTGGACCGATCTCGGGTAGCACCCTTCCCACCGCGCGTCCTCGGACGTGAAGTGTCGGAATCACTCCCACTCCCCATAGACAGTTTGCGAGCAACCGTCTTCTGGAGGTTTGGTGATATGCTGAGACTGCATATCCAGGAGGGACGTGCAGTCCTCTCGGAAGGATCCGCCGCTACCTGGGTGTAGGCGAGTCCTTGCAGCACTCCGGAGTCCTCGCTGCCGTCCGGCGACGGGGACTTTCGGATCGGGGACACGGCCGGATCTACACGGAGATCCGCTAGTGTCTGGCTCAACTCATCACCACTAGGGCTCTGAGCATCCATTGCCTCCTCGGTGGCGGAGGCCACCTCGGAGTGTCCGGTGAGTTCGGATTGACGGAGCTGTTGCTCGGCCATCCTCACTTCGGCAAAGTGTCTTTCGACGGGAGTTTTGACGGGGAAAACACTAGTTCCCCGTCTCCCTCTTTGTCTCAGACGCACCAGGAAAGAGTACTCACTGCTTACAACTCTTTTACTGACTTTTCTCCTCTTCTAGCCGTCCAAAACACCAACTTCCACGCTGCCGACCAACACCGCTATTGACCGGGGCGAGCCCAAAATCAATATGGCGTTCCCTCGCTTTTGTTTTTAAAACAAAGCGCATGCGCAGCGTCTCGCGTGATTGGACGCGATCCCGTTACCCGGTGTGACCCAATTACTGTTTAATCAGGTCACGACCTTTCCCGCCCGCAGCTCGGGCTCGGGGGATCACACTGCTACGTAGGCGGCTCACAAAAGTCAAAATATACTTCGAATAAAGAGCTCATCAGGAGTATTAGTGGATATTTATGGGAAATCGAAGATTACCCCACCGGATTATCCGTCCACCACCCTCGGGGAGCACTCTTACATTCTTTTCATCTTGACTCTGAGCGCCCCTGTTGGTAACATACATATAACATATAGGACAACACAGGACACCACACTCGTTGTGTAAACAAGCTAGGTTACAGCCCCTCTAGCCACCAGCCTTGGGCTTCGCCGAACGGGTTTCCCGTCCACCTCTCGTAACCTGGCCGAAGGACACTCGTTGTTAACTAAAACTCCAGCCTTGATTTTAGTTTTCCGTGCCCTTCTTCCTTCGCCTGCCGAGACTTTCTTTTTCACGGTCTTCCGGAGCTTCTTTTGTACCACTCTCTTAGGGGTATCCACTGACACCCCTTCCAAAGGTACAAATTTAGCCTCCGAAGTTCCCTTCTCCACCTCCGTTTCCGGGGTGAGCTCCCTTCCAGCCCAAGCACGCAACCGAGCCACATGGCTCGTCCGGATGCGTCCTGCTTCGGACTGAATCAACACAGTCGTTTGACTGATACATTTAACCACAGTGTGTGGTCCATCCCAGTTATTCGCCAGCTTGACGTTGCAGAGCGGTTCGTGTAGGCGGATCACTCTATCCCCCACTACGAATCGTCGCAACTTCAATCCGGTGTCGTAACCCACCTTCTGCCAATTCGCAGCTTTGAGCAAATGAGCCCTAACTGTTTCGTAGGCAAATTTGAACCTCTCTCGTAGAGATTCCACAAATAGCACCGTACATGGTGCTTCCGGACTGATCCCTACCACCCCGAATACCAAATCCGCCGGCATGATCAAGTCCTCTCCGAACACCAAGAGGTTCGGTGTGCAATTTGTCGAAGTGTGGACCGTATTGTTATACGCATGCACCACAAATTCGCATTGATCATCCCAATCATCCATATGGGAGTTCACTAATGGCTTCAAAACCTGGATCAAGGTCCGATTGAACCGCTCCACCTGCCCGTCGGACTGTGGTCGGTACGGATTGGTCCGAGTTTTGCATATAGCCAACTGATGGCACATAGCTGTCCATAGTTTGGACTCAAATTCTCTCCCTTGATCGCTATGTAACATCAAAGGAGCCCCCAAATGGAGGATCCACCCCTTCACCAATGCTTCCGCACAAGTAGCAGCGGTATGATCCTCGAGTGGGTACACTCGGGTGTATTTCGTATAGTAGTCCGAGACCACCATCATACACGTATTACCTTTTGGAGTTGGTTTAACTCCACTGATAATGTCCACAGCTATTCGAGCAAATCTCACTCCGAATAGCTCTTGTTGCAGTGGCAATTTTCCTAATCCAGGACCAGGTTTGCCTAAACAACAGGCCGGACAGGTCTCGATCCACCTTAAAAGGTCGCCTGACATGCCGGGCCAGTAGTATCTCCGACTCAGCCTTTCCAACGAGCGTTTCTTTCCGAAATGCCCACTAGTGGAATGGCTGTGGCAGTAGTACAGGATGTCTTTCCTCATAGCAGCAGGGATTACCATTTGTAACACCCTCCGCTTTCCGGGACAAGTCTTCCACCTGCACAACAACGAGTCTCGGACCTCCAGTTCGTGGAACTGAGCCAAGAAACGTCGCATTTCACGGTTTTCCAGTGATATTTCGGGTCTCACTGGACAGACCCCAGTAGGGACAAGCTCCCTCAGTCGTGCTATGGTAGGATCGGCCATCTGGTACGTCCTTATAGTGTCGGTGGACCAATCCAACAGGTTTTGCAACAACCCATCATAAGGCAAACGCACACTCGCTACCACAGCATTGTGAACCCCACACTCCGGACGCACACAACGGCGTACCGGACGTCTACTCAGACAGTCAGCATTAATATGCTTCGTGCCTGCTCGGTGCTGGATATGAGAGTTTTCCAGTCCAAACTCGCTGAGGTGATTCAACCACCGACCAATCATTCCCTCGGCGTCCTTAAAATTAAGGAGCCACCTCAAGGCCGAATGATCGGTACGGAGTGTGAAATTTCCTCCATATAAGAAGTGCCGAAACTTCTTCGTGTACACCACTACTGCGAGCAGCTCTCGCTTGGTAGTACAATAATTTCTCTGTGCCTTGTACATACTGTTACTAGCGAACGCCAGCGGGACCTCTACTCCGTCCTGGATTTGGGACAATGCGGCCCCGATGCTCTCATTGCTCGCATCAGTGTCAAGGATGAAATGCCCCTTCTCCGTAGGGTATCTCAGCACCGGGGTGGTTCGGAACAACGCCTTAATCTCTTTGAAGGCTTCATTCTGTTCCATCCCCCATGGGAAGGGTTCTTTTTTTCTCCCCGGAGTCCAATGGCTCAACCGTTGTAATGGCTGAGACACCCTAGAGAATCCGGGGATGAAGTCCCTGTAATAGGAACAGAACCCTAAAAAGGATCTGATATCCTTTGGTCCTTTTGGAACTTCCCAAGTCTCCACAGTCTCCAACTTAGCCGGATCAGCCTGCACACCTTCGGTGGAGATGATCCGGCCCAAATAGACCATGGACTTCCGAAAAAGTTCACATTTCTTCGGCTTTAATGTCAAGCCATTGGACCGAATTCGTTCCAAAACCTCTCCGAGGTTCAACGCACACTCTTCAAAAGTCTTGCCAAAGACAATGACATCATCCAAGTATACCAAACATTTGCGCCACAACAGATCACTCAGAAGAGTTTCCATCATAGCCTCAAAAGTGGCCGGGGCGTTGCACAACCCGAAGGGCATCAGCTCAAACTGATACAGTCCAATGTGACTTGTAAAAGCCGTTTTCTCCTTATCCTCCTCCTTCATCCCGATCTGCCAATATCCGGACTGCAAATCAAGGGTGC
Organism: Harmothoe impar; assembly: GCA_947462335.1. NCBI lineage: Eukaryota > Metazoa > Annelida > Polychaeta > Phyllodocida > Polynoidae > Harmothoe > Harmothoe impar. Next base: position 45,611,207 of record OX381708.1, read on the forward strand.
AGAACCATTGGTTCCCACCCAAAGAGTCCAGAGTCTCATCAATCCGGGGGAGAGGATATGCATTTTTCTTGGTTACCCCATTCAGGCGCCTATAGTCGATACAAAATCGGATAGACCCGTCCTTCTTAGTAACCATCTGGACCGGGCTGGACCAGGGGCTAGTGCTAGGCACGATCACCTTCTGTTCCAACATGGTCTTCACTTGTTCCTCTACCACCGCTTTCTTACCCAAAGGCAAGCGTCGGTAAGGCATCTTGAAAGGCTGTGCATCACCCGTATTGATAGAATGCAACACTTTGTCGGTTCGGCCCAAAGGCTCCCCCTCCACCTGCCATGCATCCTGATACTTCACTACCAGCCTCCTTAGGGAATCGAGATCCCTCCGATCCGTCAAATCCGTTTCGGAGATCATTTTCTCAAGTCCCTCACTCAGAACGGTCGGAGAAGGGTCACCCTTCATGCTCACCTGTCCAGCAGGCATCACTGCCTCACTGGTGAACACCTTCCCCAGTATTGTATCTTTCCTTAGATACTTCGGTTCCAACCCGGGGTTAGAAACCGGCACTACGGTCCAAGCACCATCACCCACTAGGGTGTCCATGCCCGTCAAACCGATACTACCCAACATGGCCACATCCGGCTCCACAACTGCCTCTTCCTCTCTCCTAAGCCCCTTGCTTCGGACCAGCACGTCACACGTCTGTCCGGGAGGAATCTTTACAGTTTGGACCACCGTTGCCACTGTCGACACTTGTCGGAGCACACATTGCTCTACCGCACGGTACGGGTGCTCTATCAGGAGTACCCCTGTACCCGGATTCAGGACCGCGTCATACAACGCCGAAAAATCCAATCCGAGTATACCGTCGTCTGCAATATCCGCAATGGTGGGAGAAGCCACATACTCCTTCCCTCCAATTCGGAGCGGTATGAACGCGCGCCCATACGTCTGCATACTTGACCCATCGGCCGAACAGGCGTTTACCCTCGTTTTGAAGTTATCACGACTATCCGGCATAAGAGCATAGAAGTTAGAGGAGATAAAGGAGTGGCTAGCTCCCGTATCTACTAAAAATTCGCCCGCTCTACCGGCCACAGTAACAGACACATACCACCGCCTCCCCCCCAGCGGAGACGGGTTTACAGTAAAGCGTTTAAAATCCTTCGGAGCAGCCAAATCAAGGCCATGTTTCTTCAAATGGTCGAAACATGGATGATCCGGGGAAAGCTGGGTACTCCCTACCCACACGGTGTCTGTGACAGCCGCAACTTCCTCATTCCGATCCGTAATGGGCCTCCCTGCCTCATTGCCGGGCAACTGTTGGACTGGAATGTTAACCAGGCCGGCATCCGAGCCCCTCAAGCTCGAAGCCACCCCTGATTCCCTTCCTGCCTTCGGAATTTCACTAGGCTCTACCTCTCTGGTATGTTGGCGTACATCATATGCAGGGGTCGTCCGCTCGCCTTCTCGGACCACCCCCTCTAGTTTCCCTCCTTCCCGGGAACTTTCGGAGTCGGAGCCGTACACTCCGCAGCAAAGTGACCGATCTCCAGGCACCTATAGCACTTGGCGGTCCGCCGATTGATCTTCCTCCGGTTAGGCTGTGTAGCCCCCTGAATGGAAGTCGTCATCTTCTCAAACAGCGATGTGAAAAACGCTGCGTCCATTATCGGAGCTTTTGGGTCCGATGATTCCTTCTTTGGAGGAGGGTTTCCACCCCCTTCCGGCTTCCTATTTTTCCACGGCGTTTTAGAGGAATTCCCATTCCTCTTAAACTGAGCTGCAGAAGCTATCGCTCCCTCTTCCTCACTGCCCGAACCATCAGACTGCTCCGGAGAACACTCTATAATGGCCGAGGCCCGGGTGGGCACCCGGTCCCCTAACAGTGACTTCTTGAGAGCATGTATGTCGATGGCCTTAAAAAGGTCATCTAATGACGTATCTGCTCTCCAGGTATCATACACCACATGTTGTATTTCTGGGTCCCTCAGTCCAGCAACAAACTGAGAGAACAATTCCTTAGAGAATAAGGCATCATGGATTCCTGAAGCTGGATGTACCTTCTTCAGGAGTCTCATCAGTGCAAGTCCGAAAACCCTCGGGGCCTCGTGCTTGCCTTGCACTCGCTTCTTAAAAGCGACCATCGGGTCAATCCGAGCGGAGTCTCCGTATAGGATAGTTCCGATCTCTACCAGTTGTTTGAAAGTGCCGCGGGGTCCGCATTCATCTTTCCACTGCTCCACGGCCATCAGGCCATCTCCCAAGCGCAACCCCTTACAGACATACGGAATTGCATCCTGTTGATCCCACCCACTGAGGTTGATGTCCTCAACGGTGGCTCCCAACCACTCTTCCCAAGAGTTTTTCTGCCAGTAGGGAAAAGGCTCGCTAGCAATGCGTCTAGCAGCGTTGGATGACCCCCTAATTTTAGAGGTTATCGCCAGGCATTTAGAAATGGAAGCCGAGGCGTCCTTTTCTGTACCCACGTTGTGCAATCCGATCCCAGCTATTGCTGGGTTTGTATCGTACAACTCTTGCAATTCTGTACTCAGAATTGTTCTCCTTGGAGCCCTCCTCGGACTCTTTGCGCCCGGAGTCGTCCCCGGAGTAGCGCCTCTGGTAGGCACGTTATTCTGCCTCTCCAGATAGGTCTGGTAGGTACCATACGACACCAAATCCTTAGTGGGGTCCACACCTTGACTGAACCACCAATTTTTCTCCTGGTCAGTCATATACTGACACTGCTGGGCCAGAGCAAGCAATCGCTGATGCGCCGCCTTCTCTTTCTCCAGTTCCTTGGCCTGTCTCTCAGCCTCCTCCTCTTGCTGTGCCTCCGCCAATTTAGCTTTCGCAGCTTCACCGGCCGCTCGGAGCCCTTCTTGTCGAGCTCTCAAAACCGCCGCCTCCTGCTCTGCTAATTCCTCAGCGAGGGCTGCATTTTCCTTCATGCGTTCCTGTTGCTGCTCAAGAGCAGCCTGCTGCTTGCGATACACATCTCGCCTCTCCAATTCCAAGTTTTTCTGTTCATTGAACAGTATGTTTGCTTGGCATTCTCGCCATTGCGACAAACTCGAGGGAGTTAAGTTGGTCTTGGCCGCCTTATCTTGTTCGGATGCTTTCTTCAAGCGTTCCGAATCCAGTTGCTGCTCATCCAGTTTCAACTGAGAACGTGGACTCCGCACCAACTCCGATAATGACCTTCCCCTGCCCGCCGTGTTTACACCTGTCGGAGCCGAAAAGACCTGCTTCGGAATTGGACGGATACCACTGATACCCACCCTAGGTGAGTAATCACTCGCCCTACCTCTACCCCTTGCTCGGCCAACCTTTAGTGGTCGTCCTGGCGTTGAAGTAGACCAGGCACCTTCTACAGTCATCCCACGTCCCATAGGAAGATTTGGGGTGTCTGTAAAACTCCTGTAATGAGGACCTTTCGGACTGTCATTATCAGCGGAAGCGTACGAGGTACTGCTATCCTGTATACTCTCCCTGGTCTCTGACAAAAATTTCTCCAAAGAAGTACTTTTTGCCTTCAGAATGTCACATTCTGACAGTAGACTTCGGCGAGCCTCCCGTAAGTCTTCAGTGTCCCGAACAAGTTCTGATCGGGTCTCCTCTGCTTCATGGATGACGGCATCTCGGGCCGCACAAATCTGATTCAGATCAGTGTTTGCCTGAACAAAGTCGGAACGGAGTCCCTGTAGATCAGCCTGTTTCTGATCGAACTCCACTCGAACCCTGCTAAGGGATTGCACCAGCTTCTCGTTCTCCTCAAACAAAGTTGAAAGCCTTGCGTCTTTCTCCTTGATTTTGGAAGCTCTATGTGTGACTGCACCTTCCAATGCAATCAGACTGCTTTTCCATTCATTCGACTGTTTCTGAATGGTCAACAACTCCATTTGGGCCATTTGCACACGCTCCTGTATTCTGGCCTCTCTCATGTCGTCGAAACGACGTTCCTCCAAGATGGTAGCCCTCCGTGGATTCGGAGCGGCTGATCTTGACCCACCAACGTTGAACATTGACAGGCTCATTTCATCTAATGAGCAATTCATTATTTCGGGACCTTTGTATCCCAAAAATGCGCTTGTCCTGGATGGAACATTCGCACTCCTGCGGGTATCTGCCTCCTTGACGGCATCTAACCCCTCCGGTGATAAGGCTGACGCCTCATCGGGAGACCTCGCTGCTCCGTCCAGAGCAGGAGGTCTGCGCTACTGCACAGGCTAACCTGCGTTTCACTCAGAACTGGTCACGGCACCAGTGTAATAAACGATACTTTGTCTCTTTATGATATTGGTAGAGTATCAATTAAAGAACAAAGTCGACACAGTTCGGATCAAGTGTTACAGGTTGCAAATCGGGTTTATTCAGAAAACCTAGACAAGCAGTATCTATGTGTGCGAACTCCCTATAGAGTTCGGAACGGGTCAGTAGGCTAATCAGCCGTATGGATCACAGGGTCTCCTTGCCAGCGTGGCTCAGAGTAACCGACGAGTACCGTCAGATGCTGGGTATATATAGGCAGCCAGCCTGCGCGCGCACACGCAGACCGGAAGCCTATAGCGACCTCTGTCCATACCCCAAGCCCGGGGTAGGTGCTGCCACCTACCGTCGGACTGAAGGGTTCGGACTGAGCTCGCAACACAACATCCAACAGCACTCGTCATATAACATACCCGTATAACCCTAGCCCCTACACCTGCATACATAATACTACTTACTGCCACACAGATGAATGTCACATGCCATTTTATAACATTGACTCCATTATTTTGAATAAACAATTTTTTCCAATACCCGCATGGTAAGAATATAGGTTATCAGCTGATATTCAAAAACACATTATTGATACGGAAGCATTACACAGTCCTGGCTATGCAGTAATGCATACATACGTGTCTATAAGATTGGGTACGACAGCCATATACGTGACAATTCACAATAAATTATTGCCTTTAGACTAGTTAAGTGTAATAAATGTTATACTTTTCCTTACCTGGCATATAAAGAGAGTTCCATAGTTGCAGCAATTATCTACATGGGACATATCATTGATGATACTATACCCATCACATACTGGATACTCAGATACCGTTATGCCTCCTTCTTCTGGTTCCATCGACCACCCTCGTTCCCAAACTACTACCCCCCCCCCATACCGTCCATGCTCCACCCATACCAGCCAGCCCTGCAGCATGCGCCATAATTATCGGCCAATGTGATATGGATTGCCACATTAAGTAGCTATTTGGGTGGTAGCCTCCCTTTCACCAGCCCTGCCAGGCCAAAGCCCGCCTCCCGCTCTCAGTCGCATAATACAATCAGTGTCTTTAATGGAAAACCTGGCCACAGCCTTAAATCAAGGCACAGGCGATGTGACAACAAGCCATTGCTACCCCCACTCCCTCTCTCTCCCCCTCCTTCCCATGTCCCCATTCCAGTAACCCCCCCCCCTCTTACACACACACACACACACACCAGTACCTCACACGGAGAAGGTCTATTGCAATGTCCTTCCACGTGTTTAACCCTTTAAGGACCACGCAGTGCTTAGTGCAGTTTCCCTGTTATCGGATAATTCGCCATTGCTGCGTACAATCAAGCACCATGCATGCCTTATATATATATATATATATATGGGATTGATATAATCTGCATGGTCGGCAAGATGCATGAATGCATGAGCCTCGGCGAGTAGACTCGCCAGCGCTGCATTCGTGTGTCGACAGAGGGCATAAAAAGGCAAGCACTACACGACCCTTAAAGGGTTAAGATAAGAGCAGTCCCTGAGCTTGCTGCAGTTGGGTGCGACAGGCAGTGATGAGCAGCTCGTGGATTGTGATAGTGACTGAGTGAGCAATTGTCTAGTTGAGCAGCTCTGTGATGAACTATTGTCTGGGACTGAGCCGCTGGAAATTGGGCGCCACCTATTGTGAGAACACAGAAACTAGCACGCAGACAGCACATAGTATACCGAGCAGTCCCTGAGCTGCTCGGGGATCTAGCGAGCTAATGCTATGCTGTTCCGATATTGGATCACACAATAGAGTGTGCTTCAGAGATAGTAGTTGTCATGTGACACTGTCTGCCATACTTCACTCTATTTCTTAGATGTTTTATGACTAGGATACACGCTCTTGTATATGGTTAGGCCTAAACAAAAAATACGTATGTTTCCGGTCACTCGACCCTACCTAGCAAAAAGGGCATATTCTCTGTTTTTGCAGGTGAGGGGGGGGGGTAGAGAGAAAAGACTAAGTAGTACGCCTTACCCCGGGTCCATATGCACGCATTAGAGTTTCTAGAGAATTAGAGGCAATCCATCTAGTACAAGTATAAAACATCGTCTTGGAGCTTTGGGTATGAATCTTACATTTTCTTCTCTATAATTTCCCATTGTTCTTTGCCCAGTGACGGTTACTTCAGTCAATAGACTCATTACCCGCATGTTACAATACCACGTTTGCCCAAGACCCTTCAACATCACATCACCCCTAACCCCTGACCCTCACCAGGACTGTAGATGCCCAGTCTGCAATCAGTGCACCCTCACAATGAGCAAACCTAATCCAGCCCACTTCCTGGGCTCTGGGACTCCTCCCTTATTTACATTGGCATGATGGGGGCTGGCGGCTGCCTCCAGTCTGGGATCTTATTACATAGGCGGATGACAGACTACTGTCGCCGGTAGCAATCACAGGGTAGGGCCAGCCATGGTGAAGAAAACTAATTGCTGCTCTCTCACTGTGAAGTTTGTGGATTTGATAGCAATCGTTGTCTGGTGCTTACTTTTAACAACCTGTGCCCAAGGTGATAGTTAAGCCTGTATGCCCCAACGTCAAGACACTTGTGCTACAACGAACGCTACAATCAGGGTAGTTGATCACTCGTCAGACTATATATAGAAAGGTACTGCATGTCTGGGGTAGAGTGGACTCTCCTACTACAGAGCACATAGGTGAAGTGCTTGGAGGGTGTTATTTTTGTAGTATACTGACACAGTGCACAATAACTTCAGTATGTTACTGAACACTGACAAATTCCTCAGTGCGTCACAAGTAGCTAAACGCTAGTAAGATGAATAGATCTTTAAAACATCCCCCGACCGAAACTATCATGCCAATCCACCTAATGACCTATACCTGCCTATACTACCAGCACGTCCACCGTCTCTGGGTTTCTTTCAGGGTCTCCCTTCCTCGTCCTCCATGCAACAAACATTTCTAAACGAAGGCACTATCCTGTCCCGTACCTTTCCATATGATAAGCTACCCATAATGCATAGAGGCGATTAATGATATATGCATTCTTATTCATAGATCCTTGGTCCAACCCCCTCTCCTCAATGCCATAACGATCAACTTGGCCTCAAGCCTATCCCCATTACAGGTTCTGAAGACCCCTCACGCTATTATCTGGACTGTATCACTGCCGGTTACTACTCTGAGACGAAGGCCTGTTACCATGTCAGGCCTCATTGCCTGTTATCCAACACTCCCTATCCAAAATTCAAGGTACTACTTTCAGGATACTACCCATGATACAAAGCTTACATTGTCAATGATAAAACACAGCTGTGATGATCACGACGTCGTAGCAGTGTGCCTATGATGCACAGATTTAATTGTGAGTGTAGAGTAAGGCACTGCGGGTTTCAGACCTCAGTAGGGGTCTACCACTGAGGGTTGCGCTCTCTACTGACCAGTTCTGTTTACTATATTGATTTGCCACTAAACCTCCACCGAGGATTTTAACAAGAATTCATGGCCATCACGAACTAGTAAGTACTATAGCCTTTCCTCTTATTTAGGATAAGCCCGTGCACAACAGGTTGCTCTCTCGATGAGCCGTCATTAGCGACACCTCACATAATTATATGCACTTTCACTTTTGAGGCTTCAGTCTCCGAGTAAACCCTTGCCCTGGATATGTCCTCACAAAAGCAGATCAATGCTCAGTGAAGAGGAATTATCCTCGGCCCTAAGAACCTAGCTCATACATGGGTTAGCACACCTGGCAATCCAGACTTCTTTCTGGTCAGCTGCCTGACCAATGACTGGAGGTATTTATGCATAATGTAACTGACCCTTAGGCGGGGACTTATGACCGATTATAACACTAGTGGCTAGCCATGTGTGGCCTTATGCTATAAATTAGAAGGAGGCAAGCCCCCTTATATACATAGGAATGTGGTAGAGTTTACTATAATAGCCTCAGTAAAGTACTGGTAAACCCTGGTAATTATCTTCACCTCTAAAGCATTTTGGATCTAGGCCAGCAGCTTAGCTCAGGAGGAAATGTTGTTTATGTTTATGTGGGCATAAGAGATAACGTTATAGATAATGACAATAGTTATTCGGATGAAGTATTTGAAATTGATGCATGTCGAAAACATCCCATTGGTATTATTATTTCACATAAGTTAGTATGTCCTATCTAATATACAGGATTGTCGTATGAAAAGTGCTGCCAAACATAATCTGAGGATATGCAAAACATAATGATTAGTCAGATGATATCTAGTCAGAGGTGTATATTATTTTATAATTATTTATTCATAAGATCACGCTACTGACTTCATGTGTATCACAAAAGCTAGACGCTAAGTTGGCAAAGGGAACACAGCCTTGTAGAAGAATGCCATAATATAGGATATTGATAATAAAGCTAACAGTAAGGTATAAAGATCAATGCTCCCTACAAAGAATGGCCGTGAAAGAAACTTAGAGCGGGGACCAAATAATAGTACAACTGCGAGGGATGTTTAGGCTGGGCGAGTCGATGGTGACGTCGATTTCAGGGTGAGCAGTTGCTGTTTTTAGAATATTTCACTCTGTGAGCATCTGTTGTGAGCAGAATAGAACTGGTGAGCACCTCACAATGGCGCCCCCCTGCTGGGACACCTTCATATAGCTGCCCCATTCCATATAGATACCTAGGACACCCTAGAGTGAGCTGCTTATAGTGAGTGAGCTTCCCGAATATAGATCTGCTCATATAGATTTGCTGATAGATAGATACTGCTCACACAGAACTGCTCATGGAGCTGCTCATAGGACCGTGCAGGAACCAACACAAGGACTGCACTGTTACTCCGACTGTCCCTTTACCACACCTACACCCCCGCCCACCCCAACCAACTTAACAGACGCGGACAGGAAGGAGGCAGAGAGCTGCTCACAAAGTTGCTCACACATCCGCTCGGCCCGAGCTGCTCACGGCCTGCGGAGGGGGCGAGCTGCTCATGCGGAACGTGGACGACTGGTAATCAGTAGTCAGCTCGCGCGGCGGGCGGCCTCTGAAACAGGCCGCGCGCCGTCAATGACAGGAAGGAGCCGCCTGTGCGCAAACCGGAAATCAATAGACGGCCATTAAAAAGAGACGGCGGGCGAGGCGAGCAGCTCGCGTATGAAGCGCGGCCATTCACTGCTGGCGACGGGTGTAATGGGGAGTCGTTTATATAGACTGCACATCCCACATGTCCCCACCCACCTACCCCCCCCCCCCCCCCACACACACACTTCCCACCCCATCATCCCTCAACACCCGCCCGACAGCCCCACCCACATTGCACATGCGCATGACAGGTCCGCGCCACTCCCCCTAGCGGGGCCCGAATTAACTCCTCGTGGAGCGGAAGCGGAATACGACGATAAATCGAAGGGACTGTCATGGCGTGGATGGAGGGAGGTGTGTTGTGTTGGTGGGAGGAGAGGGCTGAGGAGTCTTTTGGGGGTGGTGGGGTGTAGAGGTAGAGGGGTAGTGAGTGGGGTTAGAGTATGACGATGGGGACCAGTTTCAATTAGAGCCGCTTCAATAGTTGGTTAAGTTGTATTGCCTCGGCCGGCCTCAGTCATTGGCGGCTGGCGTGCGAGGCCCACGTTAGCAACGCTCACTCAGCCAAACCCATGAAGAATCATTTCGTGCGTGTCTTCCCACTCACCCCCGGCCGGACGACGGTCCGCCAGCGGCCTATGCCCTCGGGCACTGCTAGCCTGAGCATTATGGAAATCGCATTTCCCAACACCGCTGTGAATACTCATTTTAGACTACCTCAGCCTTCACGGCCATCGATTTTCTAACTAATGACAGAGCTCTACTTCTGTCATCAGTTTAAGGGTGGGAGGGGGTAGGAGCGGTTGGGTCTGCAAGTAAAGATTGTTAAACTAAGCCTTCAATTGTTACCAAACTGTTCATCTAGGCTTACACTGTATGCATAATTGAGTACATTGGATATATCCTACTTCCACAATTAAATTACCGAATAAATTGACAAATCTTACTTGAACAAAATCAATCATTTTTTTAACCAGTTTCAGTTAGTTACATTATGATACCATTGGTTGATACACTGTAAGGGGATGTGACTGGTGCACTGTGAGTCACTGTTATGTAGCTCACGTCAGAAATGAGGAATGGCAGGATGGGGATCATTTTACACCTCCTATTGATCCCCACACCCTGAGCTGACAGATGGCTGGGCTTCAGGAAGGGACCCAATGAGCTGGTTCCTGCTTCCTATAGAGTGGTTGGGGAGGTGTGTGCGGTGCACCGAACCTTCCAGCTATAATATAGGGTCTCTTATGTATCTAAGTGGACTTCCAATATTAGGGATTTATTTATGATAAGGGGGGATTTTTCTTTAGTATAATGTTTACATGTGCATGATTAGTTTTCCAACTCTGGTTTAAAATAATATTCTGTAGCCTTACTAGTACAAACAACGTTTAAATTGTGCATTATATTAGTATGCAATAGATACGTTTACTAGCTTTGAATAGCATATCACTCTTTCGTTCTGAGCTGCTCCCCCTCTCGCCACGCTTATAATCATCTATACACCAATACGACAAAACAAAAACCTTCAAAATATCGAATCAAATACTGACACACAAAAACATCAATTACTGTCAGACAATTATGGTCTACTTCTATCAGCCTATAACCAAACCCAATAAACAACCACGTCATAGCCCCTCTACCCTACCCCCTCACGCAATGGGACAGCTTAGTTTGTACCCTGTATGCACCTACAAGACTAACACCTTTGTGTTGTCCAGTGCACCAGACACTACATTATACATACTGCTCAGCCAGACCCGATAATGAAGACCGTGCGTGGTCAGTGCCTATGTGTACTGCTCGGATCATAGCGCCTTTATTTGAATACCCCCACTGGGGAAGCCATGATTAATGGGTCGTGCCCAGTCTTTGTGTTGGAACAGGAGCTTATCCAGGTGCACCAGGTAGACGACGTCCACTCCAGGGTATACGCACCTGATTCATCACAATCAGGTGTTAATAAATCAAAGTGGCGCCGATCGGACGTGGGGCGCGACTGAAGTCTCCAGTGTGCACAGCGAGTCAGGCCCGGCTGGATGATCAATCATGGGTGTGTGGGTGGTATTAATAGTATCCGGTTATAGATGTACATCCCCTCCCTCCACCCAGCACAATCCCAGCCTGATACACCACTGGCCACCAGCTGTCCCCTGCCACGCCTGTTCATCTCCACCCCAATTTTCCATTTGCCTATTTGGACGTGCTGTCGGCCGGTAGAGTCACGACAGCCACAATACGCAGTTGGACCTACCAGTGGTTTGTTCTACGCGTATGTTCAAATTGGCTAATGGATAATGACCATAATCCATACACATGGGGACATTTTATAGGAATAGATATGATTATAGATATTTGTATGAGTAATTATGTAGTGTGGGAGAATTCCCTGAGCTGAATATATAGGCAGAATATATGAGCAGCTTATTAATCATCTGCCACAGGTTGATCAGCCGTTCGTCGCTTTCGTGCCTAGAGCATTATAAATGACACCAAACTGTACCTAGGGAACGCAACCACCATCTTTCTTCTTTCTCATGAATATATCGACAAAATATTCAGTGGGCCTCTAAATAATTTGATATCACTTAATTCTGTCCCCTGACTGGCATTGTATGCAGTTGCACATATATACTGTAGCAAAGAGGTGTTCATTTAATTGTTTTATGGAGAAGAATACCCACATACACACACAAAATAGTAGTATTTGAATAATCTGACCCATATGCTATGCACGTGTAGTAGTAGGAAACAAATGAAACCAACTATGCCATTGTGCCACTGTGCCCTTCACTTCCAACCCGATACCCTCTATAAGGTTCAGCGGCCACACAATCCATCTTCCATGGCTGTATCAGTGTACGCAGCCTCACATGCAGATGCCAGCTCGGCTCAATTCTCCCCTGCACCAAGGCACTTGTTACAGTAACACACCCACACCTGCGTCACCCCACACAACCCCCCTCGTCACATTTAACCCTTCAAGGGCCGAATAGTTATGAATGCATCATGCCCTTTGTGGTTATGATGCTTGAATGCAGCGCTGGTGAGTCCAGTTGCCAGGGAAGCATTCATGAATGGTGCTGACCCTTTGGGAGTGTATCAACCAACCCCTGAGGGTCTATTATGATGCGTGAATGCAGTCCTGGTTAGGTACTCGCCAGCGCTGCATTCAGGCACCATGACGAGAAAAAGTATATCACATTAAGGGACCATGCGGCGCTTAAAGGGTTAATTGCACCTCCAGTGCTACGGCCTCCACTGTCTTCCCTTTTATCATCATAGACACAGCACCATTGGTGATGCTCAGCTGCAAAACAAGGCGCAGTCGGATCCAATGATTAAACACAGGGTAAGGCACCCCCTGCATTGTTTCCTGTCGAGTGGTCCGATTGAAAGCCTGCTTTCATATCTGCTGGCGCTTGGTAATTGATTCCGCCAGCTCACATATTATTCGCCCCTCCCAGCCTTGTAAGTTGTATAACTGCAACAGGAATGCCGTAGGATGTAGGGAGTGTGGGGGTGAATAGAGACACTGTTATCTCCTATAGACAGAAAGGCACAGATCCTATACAATGCCACCCTGAGAACCTCCCAACAGTGACTCGCAAACATCAAGCCCCTCCGCCATACCTCTGTACACAAGGCGATCAAATGTGAGCTTTGCCGTCTTCACAAGCCTGGATCCCTGGAGTTGGGACTAACTTAATTAACCCTCCTCCACGTGTAGACGGGGTGAGAAGAAGCATTTGCCGACAGACAGTGTGCTAGTGCAGTCGACTCCAAACGCAAACTGAGACTGGGAGTGGAATTTAATTTGGGCCTTCTCGCTGCGTTAGAGTGGAAAGGCAAGGCCCATTTCTACTAGATGAAGTCTGCTTTTTAATCTTCACAGACATCTTGCAGTACAAAGTAATCCTTCCAGTGCCTGTGTGGTTCGTTAATGTTGTTCCCATCTCTCTATGAAAGCCTTTAGGCCTGTACATAGTGGTCTTGGTATAACGCCCGCAATTACACTTTTATCAGCTTCATATTTATAATCACCTAGATGTGGGATGTGTAATTCGCCCCAATACTTTAATATGTTAGACGGCACTCATATTGGCTAGTATTGCATCGCACTGGTATTTCGCAGGAAGAGACTCTTACACAAAACTGAGGACATTCGTCAGCTGGTCAGTGGTGAATCATGTGATCAATTGGAGTCCAGGGACCAGTGTACAATATATATAGATATCAATTATGTCACCAGTTGTTGTCGGTAAAAATGCTTGCTGAAGGTTTAAAGTCACTATAGATAGTTGCTTGCCTTTTTTTGCAGGTATACAGTATACTATTGTAGGTGTGCATTTCAATGTAGGTATACAGAAGAATCTACTGTAAAGTTACTTAACTGCATTTAACTTCTTTATAAAGGTACATCTCTAGCCTATAGAGAAATGTCTATTTACATATGATATCCGAAAAGATATACCTATGTGGAGCTGGGTGCACTAAGGTTCCTTTTCTTATTCAATATCCCATATACTATTATTGTACCCAGTGCATCCGATCTCTTATTGTAGTAAACCTATCGTACCACCGCATCATTTTGTTTCACTACGGCTATACGATACAGATGAGAATCGTTCACTTAATACAACTGCCAAAAGACACACACTAAGAACCAGATGATCCAGACTCCCTGAATGGATGGGCGACGCCTCATGCCCAGGGCTGTCACTAGACACCACTGTATGGCCTCCAGGGTCCTTTCACTGCTTTCTAAGCATCCCTAACGTCACCAGGACATTGCACCTACATCGACAAAGGTAAATAATGCTTGCCTCTAATGTTTTCATTCCACCAATGCTCCTCCCAGTGGCCAATCAGCGCAGAGACAGCCTGGGCTGTTGAAAGGAGAAATGAAAGGCAATTGAGAGCTCCTGATGAGCAGGAAATAACCAGCCCAACTTTTTCGATCCAAAGACAATATTTGGACTTTTCCATGTCTTTTGCTGTTCGCCGCGGACATGGAGTGGGGTGGTGGACATTCCACAAGTGCAAAGTGTCTGCGCGTCCGGAGATGTGGTGAGAAGCCTGTGTATTACATGTGATAGGTAGGGAAGAAAAGCTACGTAACCAAATGGAGGACTGCAATTCCCAAGTGTGGTATGATTACATGGTAACACGTACTGCAAAAGACCAGCCATTGATGCGGCTGGATGGTGTCGGCAGTGTCATTACACCAGGGACGGGCTGTGGTGCAAAATGTGTCAGAATATTGCCACTGATGAATTCGATTAAGGGAAGAAAAGACAGTTGAGAGGTTGAAGGCAATGTCGCTGTAAATGTACATTACAGGGGTTGAGAAAGAACACCCTACTGTAGGGTATAGGACCTCTGACAATATGCCCACCTTCTTGAATTCCCAGATTGAATTAACCTTATCCAGTCCCCTAGGCCACCCCTCACAGGTCAGCACCAGGGCTGACTGCAGATATAACTGGACTTTATCCTTACATTTAAAAGGTCATTTTATAGATTCAACAGACCCGGAACTGTTACCCTTTAACATTATCTCCATCCTATGCCCTGTGTCAACCAGAAATGCACATATACCTTTGGGAATTGTTTGAGTCTGATACAATGTGGCGGTATTGCGTTTAAATTCAATTCGATGCGATGTAGAATGCAGAAAATAGTTTTGTATTAAGAGCAATAATGGGCATTAATTATTTGTCAACCAGCAGAACTTTCAGGGGAGAAGAAAAGGTTGGGCAACTGTACATATGTGAATGCATGGAGGAATTGTAGCAGAACCCTTCATCCCTCTTCCAACTGTTTTTCTCTGGCGTGGAGTCTGTTTGTTGAAAAAAGGGAAACTACATGTAGTGGTTTATAGCCTGGGGTGTGGGCGTGGGACCCACTCGTTCCCTCCCTACTCCACGGGTATTGACGACTTTGGGAGCACTGAGAGGGAAGCCATTATACCTCCATAGGCTCCATCGACATTCGATTTGGGAAATTGGAGCACAGGGACGCGCAGTGTGAACGGAAACGGAAACCAATCAGTCCTGGTTTTGGAATTGTTAACATTCCAATCCAGCCCAGAAGGCTAGCTGATTGAGGTGTTGAGGTGGAGCTTGTTGAAGAGGCGGCCAGTGGTGGAGAGTGTAATGGTGGATGGCCGTAGTGCTAGAGTTAAAAGAGCCAATAGTTACCCGACTTACCCCCTGCTTCACATAGATTGCAGCACTAGGGTTACTCATATGACGTCATCAGCAAAGAACCCTTCTGCTATGCGCCAGTGTTTCAATCCAGAGCCGGTTTTGGATTAAGATGAAATTGTGGTTCTTCATATTGAAAATCTATACGGCCATAGCATAAATAGGGGACCGGGAGCAATACTGATGGTGAGATGAAGAGGGAATAGGGCCCTTGGCCTACCTTGGAAAAAGAAAGCCAACTGGTAAAAGCAATTTGTGGTGGAACTAAGGTAACACACTGAACAGCCTGGGAAATAATGGAGGGGCTTAGAGGATGGAGTCTGTAGTCTATAGAACTATTCACCAGACTGCTGCCTTTTTATTTTCAAACTGTATATACTACATCGTAACACAGACACATAGATCTTCTTGTATGTGAATGTAATAGACAAACGGATAGACGTATAGAGGCAGCCTTTTACGGTCGTTCAACCCTACACACTGCGAAGAAACTGAACGTATACGAGTAATGACAGTATAATTGAAAACGTGTCTGTTGAAGGATTTCCTCAAATATAGGAGTAGTATTTAAGGTTTCATACGTTGCAGACATAACGGAAATATGGGAATTTTACTATTAAAGCAAATAGTACTTGTTGTTAAATTCAATTACATTTGGCACTTGCATGTTGGCACTTATACTGTTTGTCAAATTTCTCTACTAATTTAGTTTATAAACGATTGACTGCCATGTATGTATACATAAGTATTTTCCATAAGGGTCAGTCTATAAGTCACGATTATGTAACGTATAAAACGTATGGCTTGTATGTGACACCATTTTAAAATGGCAATTGAATAGCAGACTGATGCAAATAAAGAACATGTATATTTTGTACCTCTATGTTTTCTATTAAAGTATAGAAGCTATAGCTAAAGGCAGAGAGAAACCCACCCTCACTGCTCTAGGGACAAGTGACCATAACCAGGGCTCGGATGTCAGGTCTATTTAAAGTGGACTCTGCCCAGCTTCACGTAGTAATACATAGTAAATGGGAGGTGGAGAGACACCACCAAATATAGACTTGTCAATCCCCACACTCATCCTGACCCCTCCCTTCTGACCAGAGGGGGGGGGGGGGAGGGGTTTGAAGGCCCCCTCCCCCTCTCACAGCCTCCCTCCCCCCATACGAGCTCAATACGGACCGGTACACACTGGCCTGGCAATAGACAGGGTTGGCAGTCTCCTTTTTGGAGGGCTTAAAATGTAAATGGAAAGCACTGGTCTGGTAAATATGATTGCGACAGTGTGGTGTGTCCACAGCATTAAGGCCGCCGTAGTGTGGTTGGGACCACAAGTTGATACGTCCAAGAAAATTAAGGAGCAAAAGTAAACAATGAAAACACATGGCAGGGGATGGTGTAAATATGGACTGGAGTGGGCGGTTGTCTTGGAGTAGTGCTGGAAATAGGAGCTTAGGGCAGGCAATTCCAAATGGGATCTGGATTTGCTGGTGATTCTTTGGCGGGGGATTAAGAGGGAAAGGAGCTATCCACTGTCAACATATTGACATGTGCAGTGTCCTAATGACTTAAGTCCATGACTCCAGGGGATAGCATTGGTGGTGATCGTTTTTTGGAAAGTGTCTTATTAATGTAATTGGCCCATCCCGTTTGGCGCTGACAGAATTGATTTATTCTCCACTCTTCATTTGCCTACACCATCCCACCATATTATTTCTGAAGTGCAGTTTTGTCAAAGCCATAAAGGGTTTCATTCTATAATCAAAGACATCAAGTTTTCCATTAGATCCCCGAGCTGGCCTTGATATAGGCCCCCTGGGAGTAGTTAAGTATTTATGTGTAATTGCTGAAACGGCTCTGGTTGTGATTTTTATATCAGAGCCCCGAGTCGGTGGGCTCATGTTCTCCCCTTTTTTGTCATTTGTTTAAATTTGGAGCGATGGGACAATATTGACGGAGTTGATGATCCTAATGACATCTCATCCGTCACCTGACTGCATGGCACGTCCCACACAGGAGGAGCAGCCCCCCTCCTGTACCCTCACCCCTCACCCTCTCCTCCTGCACCCCACACTCCCTCCTGTAACACCCCTCACCTCACCCATGCCAGCTGTCTCCCGCCTGCTGTGGTGCTGGTGCCCACCCCTCAGACCCTATTATTTTGTGACACGTCCATGGTGCAACATATTATACACTGGCAGAGTGCTGCTGTCGGCAACAATTTACCCTCTGAAACGACACCGGTTGCTGCGCCCTTTACGTAGGTAGTTGGAGATAAATAATGTAATACTGTCTGGAGCCGTGGGAGATATGTCACGTCGAGTACATGTAATGCAGGACCTTCAAGGAGAGCCGGGCCCATTAGACACTATCATGTTCTATCCAACCAGCTTGACTTTAATGTTTTGAAAAAGGATTTGTCTTTCTCAGTGAGAGTCAATGACATGGCAGTTATTATCAAGTCTTTAATTAAGCACCATATTACTGTTGAGTCACTGTCTACACTGTTTAAGGGTCAAATCCTACGTTAATGCACTATGCCATTTTTTTTGCCATGATGTTTAATAAATCCTGCTGACTGGGATTTCATTAATGCATTATGTCGACCATTCTGGACTGTATCAACCCCGTATGGTCGGCATGATGCATGAATGCTTAATTCATGATAAGTACACTCACTTGGGCTGCATTCACGTTTCATGACGACATATCGCGTATACCTCATTAAAGCACCATGTGGCCCTAACAGGACTAATCAGGCTTCTAGATCTATATAGACTTGGATGCACTCTCTTACTGGGCGGGGTAGACGGTCTGGTTGGCGAACCACTAATCCGTCTTATGTAACCATTAATTATGGAAGCTTAGTCTGGGCTGGCTGATAACGCCGAAAGTGTACCGTGTCAGCGTGTCATGAGCTATATAGAACAGCTCGGCCCTGTTTCCCAATGGATATTCAAAATTCCTGAATACTCACCAAAATTAATAATTACGGTTAGTCCTTTTTTGGGGATATATTCCAGGTTATAATGGCACCATTCTGTTGCTTACCAATGGGTGATGGTGCAATGCTAGCTTATGGAGGATTGCATATACTAAACAATTTTAGCGTTATTTCATTTTTGATGGGGGTGTGGTGGGCAGGGTGATAAGCCCTGATAGGAGCTACCACAAGGGTACACGTATAGGGAAATCCTCCAAAACTTAAACAAGGGGTAGGATGCATCAGGGCCTTGAAAAGGGCTCAAATTCAGCAACGTAATTTGTTAACGTCCCCTTATACCGCCACCGCCCCTATTTATAGGGCTGAGAACCTGTCCCGACTCCCCTCCGACTGCCACTGGAGGGGTACCGAGATTTGCGGTAGGTTTATAGAGGATAATGTATACCTACACCATGGTATGACTAATGGCAGTATATGAGTACCGGCGAGGGAGGCGGCCCAGTCAAACACCCCTCCCCATCGACACGGCCCAGCGGCGAATGTGAGTAGTATAACAAACCGGGAGTTTGCCCCGGGCGGACAATGTTCATTGACACGGAAAGTTGGCAGCAGAAAGGGCTATCATTGCTAAATCAATAAAGTACACATATGTAAACACGTGGGTTGGGACTAATTTCAGCCTGGTTGGCGTGTAATGTGGCGTGCAGCCGCACTGCCGTTTCATGTTCAGTTAACCCTTTAACGGCAGCACAGTGCCTTCACGCAGTATGCCCTTTGTCAGCATGATGCATGAATGCAGCTCTGGCGAGTAACTCGCCAACTCGGCTGGATTCATACATCATGCCGACTGGTTGAGGGTGTATCAACCCCGTAGGGTTGGTATGATGCTGCTGCATGTATACATCATAACAATATCTACATAGGACAACATATTCTAAAGCCCTATGCGGCCCTTAACTGGTTAGCTCGATTGCATGACCAGCAGGCCAGCCTCTGGTGAGCACGAACCTTCATCCCAAGGAAGAGCGTTCCTTTGCATGACGACACCCAGGTCATCCATCCATCATTAACCATATCAGTCACTTCCAAAGTATATATTTGGCGGTTAGAATGAATATATGATATAGGAAATAGGGATAATGAACAAAGGAGACAAATCCAACCAGTCAGTGACGTGATAAGAGCTTTGCCTTTCTGTCACTTCCACTATTGAACTTCTTTTGAGCAGATGAACAGATCTAGAGCTACCATATGAAACGCAACTAAACGCTTCATCATATTCAACAGTGGCACTTCCTATTACGCCAAGGACAATATTAAACACGACATCTGCGATACGATTATGGCGAGCCTTTCAATAGTTAATGCATCATTTAGGGGTGAGCTGCACTGACTATCCTGCCACCAGTAAAGCGGTTATTTATAGATTCATGGGGCTGTTAGGGACGTGGAGGAGTAGGCTATAAGCCCTGGATGGGATCTAAGAGCGCCATAGGGCACCTGTGCACATAGACCAACAGTTGGGTATTCTCTCACAGAGGCTCACTATATACCCAGGAGTATCTAGGGTGAGGGTAGTATGTGTCGGCTGGTATATAATATCCCCTGGAGTAAGTGACATATATATTTATTCTTATATTTTCCTCTCCTTGACATTGTCTCCAAAACAACGATGTGTCCAGGGCCGAGAATTCTGACGAGAGTCAGATAATACTGAACCCAGTGCACCTTGTGGAGTACATCTTTCCCAAATTGCAAGAGGGTCTGGCAATACTGGACTATCTGTGTAGAGGCAAGGGAAAAGGATACTCCAAGGAAAAAGTCAACTTTAAAATTGATGTCATAAGCTTTCCAGTGATATATTACACTTGAAGATATCAATTCTAGTTTTTGAGGAATGCCTTCCTGAATATGTGTAGGCATTGCCCTATAAAAAAGCCCAATAAGCTCTAACTCTCATATTTCCCCAGATATCCCTATCTAATTAGCATAATGATGATAATGAGAAATATATCATACTTTTTTGTTCTTTTAGTCATAAAATTTGATTTAGGAATGGTAATTTTATTCTGTTTTGACCATAGTAACCCCCATGAATCATTCTGTCAAGGGCTATCTTTAATTTTTCTATTTGGAATGAAAACCATGTTTCCATGGCAACACATATCAACAAGGACACCCATTTAGGCCTTAAAACGTTCTTTTTACATTCCAAATATAGAGGCTTTTCACCAGAAATGGAATGTTTTGTGTAGTCCCATTTTTAGAGTGTGCCTTGGTGAGCTGTAGTGCTATAGTGCTATAGATAGGCACTCTCTTATGTAGTCAGTCCTCTGTGAGTCAGATTGCCGTGATATGGTGTGTTGGTTCATCAAAATACTCATTGATGAAAAGACATTTTTCAATTCATCTCCAGACCATTCTGTGCTCAACATGTTCAGCTATCTTTTTGGTTCAGCTTGAAATGATTTGGTTTATAGTTTTGTCGTAGTTCATGATCTTGTGGCAAAATCAGCTGTTTTTTTGGTGTAAATCACTGCTATAGCACTGCAGCCTATGGGAAGCATGGTCATGGATTCAGTATTTTTTGTGCTCATTTTATACACCTTTCCTAAATAGATACTGCTTAGATTCTTTTACAGTAGCGAGTTAAGATTGGGGCATTATCATTTCTTAAAAATGTAAGTTGGAATATTTTGTATTTAGGTGAATTTGTAGCTGTTGATCTTTGCATATGTATATGCCAGCATGTCTGGCTATATGCCAGCATGTCTGGCAAGCAGCTGTCAAGTAGGTGGATAAGTGGGTGGATTACATAACTGACCTGTATTGTATTATATTGGTGAATTGTTTTTGCAAAACAAGGTGAAGGTCAGTCATTCCTGGCAGTGCACTCTGTTACCCTGCCTTGTTTCTGGACACGGCAGCGGCCACTGCCTGTGCGTGTGTGTTGGGGGGGGGGGGGGGGTTTGGCGAGAAAAAAGTTCGAAATCGCAAAAAAGTGAGATTTGCCTAAAAACACCTGGTTTGGCGAGAAAAAAGTCCGAAATCGCAAAAAAAGTGAAATTTGCCTTAAAACACCCGATTTGGCGAGAAAAAAGTTCGAAATCGCAAAAAAGTGGAATTTGCCTAAAAACACCGATTTGGCGAGAAAAAAGTCCGAAATCGCAAAAAAAGTGAAAGTCGCCTAAAAACACCCGATTTGGCGAGAAAAAAGTTCGAAATCGCAAAAAAGTGAGATTTGCCTAAAACACCCGATCTGGCGAGAAAAAAGTTCAACACGCAAAAAAAGTGAAATTTGCCTAGAAACACCCGATTTGGCGAGAAAAAAGTCCGCAATCGCAAAAAGAATGAAATTTGCCTGAAAACACCCGATTTGACGAGAAAAAAGTTCGAAATCGCAAAAAGAGTGAAATTTGCCTGAAAACACCCGAATTGGCGAGAAAAAAGTTCGAAATCGCAAAAAAGAGAAATTTGCCTTAAAACACCCGATTTGGCGAGAATAAAGTTCGAAATCGTAAAAAAGTGAAATTTGCCTGAAAACACCCGATTTGGCGAGAAAAAAGTTTGAAAGTGCAAAAAAAAGTGAAATTTTAATGAAAGGCTATTTTACATAATAATATACGCTACATATATGTTGCCTATTATGCCAAGGCACACTCTTCTAGTACACAAAGCTGTTACTATACTAATGATGTAGAGCTGGATGCTATATTTTTTTCTACAGAAAAAAGTACCCTAGAGCTATTTTTACCATTTTTCTTTCCTTTAAGGCAATAGTGGCGCCCCCCTGGTGGCAAAAATCGGAACTAATCCCGCACGGAGTATCCTTTCTGCTTGCCTGCTCACAATTCTCTCTAGAGTCTGGCAATGTTGGTCTCTTGGAGCCTGCCTCTGATTAAAATCAGTGTGTAGATAGACACCGGTATTTGGGTGAGTACTTTTATGGTTGAGTATAGTTAGATTAGTGTGTGGCGGTGACTATCTGAAGGGGTTGGCAGGAGATTAACGTAGATAAGCTAGGTAAAGGGGGATGTCCTGACCTGTAGGCAGAGATCGTTTTCGCGGGAACTGATTAAAGTAATCTAATTAATAACCCAGTGTTACCTGTTTTACCCCTCTCCGGACAAATGTCAAGGCAAGCGGAATCTGTCTTTAAACTCGGGTTTGGGTGCACTGGAGCAAGAGTAGGGTCTCCTCTTGTGAAACCTGCACCATGCATGTTTGATGTGGGAGTCGGTTAGGAGAGGCAGATGTCTCCTGGGGATGTCACCGAGGAGGGACTGAATCTGGATTAGTGGTGCTGGGTATAGGACCCATTCCTAAGGGTAGGCTTTATTCATTCACGAGGAAAATAGGATCACACAACATAATAAACCCATTTTGCCTATAGGATAGCCCAATAGTAAAAGAACCAATGTAAAGATAAATGATGAATTGCACAGGTATATCCACTAGGTTGATATTGTAGTTGGTGTTTTATATAAATTCCAACAACATCACCTAAAATGACAAAAGAATGCCAATGCCATTGGACCCCATGAAATAGTTTATGGATGCCGCAAATGCTCCCGCACTCAAACATTTGTAGGGATCCACAAATGTTTGTCATTCGAGGTGAAACCGCCTAAAATCATTTAACCACTACCGGTACATCTGTAGATAGACCCACATACATTGGAAGAAAAATATCCATCTTGTCTTAAAAACCCTAACCTCAAAAAAGCCAAACTACCTGATATATCCAATTGATATTTTACTCAGATATGCTGTGCTTCTATTGTGGTGGCCCCTGAGCATTGTGATACACAAAAGAAGAAAATTGGGTCATGTTTACTTGCACTATGCTCATAGAACATAACGGCAGGGCTGCATTATAACTCAGCAGTGACTAGCCCACTTGTCATTGCAGCCCTTCAGGAACTGCCCCTCTAACTGGAGCAGGTTAGGGCTGGGGCGGGGAAGGGGGTGGGCGAGTCTTTGCGCCTGTGCCTAGGACTAATGCAGTAACAACTGGGTAACATGGGTAATAACAGGATCGCCGTCCCAGAACGATTTGTCAGCATGGCGTCCTGTCCCCCAGTCCTCCTCCAGCCCCTGGGTGGTGGGCTAGCACTAGTAGGCAGTATAGGGAGGCGGGAGAGCGAGGGTGGATGGTTTTAACCCCTTTCTCTACCCAGCACAGGAGTTGGACGACTCCCACACTGTAAAAACAGTGTTTAGATGATAAATGCACATGTTTAGCGGCTAAACACTTTTCTAAACACCATCTTGTCCCACATTTTGAGACACATTTTTCCATCTAAACATGTTTCATTTCTAAACATGTTTAGATAGAACATGTTTAGTGTGCCAAGTGTTTAGATCTACTAGGTGTTTACAATTATAGAGTTTAGACCAAGGAAGGGTTTAGATATATAATGTGTAGATCTATAGAGTGTTTACAACTGTAGTGTTTAGAATTATTAGGCATTTAGATAAATAGCATTTAGATATAGTTGGTGTTTAGTTACATGGTGTTTAGGTAAGTTGATCGTAATTTGCATATTAGAATATATTATCAGTCCAATCTACCATCTTATATTCAGATAGATTGTTTTATAACACGTTTGTAGAGTGTCATCACATATGTAACATAGCATCCATAGTAAGTAACTGGGAAATGTGTTCAACAGAATGGTGGAGAGAATATTGCTATATATTTTCTTATATCCCACAGAACAGGTGTCCCTAGTGAATATAGCTTTTCTGCACATAGTCTTAACCCCAAATCATAAAATTACTCTCTCGGTAATAATAGTCATATGTTCCCATATTTAGATCACTCAAATGATGTGATTCTTTGTTTGCTTTTGTATGTTTATTCAAGGATCAGCTTATAAATGGGTGGGCAAAGTCCATCCAATGACTTAACTGCCACCTGGTGGGATAAAATTGTGTTTGATATCTAAACACTTAAACATGTTTAGGTGTTTAGATGTTTAGATCAAATGTGTTAAAGTCCAACCTGATAAAGTGTTGAGCATGCTTACAATGTATTTGTTAAGTGTTTAAACAACCATACCAATCATGACAAACAGACGCATCATCAGCCACATTTTCTTGTAGGCAGGGGATTACACTCCATTAATTATCACTTTTCTGGTTATAATTATGTTTGTAATTGGAGTACTTATATCATTTTTGCAGATTTTCTAAACTATAGAGAAATACATGTACTTTGGAAAAGCCAAACTTATGTTTGGATCATAAATATTAGAATTAAATTTTCATTCTAATAGGTTATAAAAAACTGCTAAGCTAATTGGAATAATGATGGCAATATTATTGCTATACTGGAGAAAAAGTGTTTCGTGCATAATTTGGTATCTAAACACCTCATTGTTTAAATGCTGAACATGTGGTAGATGTATGTTTAAAGTCTAAACACAAAGAAAACATATGTTTAAATAGTAAACACCTATCTGAATAAATGTTTACTTTCTAAATGTTTAAACACATGCATGTCTTCAGTGTTTAGGCATTTAGAAATGAAGTGTTTAACATACAAAATGTCTGTTTAGATTTCTTCAGTGTGTACGGATTAAACATGTTTAGCTTTTTTGGTGTTTAAGGTTAAACACAGTTTTTACAGTGCAGATCCCCAGTAGTACTGCTTCTGGATCGACTCCATCCCCCCAATCTCAGCTTTTGTAGTGATTGGGGTATGGCGGCTAGGGAAGAGGGCTGTGTGGGGGTGAAAGGAGCTTTGAGGAAGCTCAGTTAGTTGCGCCATCGGATTTGAGCCCATTGCGATGTAACTCGCATTAAATCGCAATAGCTTGCCCTACTTTCCGATTTAATCTAGAAATTCAATTCATTGGTCACATAGAAATGTCCCCCATGTTTCAATACCCTGCCACTCTGAAAAGACCCCATGTTTGGGAAATGTTCAAGAGCTGAACGGCAGGGTTCATAAATGTCAGCAATAGCTCTTAGCCTAATGAATGGCGACAACAGAGGTGGGTTGTTAAGCCCATCCACCCACATATCTCTGGCGCAGATCCAAACCCAACCCTGGAGGAAACCCCTGATCCAGCTCAACGTTTGATATGGGTACATGGGTTCACAGAGTACATCCCTTGGGTACTGTGCTATCTGGTAGAGGGTGGTGATGGTAAATGATAGCAATGATATCAATGATATGATGAAGGGCTATTTCAAGAGGTGATATCAACATTATTTTCTATTAGCACTGCTATATTTACCAGCATCCAGGACTGGTGCAAATGGGATAGGTTCATGTGTGTCCTGAAGTGATGAGATAGTAAGACCCCCCCCCCCCTCCTACAGAAACATTACATGCTGCATAAATCTCTACTAATTGCACTCCTTTTCCTTAGTAGAGAATTCCAAATACCCCACACTTAACACATCCCAGGTTCTTTCATCTTGACTCTCTGTCAGCCAAGGTTAACACAGTAGACTATCCGTTCTAGTCAGCATCCTAACCACTGGCAGCTACAATTTGGACCCTGACTGAGTGAGATCCGATCCCCATCCATTCTCACCTGCACCCGATACTTAACAGCTCACCTGCATACTAATTAAGAGGGATTAATGAAGTCAGGCTCCACACCCTGCCATGGAGGGCATTTAAAGTGGAGACATTCATGTAGTACGTTCAGGTCATTGCTCTCTTTAGTTTAAGTTCGAATAGGCTAAGCTTAAACTGGATACTCACATGAGGGTCTCTATTAATTTTTAAGATTCTGATTTGAGGGGCTTACTTCATACCATTATTCCCATTTTCTATAATATACTATAATGCATCGTGATCTTTATCTTCACACTGTTAGAAGTAAGTAGTGTTCCTGTACACCAAATACTGGGGGCAACTATGGTTCCAGTAGATTGTGCTGTAGACCTACAGCAAGTGAGCTTTTGTATATTTACAGCACTATGTACTGTATAGGGACAGCAGAATCTTCTGTTACTGTACAGCAAAATTGATTGTAAATTATAGTCTGAAGGTCCTGGGTTCACCTCCCAGTGCTGACGATATTTTTAACCATCCATGTGAGGGGAAAACGAATTTTAGGTGGATGTAGGTAAAACAAGAGAAGTGGCTCCACCAAGGATTGAACTCACCACCTGTGGTGTTGGAGACAGGCGCTGATCCGTTGAGCCACAGAGCCGGTGTTACAAAACATTCATATTGGGATATATCTCTACTCTACTTCTCAACTGTATAATAATATTTTGTAAAGGTCTGGGGTTCGCCTCCCAGTGCTGGTGATATTTTCAACCATCCATGTGAGGCAAAAACGAATTTTAGGTGGATGTAGGTGAAACAAGAGAAGTGGCTCCACCAAGGATTGAACTCACCACCTGTGGTGTTGGAGACGGGCCCTGATCCATTGCGCCACAGAGCCTGTGTTACAAATGGTCATATTGGGATATAAGCCACCTCTGCCATGTCTGTATTAAATGAGCTACAGCCTTGTTGCTAACGATCCCTGATGAGAGGTGGCTAGACCTAGGATCGATCCCACGACCTCTCGTGTACATATTATAGGGAAAAGTACTGTAGATCTACAAGTCACTACCGTAACCTGCATCTACAGTAACAGAATTGTACATGTACAGTAGAATTTGCTGTATTATCATTTACAGCTAAAGTACTGTACATTTACATCAAATTTTGCTGTTCACGAACAACAACTTTTTACAGTGCATGATCCACGACTGCAACTCTGATGAGTAACTCGCCAGGGCTAGCCTACAGCTGACCACCATCCTGACCTTAAGAGGCGTCACGGACGTAGTCCTTACGAGTAGACTCCTCATTGACAAAGGGCATTAGCACATCAAAGAATTATGCCCCACTTAAAGTGTCAAGACATTAATGTAAATCGTACCCCACTCTTGCCCATCAGAGTGACTAAGCATTATGTTCTACACGGCGATAGTCTCATAGTATCAGGTCCTAGGCGATAATACGACAATATACCCGATTATCGTCCACTACCAGCAGGCTTCAGCAATCGATACTAGGGTGCTCGGGAGAGGGAGGGGGCGGTAAATGTGTATGTGTACAGCGAGGGCATAGTGCGCTCTGGAGGAGAGTTACTAGGGAAGAGGGTTTCTGGGGCGGGTGGGTGGTCCGAGGACAAGAAGGGGTTAAACCAGAGGACTTGGGGTTTCAGGGATTGTGGTGCGAGTGATATTGGAAGTTATTGCCCTTAGGATTAGTGTCCGCTTCGGAAAAGCTTCTCTAATCTTCTAGCCTGGTTTCTAGTAGCGTATCTGTGGTAGGGATCCCCTTCCAAACCAAGCCTGCTATTGATTTGCATATTCTGATTGACAGAGTCTGCTGGCTCACACCCAATGTCTACTGATATTAGCCTAGGCGCCCCCCCCCCCACACACACACCCACAAAAGCGATACTAATACAGTATCTTTGCCCGTGTGATGAGTATAGGCTCTAGCTTCTATCTTATCTCTACATACCTAATGGAAATATCCGTTTCTTTTCAAAACTCCCTGATTATGTCAATACGCAATGTGGTATGTGTTATGAATCCCATATAGTTGGAGCCATACCCCCACTGCAATGACTTTTTACTTGAAGTCTCTCCAGGGTAATATATGGTACCCTGCAATCGATATACCTCCTCGCAGGCATCACAGCTGCCACTGCATAATGACTTTTACAGAAACCTAATATTAAGCGTTCCCAATGAATGAGCACCATGTGCCGCAAATACTGGTGGGTTTTAATTAAAGCTAAACAGAGGAGAACCAGAAGCACAGCTTGGGAATGCCAATGCTTTTCATTGATATCTTTTGATGGCTTCCTGCCTTTATCTAGTATGGGAAGCGTTGCGCCGCCGGCTGTCTTAATATCTTTTAACTTGAACACGTGGCACATGGACTCTGTAATTAGGTTATCTTCTATATAGAATAACGGACCATGGGAAATGTGATTATACTGGGGCCCTCAGGCGGATCCCATCCCCCCTCCCTTCACGGTGTTTAATCTTATATAGGCACTCGCGTGTGGGGACCTACCTGCCGGCCATTCACATTGCAATCACGACAACTGGTTAGGTTTTGTAATATATTCAGTATTAGACAGCAATATATCTACACTACAGAAGTCGTGTGGGGGGTATCTTATAATCATTTGTAAGGCTCATTGTGAGTTTGATTGATGTTATCATTGCCATCTTCTTATTCCCATCGGTTCTTTATGATTGTGCTAAATATAGATGTATAGCATGCATACAATACATCGATTTATCAATATAGGAACATTTGACGGCATTCATTATACAAATTTATATTCTATCGGGACGTAATATTACAAATGTGTTACATGCCTCATGGGGACAGACTAGATAAAATATACATATAACAAGAGCAGCGCATTCTAGATACTCAAAAGATACAACGGGAACTACAAATGCAATGCAATTAAAGTAAAATACTGATTAACAGCGTTAGGGTACAAAGCTATTATGATTACCAAAATTCAAGTCCATTACAGGGATATAAACATAATAATGTAATAGCTCTATAAACGAACGCATAATCACTGTCACAGGGACATGTTCAGGCCTCATGGACAGGAGGGGTGTAGGAGGGGGGGGGGAGGCCATGGATTCATAAAAGCTAACCCCACAACGTGTCCCTATACACTGCCTTTTAACTAGGCGATCTGAGGAGCAGGACAGGAGCTGCTCAGAGAGCTGCTCAGACTCACCCAACACGCGGTGGGCGACCTCAGCACAGCACTCCCGGTCTGACCCCTGACCTGATGACCTGCCGGAAGTGGTTCCAGCAAGCTGCAAAGTTAGGATGACAAGGCATTTCACGGCCGCGCCGCCACAAAGGGAAGGATGGTGAGTGGAGCGGTCCATGCAGGGAGGCCTACAAAGGCAGGGTGGGAGGGAGGGTGGGGAGCTGGGGTTGTTGTTGAGGGAACAAGGCTGAGTTGCGCACCTACATGGCTGTAGTTCGCCCTGCGGCACAAGGAGGGAGGGGCTTGGGGGGTAGGGCAGCCCTGTCCCGGCATCCCGTTACATAGTCGCCGATAAAACGGGCAACCATAGGCCCAACCTGATGGTGGCTGCCGCCGTTTGGGTGGCAGACGGGCAGATACTTAAATGGTTTTAGTTTTGATGGATCTTCCCGACGCCTGCACCCATCCCACCGCGGGCGGTGGCGGATACCTCGTCGGCAGGTCCCCGCGCATTACTGACGGACCTTAGCGGGCGGGAAATTGTATTAAACGGATCTCCCCTGAGCCAGACATGGGCGAGAGGGCTGGGTATAGGCGCCTCTGACGTTGAGGAAAATGAAGTGATAAAAAGGCCGGCTTTCTTCCACACTATAGGATGATTTTCACGGTTACAGATTTTTGTTAGGTTTCTATATGCCACAGCATTAAGGGCTCAGTAGTGGCAGGGATAGGTACTTTATAAGGCTTGACGTATCAGCCTTCAACACTGACAGCGTCAGGCATTTTCAGCGTTTATCTCATCACAGGCTCTTATGTTCCTCATGCTATTAACACAAGGCTACCCATCATTACAACAATTATCTGAGCAGCAAGACAAACATACACATATTTTTAAACAATCCTGAAGGCATTAACTATATACTAATTAAGCTCCAATATAAGATTTTACGCAACAACATTATTATATCCAATATAGCAATATGCATGTTTTATGGTACGATAATTGTCCATATATGCCAGGTCACGAGCCCATAGTAAGGCATTGTATGAGTTGATAAAAGGCAGTACCCCAGGTATGAAGGAAGACATAGAGGAAGCCACAAACTGATATAGAAACATCATTTATACATGGTACAATTTGGTTATGCCTGTAGTAGACAACTGCACCTATGGAACCAACGGTAATACATGACAGTAACCAGCCAATAATGCTTCAGAGCTTTACCAAGGAGCAAATCTGTTCTGAGGCTTCACGTTAAAATACAGTTGAAGCACATGATAAAAACATACATTATTCAATTTACTTCTGGGAGGCATTAGCTACCTACTTGTTCCACAGGGTTGTATAGTGCACTCATGGTTGCCAAGTGCCCATACCTGAAGCCCATTAACCATTGCTGGTGGACAATTTCCACTGTAGGAGGTGAGTTGGTGCAGCCATAGGGGCAGGATATAACCATGACATCCAACTGTTCAGCTAACCTTTAACTGCCGGTCTGTCTGGGCTCTGTAGACAGCTGAGGGTAGGCGCTGTGCCAGCCATCACTACTCCACAGTGCTCCAGGGCTATGGGTCCAGAATGCTATATAGAGATACCATCACCACTGCGTATGTATCTTGTGATGGTACAGGCAGGCAAAGCACACGCAGAATAAAACAACTGTGCATGCCCCATAAACATGACATCGTATACATAACAGAGTATAGCACTGCTGTTGGACGAGTGTAATTGCTACACAATGTATCTATGTTGTACCACATGATATAGTTCCGTTTGATGCTACCAAAGGATTTTAGGACTATTTCAAGGAATAGTCCAAAAGTGATTGTTATTATGGGATCTTAGTGCTCCTGATATCCCAACCCTGGAAAGGCAAATATCGGTTGAGGGGTGGCCTTTCTCTTTAGTATACCCCGGAAGTCTCTACAGTACGTACCTCATCCAAGGCATGAACCTTTTCCTCTGACTTTTAACCTTGAACTCTCTGACCCCAACATAGCATAGGACGTTTCCATAGCAACGAGTTGATTGGGTGCGTGCCCGATCATTACTTTAATGCACTTGTCTTGTCTTGCACCCCACCACCAGCACGCACCAGTGATGGGGGACAGGAGGAACAAGTAGTGGGTGGAGATGTTAAGGGGAGAAAAGGCAGTCATCCTCTCCTCCAGGGTGTTTGTTACCTTGATGACAGGGACACTCCTGTAGCATGGCGCTCGAAACAATGGCCTCGCTGCTCTGACATCTCAGGTGGATGTCACCAGCAACTGTCGGGGGAGGTAGGTAGATGTGGAGGGTGGGGGTGGGGAATGGCGATGGGCGGCACATAGCTACATGAGGGTGCTCATGACATTTTCATGTTTTTGGGAGAGGATCAGGGGCCGGGAGAGGGGGATGGCAGCCTAGAAGGGATGGTGGTTATGGCAAAGTTCAGAACCATCCACCTTTCTGAGCCTGACAGGCACACAAGTATTGCCCGCCCTGCCAGTCAGGGAGAAAGGCATTACCCTCCTCCAACCCCATCGCCACACCTCTCCCCAGTATTCCCCCTGTCTTCCCCTTTTGGATCTATGAGGGACCTGGGTGTATTGATATTTTACATGCAGACTGATACAGTGGGGTCAGGGGGCGGCGATCTCTCTTCGGGCCCAGATTGATACCACTGATGGGTTTATACTGTAATGGGACCGGTCGTGGGCCCTCCCCCTGCTCCCCTTCTCTACCAGTGGTTGACACCGGGCCAAAATGGGCCACTCCCAAATCACCACTCAGTGCTAGGTTCACCCACAGGGATCCACCTTTAGGGATGGGCACAGGACCCTATATCACCCTTGATCAGGCCGCCATGTGAAGCTTGCCCCAAGACTTCTCCAAGTTGTGTCATCCATAAGGCTGGCGTGCACAACTCCCACTTTTTACGAGGTGGCTCGATACTGTAATTCATCCATATTGAAGGGGGGTTGGGGGCTGGTGTTATGAAAGGACATTTTCAGACTCGCCTGCGCTGAAAGCATGCACGTAAATCACACGTGTCCACAAATAAACATGCCGTCCAGATGCCCCTTTGGTGTAGAAGCCGCTGCATACACGAATCATGCATAGCTTCTCATTATAGATGGATCATACATCATAGTTGGCTATTGCCGATATCACTTTATCTTCTTTTACATTCCTAGAAAAGCCACACTTCTCATCAAACCGAGCCTCATGGTTCTGCCATAAGGAAATGAATTATCAGTATTGCTATGTTCATTCATGATGTCCTTTTGGATACAGCATATACTTATCGGAGGTGAAGAGATCACTTACGATCAGGTCTACTTCGCATTTACATTATACCCTATTCTAAAGGCAGCTTACATTTTATCACTCACGTAGAGAAATGTGGTACGGTTTGAAACAATATCCAGTGATTGATATCACATTGGCACCTCTTACTTCCTACAGAAACAAATGAATACATTATATATCGTTCCCGGGTGAAAAGGCAAGAGAAATAAACATCCACAACTGTGATAAATGTAATGTAACAACCCCAATATCGATTTAGGATTGAACCGTATAGTAGAGATCCTACCTTGTGCCACTTGTATCAAATAAGGAATCAATCACTAGTTCACTTTAATAACATGCTCTCATGTTCGCTATTTATAGCGTCATTATTCTTAAAAGTTCTACTCAATTGGTGATCAGATTGTTTCAAGACAAGAAGTTATGACCATGAAGACATGCACATAGCACATTAATCTTTGTACCCATAGTTAATAACACTTGATCACGAGGATTTGGCTCATTATAGATCAAGCAATTACCAATGACTCAGTATATTTTACAGGTTTTAAAACACCAATACATCGTCTAAAGTCCATATTTGTTCTTCTTAATGATAATTTGATCTGCATTCAAAATATGTAAAGCTAGCATTAAGTAAATAATAATAATTTGTATTACCTAATTTCCTCCGCCGTTGTGCGTCCTACAGGCCACAGGCGGGCGGACAGAAAATGGTCCAGTTCTTTTGACTCATGATTAGATCCTAACCTGGATTATCATATGGATTACCATATTGATGAAGTGCAAACAAGGTGTCGGCACGTGAGGCACTCATTGCATGGCGAGAGCTGCTCAGAGCTGCTCTGGAGTTGCTCAGGCTTCAATTCCCACCAACTCAACGACTGCTCAGTTTTTTTCTACCAAGTCTGATGGTAGGAGCAGCTCATGGTGTGTGACTCAGAGAGCCATTCTGATCACCGACCTGTAATCCTATTAGATATTTAACCTGGAGGCAGGAAGGGGCCCACTGTGTGCTTATTCATTTGTAATTAAGTGCCAGGTAATTAGTGTCCCTAATTTGCTGCATTTTCCGTCGGGATGAGGACCTCGGGATGATGCCGTGGCATGACTACATCAGTGTCAGTGCTTGGACATCCAGAGAGAAAAAACAGGCATCACTTTACAATTGCCTCGTCACTGAGTCCATAATCGACTAACCAATATCCATGTCATTTCTAGGAATTGTTATTTTTGATATCATTAATTGCAGCAGAGAGAGGAGAAAACACACAAAAATGCCCACAAGTTTCCAGGGTGAGCACAGGGCTGCAACTGTGAATGTATCCATGACATTGTACCCAACGACTTTATGATGCAGAACAATGACAATTACCATATACAGTCCGTCTGCCTATAAAGAGTACAGTGTTTATAATACTTATAGTACAACGGCTAAAGCATTGCTAATCTTCTACTAAGGAGTAGCATATCTGAGTTGAATAATCTCTTAATAATCCTCTAGTGTTCCATCTTCATTCAGGTTGAAGTATGGAAGCCATCTGAATGTGGGACTTAATATGGATTCATCTCAACTGTCCTTCAAGCCTGTTAATTACATACAAGGGCTTTCTCCCTACTGTGAGCTGGAGGAAACCTGTCCCAGGCATGCCTACAAGGACTATCGACCGGTCAGGAAAGCTTTTACTCTCAGCAGCAACATTCTTGCAAACAATATTTATGATGTCGCAGGCAGAATGGTGGCAGAGACAGCTGCAGAGACTGACATCAATACGTGTGTTTTAGCACCAAGCCATCTGCCGCCCCCGACCTACAAAAGCCACTTAGTTCCCCGCCCGACCGCTGAGCGGCAGCAGTGTGGGCCTCGGTCTGGGAATAAAACCATTAAAGGCTACTCCTCCTGGTGACCTTTATACTACTATGTTCTCACCCTCCTCTGAGCTGCTCATAAACACTCTCTGAGCAGGTGGACGATGGTGGAGCAGCACGCTTTTAGTGGGGAAACACCAAAATATGTCACAAATTGAACTTAAATAGACAGGGCTTCCTGCCAGAAATGTAAATAAAGGAAGTTCTCAGGATTACTCATTGGCCATTCATCCTGCTCTTCTCCTAAAACAACTGCAGAGAAAAAGAAGAGAGAAAGAAAAGAAAAGAAAGAAGAAGGTTTGTTTTGCATGTAGGA
The DNA here is from genome assembly GCA_947462335.1 of Harmothoe impar. NCBI lineage: Eukaryota > Metazoa > Annelida > Polychaeta > Phyllodocida > Polynoidae > Harmothoe > Harmothoe impar. Next base: position 45,645,910 of record OX381708.1, read on the forward strand.
CATATATACCTAACCTTGTAGTATACTAAGGTAATTTCACCAGGGGGGCAGTGGTAAGATGTACCTGGGTGGGATGCCTGGATGCAGGAGTTCCTGTCTTACTTGTAGACGGTTAGGATTGACAGCAGCTGCTGCATTCCCCTGTTAAAAACAGAGCCGAGGTTTCTTAAGTACCTCCAAGTTCACTTGCCACAAGGAAGCATAAAACCTTTCAGTCAGTTAGAAGTCTACAGCAGATACAACTGTATTAACCTCTCACAGTGAGAGTATTCTGCATTCTGTAGACGAAACACAAGGGTGAATAGGTATTCTATCTGAGACACATCTGTATTCTTTCCCACTCCTAAGCTGGGACGTAAAACACCGAAACTAGTAGGATCGGTTGTCTATAAAAATATTAAGAAACCTCAAAAGTCTCCTTCGTTAATTTTTCCAGTGCTAATGGATTTATACACAAAAGAAATCTAAGACTGAGAATATTCTCTTCTCAATCTGTTTTTTCCCCTGTCGTATTCAAGTAATATGAGATTTGATGGAGACAACGGGATGACATCATACTCCCTGTATAATAATAAAAACTGTGAAACTAAAGGCTAACATTTGCAATTGTTATCTCAATTTCACTCAGCTAGTGATTATAATTAAAATGAGTATCAGGCAATGCATTATATTTCGTACACAATGCAGTTGGCACGATTTTATCATTGATAGAACAATATACCGAGGCACATCTATCTGCCAGATGACCCTTCAGTGGAGGTCTAATGGGGAAATATCTAACACGAATATGTAGTTAACACAATAATTATCATAATAGGGAATTTACCAGTGCTTACAAATAAGATTCAACAGTAAAGTGAAACAGCCTACATAATGTAAAACATACACTGAAAGTACAGACACTCTGAAAATATTGTGAAAGCTCCATAATAGAGCTAAAGGTGACTTTGGCACACATTGGTGCTCAGTTTGTCGGTACAGCGTGTTTGCTTTCTCGCCATCTGTGCCCACTTCAACAGCGGGATGTCAATGTACACTAAACACTGTGACGCCAGGTGGACTACATTCCAGCTCCATTATCTGACAGGGATCGAAGGTACTTTGAATATTTGATGAGATCATGCGTCAGGTAGGGGATGATAGGGGAGTGGACTGACCAGGTGAGAGGAGGATTAGAACCATCAGGTGAGAGTCGATAGCCTCATTGACATGTCACTCCTTATGGAAATATCAATATCATGTCAGATGAGACCGCCAAGTAATAATGGAGCCTATATAGGTAATACACTCATTATACTGAACCTCTCATTAATTAATCTTGGGTGCAAAGGCACATGATCTGTGTCAGAATATAACACAACACAGCCAGATCAATTTGCATATCACATGTAAAAGCTATGCATTGAAGTACATATATTACTAACAGTTTATAATAACGTGTGGCACAATAAATGTCTTTGATACAGGACACAGATATACATTTCAGGTGTGTTGTAAGAGATGTACAATACCTTTAATGAGAAATACACTGATATGAAGAACACTTCAGGTCAAAGTATATAAGGCAGTTAGCAACTGATGCAATCAACCCGTGTGTGATATTGCTTTATAGCAATACAGTAATCTATTACAATCCTGTTCTAATTTTAGAAAGTTGAAAATACTTTTAAACCTTAAGAGGCCGCATACTATATTGATCGGTTATGCTCTTTATTTATGGCCATGATGCGTGAATGCAGCCCTGGTAAGTAACTCATCAGTACTGCATCTGTGCATCATGCCGACCCTAGAGAGTGTATCAACAAAATAATGGTCGGCATGGTGCTTATCGAAACGATTTCACATGTTCCCTATAATGCTAGACTTTCTCATGGCTTACGTGATTTAGACACACTCCTGTATGTATATGTATATATATATATATATATATATATATATATATATATATATATATATATATATATATATATATATATATATATATATATACATATATATATATATATATATATATATATATATATATATATATATATATATATACTGATGTGGAAGGTCTATGTCTGTACAGCATTAGCCCTCTAGACACCTGGATCCCCTCCTCCAGTGTAAGCTATAGGTGAGGCGGACTCTGATGAATCCCATATGTCGTGTAGCAACCCTCGGCCCTGGAGGAGCTGCTCCGGTGTACAGTCTACATGTTTCCTGCACCAGAGTATGCAAGTTGTTGGCAAAATAACACCAGTGATGTATGTGTTAGCGCTTGCACTTTTTCTGGTACTCTTAATTCCCCTGTTTCATCGGTAGCGGTAGCATACTGTTAGAGTAGAAAGGGGGTGAAAATACTGACAGTAGTAAACATTTATGTTTGAAATTTCAACATGCTCTATACTCTACGCTGGAAAACAGTCGTAGTATTTTCAACCATAAAACAAAGTACTTAACATATATTTAGCATTACTCTATGTAGTCACTTTTTATATCAAATGGGAGTTTGTTAGTATCAAATCCATGATAACTCCTAGGATATGTTGAGTTCTAATATTATAATTATATACATTTGTGTACAACTGTTAATCTAAGATACAATAGCTTCTTGAGTAGATCTATAATATAATTAACGACGAGTAATGGCAACACTCATCCCCACTCTCAACGCCTAAACACTTGGCTAAAGGTAAATAAACAGGTGAAGCTGCATGGTGAGGGCCGTCTCTCTCCCAGAACAGAAATAGATCCAACACGGGGAGGGTTGGCCACGTGTGGGCGATAATAAGAGAGGATTAGGGTTCCCCCCACACAGGTATACGTGGCCAGGAGGTAAGCAGGGGTAAACCCAGGTCAGGTACAGCAAAGTAGGTACACGATTAGGTGGCAGAGACCTCCAGGTATTTCTCTGATCTCAACTGTATCGGAGAAGTATACCAGTTTCACTTTAGGGAAGGCAGAGTATCTAGGCATCATGATTATGTAGAGTTGATCCACCTGGTAGTTTGATGGCTTTTGGTTTTGAACTGATGTAGGCTGTTTTTTAAATCTGCAATCATCATTATCATTATCACTGGTGTTAGTTATAGTTAAGTTATACTATTCATGTACCTCAATGTTGAATGTTGAGAACATTTCATTCCCCGATTGCATACAATAATACCCCGCTCCCACTCACACTGGAGGACTGGGATAAGCCCAGCTTACCCCAAGCTTACCTCCAGCTTACCCCCCCCCCCCACACACACACCTTCAAACCAAACCCTATTGTGACAAATGCATGGCTAATAGCTGCTGGCACACGCCACTCAGAGGGTAATCCTTAGAGGATTCAAGAACCTAGGTGATGTAGGTCACAGGTGGGCAGGAGGAACTACCCTGGAGCAAGGGTCTAACCCAGCTGCATCCCGCTCTGGGAGGACGGGAGGACCCTGGAGGGAAGGGACGAGTGAGGAGGGTACAACTCTGTGTGCCCAGTGGCCGCATATCGTTGACCCTTTCACATTGCTACTTCTTGTGAGCAGATCCAGCGCTACCTCTATGGCTCTGGAGTTGCTCAAGCTGACAGTAAATGACTTTTATCTTACTGCTGTGTCCTTCCTCTCAGGCCCGTCCAGCCAGCCCCTACACTGCTTAAACCTTTAAGCATAATGATATGATAAATTAAGAAGTTTGTCGTCATGATGCAATTATGCGACATGCCGACCCTACAAGGTTAATATCCTCCTTAAGAGGCTGTATGGTGAAGTGCCGGGGAGTTACACGCCGTCACTGTGCCGGTGCATGATGGAGGCAAATTATGTTGATTTAAGGTCTTTTAATGCTTTAATGGTTATAGGTGGCGATGCTTCAGAGGGCTGTGCACATGTGAGTTACCATGAACAATTCTCTGAGTGGATATGTAAAGCTTCTCTCGGGATTTGAAAGGATAAGAGAGACTGATGTATACACACAGCCATTATTGTCTACAAATGTCCCTTAATGTATATCGCCATTAGTATCTAAAGCAGTGGATATGGCATGCAGTCTAGATACATTTTAAAAATGAAGGGCAACAAACTGTTTTACTTTTTCTTCAAACTAGTCACATTTTGTGCAGAACTCAAAGCAAGCATGCATCAATGCTTCACATTATCTTATTGTTTCTGCCGTGTGCTAAAACATAACTTTGTTATTTCAACGACAGATGTGGGATTTATCGCGTCTCTCTGTCGTGAATGCTGAATGCAATTCCCAGGCATGTCCAGCAGATGAATATAGAAGAGTTACTTTTTTTTAGTTACAACGACAAAGACAAATGCAATGTAGGAAAACTGCGACAGGAATTCACAATAAATGTTCATGTATTGGCTTTGGATAGGCCAGATTGCATATCTATGTAGCAATGGCATTTTAGTTTAACTCCTATGTAGTCAGCCCTCACTACCTCAAGCATTTATTACCTCGGATCCCTCACTTCCTCAGATATTTAGCTGGCAACTGGCCCTATATGAGTCAGACCCCAGAAAAATGGACTAAGTTGGTGTTTTTCAGTCTTTTCACCTTCCACCAGCCATACAATAAAAATATCTGCACTTTACTAAGTCTTTTTGATATCAAAAGGGAGTCCAGGTTTCCTCCATAATGACCCCCCTCTTCATGTGAGACCAGGTCCTTACCTGACTCCATTAGGTGAGCCAGGGAGCTATGTGACTCTCCTAGGTGACTCGCTTAGTTCAGCCAGGGAATCACCTACACAGAGGCAAATATCAGAGTCACCCAATGTCGCCAATACTACTCTCATACAAGGGTCAGGCACTGCTGGACTATAATAGATGGGTCAAGGGCCATTCTAGTGAGGGTCAGGCTAGGATGGACATTCAATAACAGGCTGGACCTTGGCAAACTTGCTTGAAAGTCTAGCCATGCTGGATCCTCATGCCATAGTCTGGCAATGCTGGACTCTTGGGAGAGTCTCTATCAGCCTGCAAGAGTCCAGCATTGCCAGACTATGGCATGAGGATCCAGCATGGCCAGACTTTCAAGCAAGTTTGCCAAGGTCCAGCCTGTTATTGAATGTCCATCCTAGCCTGACCCTCACTAGAATGGCCCTTGACCCATCTATTATAGTCCAGCAGTGCCTGACCCTTGTATGAGAGTAGTATTGGCGACATTGGGTGACTCTGATATTTGCCTCTGTGTAGGCTCCCTTATGCAGCTGTTTCTTTTCTCCGTGTATGTAAGGCCTATAGCCGTACGTAGCCTGTCACCTGCAACCATAGACTCACACGGACAGCTACGTACGTCATTTACGTCACATTTATCACGTACATAGCGACTTAACTACGTCTACGTCAGCACTGCTAAAACACCCTCCATTATCTCATACAACTTCGATTGAACCAGTTAAGGAATCAAAGAAAATAGAGATTAGATGTGAAGCATTGTCCTCATCGCTTTGCCAGACGCTTCAAAAGCATTCCTTGAAAGTATACTTTTCATGATTAAGTGTTGCATTCAACAATGAGTTACGATGAAGTGTTGTGACTAGCATTCCCGGGGCGGAATAATATGAGGGCCCTTTGCCAGGCAGAAATCCATTTATATCAGAACAAGCGGGGGATTAATGGAATGACAAAGGCAAAAGGAGGCTTGTAAATATTAGATAACCATAAAGTGGGAATGACACATGATCATGAATATGTCAGATTTTTAGTCCTTTCCCATTAGGAGGAAATCTAATTATTCACCAATGGCGTGCTAGACTCCGGTTGCGTTGCCGAGGGAGCGGGACCATACAACTGCAATGCTGCAATCACCTTGATGATTTATATATACTCAAGGAAACCAGACAATGTTTATCATCCAAAAGGATAATCTTCCTATGCTATTAACCCTAATACATGAGTACACTAATATCTGTGTTATGTCCTTGTGATGTACTCCGAACAAATCCCATACTGCAATAACATAGAGGCAGATGTAAAGGTATAGTGGCAATTGTTAAACGACCAAATTACTTCAATCTTACGTCTATACACTATTTAAAACAATGGAATGCAAATGGCTTTCCCATAACAGGTACCCGTGTTAACAATATCGACATATAAAAATGTATATATATATATATATATATATATATATATATATATATATATATATATATATATATATATATATATATATATATGCGTATTACTATTAGAGACAGGGACACCAGGCTGCATGACTAGGAGGGATTGAGGCAATGGTTCACACAGAGGCTTCCAGCAATGAAAGTCCATACTGCTTGCTACCCTACTGGCTCATCCCGTATGTATAGCATAGGATCAGGTGGGATGCATAGCGTCAAAACAGGCCCACCTCCTCCTTCTCCCCTATATATACATACAGGACTGGGGAGGAATATGTACATAACCATCTGTTTGTACAGCATATGGCATCTGTCACTACTCACACTGGGCAATTTAGGACTCGCACTGTTATATAGGCTACAAGGAGTAGGACTTAGGGAGTGCTCATTTTTTAACAACAGGGGGGGGGGGTGGTGGATTTGGGGGGGGGGGGTAAAAAATTTGGACCCCTTGACCGGGGGGGGTAAAAAATTTAGACCCCTCTTGGGGGGGGGTGAAAAAAATTCAACCTGTTTTGAGGGAAAAAGCCCGCGCGTTACTATGCTACAAAGGGGTGCAAACGCGCGCGATTTTCGGCCTGCCAGGGGGGGGGTAAAAGATTTCGACCCCTCTAGCGGGGGGGGGTGAAAAAATTTCGCGCGCTCCGCGCAAAATCTCACCACCCCCCCCCTGTTGTTAAAAAATGAGCACTCCCTTAGTAGTGCAGATGTGCTGGACTAGTATCCAATATTATCAATAACATGAGTACTATAATCATATAATAATAGTAATCATTGTCTCATTGCCTGTATATGGTATTGGACCTCTAATGAATGTACTTCAATGCAAGACCATTGAAGATTGACATAAGGTGGAGTTATTCATACCATAGGGTATACATGGGTTATTCAAGTATTTCACCTGTATGTGTTATGCCCAAAGTTGTGGCCTAAAGATTTCTTGGGATATACAATGCAGTGAACAATTAAACAAACGAACACAAATGGAAGTAAACTCGGGATATAGAGCCACTATTGAATCTTAAAGAGCTCTAGATCTATTATTCTCTGAGTAGGTCTTCTGATATATGCTTCTTTAGTAGGATGTGTAGGTCTTGGCATTGAGAGGCAGGTCAGTGACAGCTCCCTGCCACGTCTATAAAACATGCCATTAATCCTATTGTGGACTATGAACGGAATCCCTTTGTGTTCAGTCAGCGAGCCTCCTCAAGTGTGCGTCACTTGTACATGTCCCCAGACTGCTCCCTTGTCCTCTGTCATGACGCTAGGGGGCGGCACAACAAACATGCTGACACTCTATGTGACGTCATAGTGGGAGACGCTCCCGCTTGGTATCGGCCAGTGTTCTCACAATGCCAACAAACTTACTGCTGGTCTTCAGCGTGTCGCGAACTGGTGTTGTGATCATTTGCTTAAAACTTGTACTGAGCCAGATATAATGATATCTGTAATATATATAAGATATAGGCCTAAAATATATGTGTGGACATATCATGTATATTCAGGCTGCTGATTTGAATGATATGCTGAGCTATCATTTATGCATATTATGTGCAACTATTCCATTTTTAGAAATTGTGATCATGAAGCGAATTGCTCTAAACCGTTGATGACTGTCGTTCGACCTGGACATTTGTATAACCACTGGCGTAGGATAATGAATTTGTCCCTTTTAAGCAATTTCACATCGCATTCCTCCCATAGTCTACTTGTATCAGTCATCCATGAAGTCATAAGGGATTACATGTATTGAGGGAACAAGACAGAAGAGGGGTTGGTCGGAAATGTGTTTGGGTTGATCTGTGGTTACGTCCAGCACGCTCCTCATAAACCCATCGTCATACAAATATACTAATAAGCCCCTTCCTCATAGAAGTCTTCTAACATTAGGGTGAAGGATTATTTCATTGAATCTGGGTGTGTCTTAGCAAAGCTCTAACTTTTACAATAGTTTCCTTCTCCCATCCATCGATGGTTTGGAAATTTTGCATTATTTTTGTGTTAGCATTAGTCAAAGAGTATACACAATATTTTGCAGCTTTCCCCTGCTTCCTATTATCACAGGTGATATGTCACGCAACATCAGCATAAGACCATACTGTCAATGGTTTACACGTCATCGTACAAGTTATGTTCATTTATAGAATGCCAACGTTCATGCATGCCACATGTCTATACACTTGAAACGTCAACTATTGATTATATACCTGTACATGGCCACAGAGCAGCTTAAATGTTAAAATGTTATAAAAAAAAAACAAATTGCTAATCACCCGCATCTGAACCTATTTTTCTTTCCTCACAGGTGAAGCATTAACTTCTAGGAAAGGTAGATAAGGAGCCATCATAAACCACTATGTTTATTCCATGTGTACTTTTCAATTCAACTCCTTATATATCCTAATGCATGTGTCCTAATAGAACAGATAAATTCCGTGTAGGACAGAATACCCCCATCTCCCAGTCATTCCCTAGGTGCTACTCCATTGCTGTATGCTTATTATGAAGGTTACTGCAGTGTCCTTCCTCCATATTGCCATTGTTTACAACTAGATATCTACACATACCTCATATTGTCACGTAGGTACATGACATCCCTTTCCTTTCTTACAAATGTCATAATATACAATACTATTTATGGGTAGTTCCATGTCTTAGTTTGAATGATGTATTAGCAGTGTTTACATTCTATGCACGACAATACATGTACTTGCAGCACAATTAATCCTTTGGGTCAGCCTCTGCTGAGTCAGATAATATCTTTATTTCTGTAAATAGTATGCACATCTAGTGGACAGCCCATTATATCAATGTAAAAGCATGTTATAGTCATAATTTACACACATTATAAGGAAGCATCACTCAATATACTTCCAAATATATAATTATACTGATATGGGCAGACATTACAATATTCACTTTACTCCTATTCCAATTTTATACAAGATTACAGTTCATATAGATACTATCGACTATCATTAGAAGTTAATATCTCTCATTGATACTGTAATAGGATTTCCATATTCTGACCAATGATTAATACTGCAGTCCTATTCCAACAGCCAGCATTATCAAGTATTCTAGAAAACTCACAATCATCTCCATAGTCATTAGAGTCTCCTGCATAATATCTCAATACAGAAACCAATTCTTTTCCTAAATTCCAATATTTGTATTACATGTAATGCGTCCTCGTATTAGGACGTAGCTTTTTGTACTCCTACTGCACAGTGTAAAGTAATATGAGCGCGCATAACTCCATTTACTCATTTCAGAATATTGATTAATGCAGTCGACCTCCCCAGAGCCAGAACAAACAATATGTACATTATAACAGTGCCTCTATAGTCATAGAATAACCATTAGCCATGCGTTATAATCCCAACTCCATTTACATTGAATATACAAACACACAGGGACCTACTCAACAAATAGTAATTCTCAAAACGGTCAATTCATGAGTGAAAGAGATTAAACATAAATGCATAGAGTATGGGGAATGAGTATTGTTGAAGCAGACTAATGGGTCAACAGCAAAGACTGCTTTATACGTATACCTTGTCTTTTGGATAACGCAAAATCATATTAAGTGAACCGAGGAAATATCTCGATATAGTAAAGCACCATCTGTCATATACTGATATAAGTCAACCCCCCCCCCCCCAATAGCCATTAAAACCAAAGCCATTAAGCCTAGAAAGTAAATTGTGTAGCACAAAGGTTCATCCTATGTACACACAAGAAAGGCTGGTCGCCTGTTTTTCCCATTCTTTGATGTACACATACACACAAGCTACATCACCGGTGGAAGTTGGCCTTGCAACCACAGATGACTAGTTAGGTTAAGCTGAGGCCAATACTAAGAGACCATTGACTATATAGACACTGGCAGCATCCGACTGCTCCACCCCCACCCCCACCATCTGCCCACTCCCCATAGACAGGACCCCGCATTCCACAATCCCTCCCGTGTAGAGGGATATACGTCAACACATTGAACAAGTCCTGCCCTGGAGGCCCGCTCACCACCTTTGATGAGCACACTTCAAAACTCCATCAGCGGATCGCCTAGTACCTTCAGCGCCCACCGCCGCCCTGTTTGATTTCCGGTTTCCCCGCGCGAGGAGGAGCTTCCGCTTCCTGTGGTTGGTGGGATGAAAGCCCCTTGTCCGTGGAAGCCACTGGAGCCGCAGCTTAAGGTGGTTTGATGTGCGGGAAGAAGGGTCTGTTCATATGCTCATGGTCTGGGTGCTTCATAATGGAAGGTGGTCAAACAAGCATTACTCCATGCTATCCTGTTGGTAATGGCAGTCTATGCTGCTGGAGGTAGCCATCGTTAGGATGACACGACGCCCTAGATTGGTATTGTGACTCCTCCTGCAGGGGCTGATCTAGGCCTGAGGGAAAAGAATCGACAAATTTTTGATAATAATTATTTAGATTTGCCGCGACCTCCATATACAATTTTTGATACGTGTTTAGTGGACCTCCCTTCTTTTCAAATTTCTGGTGCCGGACCTGAGATATATACGTATATCTTTCACTTAGATATCAGAATTTTAAAGTAATATATCTGTTGTGTGCAGGAGAACTCAATATCTCAGACGCCGCAGTGAAGTGGTTAGATGTTGATTCCCCTATGTTTAATTGAGTACAGTTAGGTTTCATAATTGTAACACGATTATATTTTAACATACAGCCCTTACAAAATAATTACTCATGATATAATCCTGAATGTGCTTATTTCGACTAATCTATAGAAATCTACCAATGTCAATGTCCCTAAACATTACAACTACAATATGTCGGGAGGAAATTTAAGAGTTCTGTGACCCTTTCGGGAATACACATTAAGCTCACATTTCTAAAACCATTTACATTGTTCTTATTGGCTGAAATGCGATATACTCATGACGGGGGCCGTTACGGCGCTTTCATCAGGCAAATAATTAGGGTATTTTTGATGAATATTCTCGGAAGCCATTGGAAGTATTTACAAGAATCCGATTATTTATAGAACTGAAACGGCATCCCTAAGGGGAATGCACGGAAAGGTAAGGGGTAATTTTTCCAATTGGTTGGATGGAGGCTCTTGGAAATCTGCCGGTCTTGGTAAAGAACGACTTAATGGTTGACGCGGGGTAGAATGGGTCCTTTCACTGCTAGTGCATAGGCTTGCAGTCCCCTCCCCTTTACCTCCATTCCCCAAACAGCCTGTGTTGCTCCCTCACCCCTCTACACCACACACATGCCCACAATGCCCGTACTCATCCTTTAAGCGCCAATTTATCCGCCCCAAAGTAATTTTTGAACGCAATTTAAGGAGAATCGTAAGGAACCTTCCAAATTAAATTCCGCTTTTTCTGACGTCATTAGGACGGCAATCACTCAGTTTGCTTCGCGGATTGATTTGATGTTCATTAGAGATTGCACCAAAAAGGATCGATTTAAAATGTAATGGTGCGAAATGGAAACAGACAAAAATGCCACAATGTAGTCGTGAGTGAGGGGTGGGTGAGAAGAGCGGACATGTACCAGAAGAGGAAGAGTGAGCAGGGTGGGTGGGGTTGGGGAAGTGGGGGGGGTCTTGGAGGAGCCTAGTTTTGGAACTTCCCCAGCAAGAGGCTCTCTACCAAATGAGCCTCCTCTGCCAACTGTGCTTTCTGGCAGCGTTTGCAGGCTATAATTAACATGGTCACAGTCACACCCTCTAAGAAGCCATCGCAAATAGACCTGAATGGGACATAGACACAGCATAGACTACATGCTACGAATCCAATTTATCTAAGCACACGTGATTTAAGCCAGGCACTGCTCAGAGCATGGTTTAAATCTTGAGGGGAAGTCTGTACTTGTAGTACACATTCTGCTTGACAATAGCCGCAATGCGGTACAGATTCCAAAGGCGAGCATGGGGGCAGAGTAACCATGAGGTAAGGTTGGACAAAGGAGCCTCAAGAGAGGTAAAGGGTGGCAGTGGACTGAAGTAGCCTTTGGAAGGTGAGGTTCTCTGGTGGTATTGATTGAATTCAAGTAGTACTGTCGGCAGTGAAGTGAATGTGCATTAGTATGTGATACTTGGGGGGCTCTGACAGCAGTCTACAAGAGCCTTGCTGGCCACGACCAGCCAGCTCCAAGCTCAGTTGCGCCCATACTGACTGAGAGCACCAGTATCGGCCGCCTACTCCAATAAAGGAAATCCTTGGCCTAGCAGTGCGATTCTGGAGGTTGCACGGAAATTGTGGTTTAATGCGGGTGGTTTTATTGATCTCTGTCTCCATGGATACTTACTGTGAGTACCGCCTGTCAACCCCTACTGGCAATAACAAGGTTCTATAGGGGAAACCTCAGTACCCCTGTCTCCCTACTCTCATGCCCTTCACACCAAGCCTTTCTACCTACTCCTACACCCTTTCACACCTTCCCCGACTAGCCCTTGTCCTCTTCAGCATCCGTCCCAATGTCCTATCCACTTCAGCCACACTATCTCCATCATCCTAACACCTTTAAAAACAATCCAAATGCCCCCGTGCCGTTTTTAACTCATTATCCCTGTCCTTCAGCCCTTGTCAGTGCACCTCTTGCACTCATTCCCTCATTCATCTTTACCGTTGACATTACCTCAGTACCTCCCACTATCTGTCAAAGCGGAACATTTTCCTCAGACCTCATTTTACTATAGACCAGTGCTTCCTCATCCTAGTGTGAGCCGTTGACCTCTCAGCACGTCTATGCACTTAGAGGGCAGGGCAAGATAGAGACTCTATACTGTACCAAGCTAGAGAATTATGTACGTGTAATTCAAACAGAAAGTGGAAACTAACAACAAACTCAATCTAGCACCCTGATTCTAGAAGTAGGGGCCCGTTATGTGCCCGGTACTTTGGATAATCACTTACTTGAAGGCGTTTTAGAAGTGAGACACCTACAGCCTGGAGCCGTAATGCACTTTAAACCCTTTAATGGCCGCATGGTGCTTTAATCTGGTGTATCATTTGTCGGCATGATGCATAAATGCGGCCCTGGCAAGTAAATCTCCATGCTGACTCTTCGAAAATCGTAGGGTCGGCATGATGCTTGAATCGGCTTGATTGCAGTACTGGTGAGCTAATATCAAGGGCTACATTCATGAATTATCCCAACCAAGGAATACCACATTGAGGCACAATGCACCCCTCAAAGGGTTAACTCAAACTGCTAGTCTGTAATTACAAAAGGCACAGGTGGAATCTGTCAGTGATTCACCCAAAAGTCTACTGCATCCTTGGAATTAACCACCAGGCACGATTATGTTTGTAATATAATCAGAACCTATTGTGGTTTGTACATTAATCATTATCCTCAACTTGGGGAATTCTTACGTTGATTGATGGCGTTGAGAAGAGGTTGGTTTTCCTTTAAAATTACTCCCTTTCTGTTGCTTCCTCATTCTTCATTGTAACTTTTACAGCTCCTCACCGCCACCAGGTCTACATTTCTTTTAAAGTACTGATACCCCTCCAGCACCCCCTGCCATCTCTCCTAATCCTCCCCCTGACTTTTCTTCTCGTACTGCTCCCGACAAATAATGGCACGACCTTCCTCTTGGAAGATGTGATTTATTTCTCTTAACGGGATTTTGTCAAGGTATTTAGGTAATTACCTGGGGCTGCTACAGATGAGATTTGCCTCTCAATCAAATTCAAGCTCTAAGAAATTCAATTCACTGAGATTCTACATTTCCTAAGATAAAATTAATAATGATTTTAAAACTAATGTCTCGAACCAGTCTCCAGAATCCAGTGTGTTCTGTGCATTTAGTTTCAATATCCATGTTTTTAATTGAATGTGAATAGAGAACTATGCAAACTGCAGGCGTAATGGCTGTAATACTGAGCGACTGCATAGATAATCACCGATAAAAGATTCCATGCCCATCAGCTCCATCTCGGATTCATGGACATGAAGGTACAGTAGCCATGTATATTTTAGATACATTGCTCAGTAGTCTCTCTGTAATGCAACTAGCGGTGATAATATGTATCAGAGCATTGCCTACATAAGTGCTACTCGGTCTCTGAAGACCTGCTCGAATATGCTCAAATCATACCCAGGGGCACATGCATAGACGGGCAGCTGACCCTGCTAGATCTGCCTGGCCTTTGTAAAGGGGGTGGTTGGGAGTGGGAGTGGGAGTGGGTCCCCTCTCTGATGGAGTTACTCGGCCGGTGCGAGCTGCTCATACCATTAGGGAAACCAGTCCTGAGTGGTCATGGGAGTGAGGACTACTGACTACATGTGTCGTCCTAGCATGTTATAAACTTTATATTAGGCCTACTATGCTGACCTTTTAAGGGCATGGCAACCGCGGTCAGGACAGTAAGACATACCCCCCCCCCCCCCACCGTTCACGTTGGATCAACCCCAAAAAAGGGTCCCACCTTCTGTGGGCCCTGATGAAGGGCTTCTGGATGAAGTTAAAGCATAAATCATGTTTCTAGTTCTGTATGACTTTACGACTCTAATATGCTAGTATCAGTTTTACGTGACCATATCTGCATGGTGTTGCGTGACTCAACAATCCTACTACGTCAAATATAAAAGCACAAGACTGAAAATATCTGCTCAGACACCGAGGTAGCCCCTGTAATACGGAGAAACCCTATTACCATGCATCTACCGCCCACCATGCAGGCACTTGGGTTTGCATTTATAGCCCTAATAAAGTAGCCTGAAGGACTTGGGTGTGCCCACTTGGGAAACCAGTGGACCCTGGTACTTGTATTAGCATACCGTCCCTCCATCAAATAGTGATGCGACTGCAAGCATGAAACACCTCATAAAAGTCTACTCAATACGTTGCATTGCCTAACCATTGTTCACTCCTTACGCTGTGAGAATGCAAAAATGGCTACTTAATCCGTCCATTTAAACAGTGGACTATGTATGCCTAACAACGCAGCAAAAATGCTAATGATGGTCGTAGCATCAAGTATACGAGCGTGTCTATTTTGTATCAATACTTGATACTTGACCCTATATATAGTACAGCTTTAACGGGCCAGCCGTTACCTGGTAATGTTAGGCAAAATATTTCTGCCTGCAGCGCATTTTCCACCAAAGGCTGCCGAGCTCATCCACATATATATTTCTCATAAATTGGGGAAGTATTGGCAGCGGAAAAAGAACAACAAATACCAACACATTGGTCAGTCATAAACTCAGTTCTTCGGATGAACTTAATGAGACAAACATGACTTCACCCGTACTCTGCAGCCTGGGAGTGCAGCCTATGCTATCTAAACCCCTGTAGATGTGCCCGTTGTACTGGGAGCAACTCCGTATCTGCTCTATAGCATACACCTAATAGGACACGCTTCGTCCACACTGTGCTGCTCACGGCCCCTGAACTGCTCGTCACCTCTGAACAGTCATCTGCTCGCCAATCCACAGGCTCCTGAGCCAGTCTAAATATTGATGCTCTCCTTCAGTCTTGCCCCCGCGGTTAACCGGTTGCCAAGTGAAACAAAGCCAATTGCCGAATCCCATGTCGCCATTTGTTCACGCTGGCAGGGGGCGTATTTGCCAGAGGGCTGTTTTCGCTAGCAATATGGGGGGTAGTTTTAAAAAAACAGAGGTGAACTGAGCAAAATAAACTTGTAAGCTAATTAGTTGAGCTCTAGGGAGCAGCACCCGTGAAGGCAAACAACCTCCAAACAATCCATGCTAACGGGTGAATGATGTAGCACTAGTTCTTTATCGTACAGCAATGCGACATGAAATCTCGTCTTAATTAAGCTGTATATATTTTAACTTAAACGATACAGATGTACGGAAATATGCTGGGCTACAATGGGATGTAGACACCATACAATATAGTACTGTACCAAACAGGTTAGACTCCATTAGATAACATACATGTACACTTATGAAAACATTTATTCTGGCGTACACGCGCGATGAGTAGTATATAGGAATGTCGGACGGTATGTGGCGACATAAGATAAAATACGGTCACCATCATCAACGTTATTATAACACCCCATAACGAGATTGTAAAACCATTGAGGTTGGATTTAAATATCACACATCTCGATCTCAACATAATCGCGCTAAGTTCTAAAAGCATTAAACGTAGTTGTGTTTAACAGACTTGTCAGGGACCCATTTCGTAACAATTGACAACCTCTTGAGAATTCGATTCCTCCCACCAAAAACACGTCATGGATGTAATTAGGGCAATTGAAGGGGGTGCTTACCTAGTATCTTGTATAGATCTTAATATGATATCTTATTAAAGACTTTTGACGATCCCACTACTCGTCATCGTTAAACACGGATCGTCACAAAACACCAACGAGTTCGTCAGTTGTTATGAAACGGGTCCCAGCCTACTTCCCATGTTACATAGTCAGACTACTCCCAGGCCCAGCAGGAGGAGGCATAGCTAGGGGACCTTAAGGCCTCCCAGGTATGTACAGAATGTAGGTGTGACGTGCAGTCACGTCAGGTATGACCCATGGGGTACAGGAGGAGGAAGAGCCTGGAGGCACCAGCCACACAGCCGACGTGAGTAGCTCCTCCAGAGCCCCCCCCCCCCATCCCATCCCCAGCCCTGACCAGACCCACTTAAGATAGCCAGCAGGGACTATGTCTGCGGAGGGAAATATAGACTGGCATTCCATCTTAATGTAAGCACCACAGGGTGTGGGTTGAGGAGGGGGAGGGGTCTGAGGGTTTATCGATGAAACATGACCCGGCCCTACATCTAGAGGCTAATTTTCTCAAAATAGGGATAAGGATGGGGATGCGGATGGGAAGGAGGGAGGGGGCTTTGAACATTCCCTATCTCGTAAAACCCAAACGGCCGCGGCGAGGGCCTTCTCTACAACAGACCTAGGTTATCACAGCTCACTGTAAGAGCAAATTATAATAAAATAGTTTACCACTCACAGCCGCTCGAATATCTAGTTCAGTGTAGATTTCATGACATGTATATGTGCGGGTTCTATATATATAGTGAGTACTGTGTACCGTGTTTAGAACCAAACCTGCTCGTGATACCATGTTTACGCATGCCATCTTGGACCCAACTCGTGGTTTTAGAGGCAGACCGACGCCGAGCTACTCAGCCATCCTCAGCCAAAGTCACGTGATCTGCCGTTGAAGCCCTCTGGTTGGTGAATGGTGCTCACGTGACTATAATAGAGCCTGGGTACATGTTGGCGCCATTGAGTCCTAGTCTAAAGCGTGGTCTCATCTCTATACTCTACATGTCATGCCAGCATTGCCACCACGCCCATTGTCTATTGTTCCTTTGTCATTGTAGAGCAGTGTTTTTGTGACACAAGTGCATTGTGCGTCCTTGATCATGGTAGGAGCTCATTTACTATAGAACAGCAGCACCGGTTATATCTATAGATATGGGATATCCTATAGGTGTGTTCACGACACGGGCATATATATATGTGGATAGTCGAGGGAAAAGGGTCCTCCAAGGTAAAAACTCAATAGCAAAATTGAGGTCATCAGCTTTCCAATGATATCTTTTATTAACAGGTACCACTCTAGTTCTTGAGTACTGGTTCTCTGAATACTTGTGGTCACTGTCCAATCTTAAATGCCAATAAGCTCTATCTTACTTTGTTTTATAGATATTCCTATCTAATTAGCATTATTATGCTAAATACCAAATATCCAATTTTTTTCAAACATTTGGTCACAACTTTTGATCTAAAAATGGTATTTACATTTTGTTTTCAGCATAGACACCGTTGTGGGGCCTTCTATCAATCAATTTTTTAATTTTTTTTATTTAGAATGAAAATCATGTTTCCATGGCAACCAACATGTGCAAAAACACCAATTTAGGCCCAAAAACGTTCTTTTCACATTCCAAATATGGAAGGTTTTCACCATAAATAGAACTTTCTAAAGTAGCCTATTGTGTTCTGCATCAAAAAGTAGTCTAGAACATTTTTGGTTATATTTTGATCCTTTTCAGCTATATGAAGCCCCCTGGTGGCTAAAGCTGGTACTAAAAGTCCCGCACGGAGGTCCCTTTTCCCTTGTTGATCCACATATATAGATAACATTCTTATTGCTATATCCACAGGTGTTAAAGTGTTGGGAAGTGCCACCGTCACGAGAACAATTTCATGTTTTAACTATACGGCTGTAATGATTAAAATGCATGATAATGACATTAAAGATAGAGCTTCACTGGGAAATATTGACCTTATTGTCAATACATTGTTACAAAATGTTGCTTCGAACTGGTCCCTTTTTAGTTGCATTCATCGGCCTTTAGACACAGTGTGTTTTATAAGAATGACTTGGATCTTATGTCGAAATTAAACAGTAGAGCCCCAGCCTTAGTTAAGATATATGTACAAATAAAAGCACACTTCATTACCGGTAAGTGTGGCTATAGATTGGTAGGACTGGCTTTAGCAATGAGTCTACATGGTAGAGTATGTCGACTATGCTCTACCAGGTATATTAGTGGCTAGGTCTAAGTTGGGCTGACACGAGTAGTTGACCCACTTATCTCCTCCTGCTCACTCCAATCTAACCTGCTCATTAAGGTGAGCAGTGGGTAAACCTGGGGCGGCGCGAACTGCTCGCGGCACTGCCTCAATCTCCACCACCAAAGTGTGACCAGCCACACCATCTCGACCATGGCACGCTACGTCTTCATTACTGGTGTCTGAGTCCTTTAGTTACTGCGTCCTTTTTGGAGCCAGCACCAAAAGACGGGGGCAAATTGACAGGCAGCATCTAACCTGAAAATTAAGATCAAAGAGACGTGGATGATTGCATGATTAACCTAGGACGTAGTGAGATGGTAATTAGGTCAATGGTGCTCGTATGCACCCCTCTGATCAGTAGTATTGGGATTTTCATGAATTAGCCACAGCCTGCCTCTAGACCCCCCCCCCCCCCCCAACACTTTCCCCGTCCTGGTTCCCAGTATTATTGACGGAATAGTGGCATGGCAAAGGCGTTTGATCATTAAGCTGGCTGGAGCAGATATTGAATTGGTTCTTTGTTTTTGCGTCTGATGTAATCCTGAAATTGTATTTCTACTTCGTTACTCGGCAAAGTTATACAAGTTGATATTAACGGTGATAATTGGTTGTGGTAATCAATTTTTGATGTCCAATTATCCGCGACAATTCAAGCAACACTCAAGTCATGCCATCTCAAAATGGGTGTGATCCAAATGAGATTTCTAATATACTGCTATGATAATGTTGGTGTGTCTATTTTTTTATTTGGCCCATATATATTTACTCCGATATACACGTTTCCTCAAAGACTAGTGTATGCCATGGTGAATTGGGGAGTTCCATTGATTTCGCCAAAGTATCCTGTATCACCCCCCCCCCCCCCCCGATAAATAACCCTCCTCAGCATCTCACAACCTATGGGGATATTGAAGTGCATTTCTAAAACAGATATGATTTAATCATTTCAACGTAGCCCGTCTTTTTTTTTCTTGATTTATTTCACCTCGTGAACCTTTGCCTATAAATTATAGTAAAAGATCCTGCGTGTAGGTGACAGTCATAACAACATGTCTCTCTTTAGCATGAATGGTCCCCCATATCCGACATCTCCCAACCCTGTCGGAACCAACCACACAAGGGGCTGGAACTCCCGATGCAGACAACAACTGCATTATAAATGACCCCAAACAAAGAAGTGCCAACCCAGATCTTCCAATTACACGTTTTATCTTTTACCCAGGCCCCTATAGTAAAAAAGGGATGTGAAGTAATTTTGGTTATGACTCGCAGGGGGGTTGAACTTGACGAGCAGCTCCGAGCAGATCAGCGTGTTCTAAGTAGGGCGTAGCAGCAGCCAACTGCCCCACTGAGCTGTTCGTGGTGATTTGCACAGCTTCATAGTCAATATAATATATCCACTCTGACCTATATATTGAGCCAGACCAGGCCTAGCCAATTTAGGGCCAGACCGATGGTATCTATCCACTGTGTCCTTTTTTATGGGTGCTGGGAGAGGAGGGCAGCAGTATTACCTACTTTAGACGGCTCAGATGGGAGCCCTCGGTACACACCCTGACACAGCCATAGAAATTGCCTTTTCCACACAATAGCATTGATTTGCCTACATTATTCATGGCTAACACTTGTACTTATGCCCCTATTGGGTTTGCCCGGGACAAGTGTATTTACACATAGGGCTTATGAGCATAAGCTCACAACGCCAGCTCTACCAGCTATAGCGATCCCTCCAGTCTAGCTGGCAGTTATATAAGCCACCAGATACTGTCTCTGTTTAAAACTACAGCTTTGTACAACTTAGTCCCAGCTCATATACAATGTAGTTTGTACCACAAGAGAACAACTCTATCGGGAATAGCTCCTGCTGTATACCATTCATCATCCATCATTGCAAATGCCTCTTTTTTATTTAGATTCCGCTGCTGTGTGATTTTTCCTTCCTGTTACAAAGACCTGATTGATGTATAGAGCCTGTGCACCAGTATGAATGATGTTGGCCCCACTCCCATGATTGTGGATCAGGCGCGGCTCTGGTGGGATGAATATTGAGATAGTCTGTGCATGGAGACGATGTGGACTAGAATTATACTGTGTTTTGATTATTGAAAAAGCAGTATGGTGTTTTATTATAAGGGTATCTTATCATACAGAGTATGAGCTATGGGAACGGTATGATATTCAGTACAATAGAAAAAAATTGCTAATAAATTGGTGGAGGTTCAATGTCTCTGTTGTACCTCTTGGCTATATTTTATAGGGACGTCGTGAGGCATAACAATGCATTTCCACGCGCATAAATAGTTTCCCTGCAGTAGTAGGGAAATCCACAATAGGCCTAATCAAGGAAGAATTCAATGTGTATGGGCTCAGATAGAAAATCACCCTTATAGGGGCCACTTTTATGTTGGAAATTTATATCCACGCATGTCTGTTTATGTGCTGGGAGAGGGTCTGTGTCGATCCCCTACTAGCTCTTTTAATCTACAGCTACAAAGCGGGTCGCCTTAATAATGGCGGCCTGACGAGGGGGCAGCATCATGTTAGGTCTACATCAAGCCCTCATGAGGTCCCCCTGACGTCATAATTACACGTGTACGTGTACACAGGGTCCCTATGGACGTGCAGTAGTGACGTAGTACGTCATGTGATGGATTTGTCACCACGTGATTGATCACGTCCGGACACTCTCCACCCGGTTGCATGACCAACTCTCCAAGCACCAGGCCCCTTTCCTGCCGAGGGCTCTCATGAACCCGAAGGGGGTTGGACTGTTTTTAGGGTTTTTTGCTTTTGGAGAACATCAGATAGTGTAACAACACTGGGAAACCAGTAGTATTTTCTATGACCCTGTGACATGGTCCACAGGAAATGGATAAGAGCTAGCCATCGGCACTACCCCGCCCCCCCCCCCCCCCCACACCCATCCTATAATAAGCCCCAGTGTAGCGGGCCTCGCCACACCCCGCCGCCCACTGGAGGGGCAGCAAGAACTTGAGATTTAAAGTGACACAATCACCAAGGTACTACCAGTTCCATTTGTAGTAGTAGTACTGTTCTAGTTAATTGTATGGTGAAGTGTTAGTGCTCAGAGTGGAGCTTTAAAAGCTATACTGTGTACATCATGGTGTTATTTATGTGAAGAGTATACCAACTCCAGGGTCCTCGGTTTCCATTCCCACTCACAGAGAAGGAATAAATAACGTTTAACACAAATAACTCATCACAGAAACAGGAATATTCACTCCATTCCCCCAGCCCGAGCGCAACCAACCGTCAAACTGTCCTTTCTCTGTGCCGACTGGCAGCTACCATTAGGCACACAATGCCTAATTACACAAATGCAATTATGCCCAATCACTGGTACATTGCTGCAGTGTCAAAAACAGGGGCAAAGAGGGCCAAGAAAGTGTGTGCTGCTTTGCCGTGGTCCCCACTAAAATTACAATTACAGTCGCCACTACTGAGGAGGCATGGCAGGCAGGTTGAGAAACACATTTTCTCAATCTTGAAAATGGACCTTTTCTTAGGAATCCACAATACAAAGGTGAGCTGGAACAATGGTATTCTTACTGGGCCAGCACTGCATGGCCCGGTCACACTTCCTAAGGAGCAGGGCTCATTTGTGAGTAGGACTTTCTATTTGTAGGCGTAAATTGATTCACAATTGTTGATATTTTCTTATACTGCTCTGATTATTATCGTCTTATTTCAGTACAATAGGGAGGATAAAGACTCAATGCCATTTGGCAATCAATCCTGATCGATTTCAATGACACATGAACAGTTAGGTGTGGTTTCGTAGTAAGTAGAGTATGCTGAGATATTATTTAGGAAAGAATTAACTTTCAAATGAAGGCCTGGCTATATTGAATTAGGGTCATCCTCTCGGAATCAGGGGAAGTATGCAGAGCTTGTTTTCATTCCCCAGCATTTGATTTAAATAGTTAATCAATCCTCTTAGGTAACAGCTGAGGAACTTCCCATAATAATCAGACATGTTCTCATGACATTCTAAAAGTAGAGGTGGCATTAAAATCTAATTAATGTTCTCATTCATAATCTGTGATATTGCTTTGGAGAATCCATCTTGGCCTACGGAAGAAAATCTGTGGGAAAGAAATTCGTGGATGGTGTTCCCTTCATCATAGGCAATCTATGATGAAACAAGTGCAAACAAATAATCCCATCCTCAGTATATATGTGAGGCGCTGTTGCAGTAGCGAAAAGCGCCGTGGTCAGATAGCGCCATGTCAAACAATGCCTGAACCTGCCTGCCAAACTTGCAAGGATTATTGGTTCTAACACAGGAAAGAGGGATCCGGTGACAAACATATGTGTACCTCAAAAAGTCAAACACCTACAAAGGGAAATGGTAACGACTTTATTATCATGTATACATGATATTTTACTAAAGTAGTATGTATACATGATAATAGTTGTAATAAAACATGTATCAAATGTAACTACTACGACCAAAAAAATACTGGTTCACTTAGGTAGTTTCTATCTATATGTAATCTACTTTGAACTGCTATCTATTTCGTTTATCACTTTTATAGTGTCCATTTTCTCATTTAGGCCTACATGTATACAACATAAGTCAAAAAACCACAATATATGTATACTATACTATTCTAAGAAGACAAATCCACGAGAGTAATGGGGCAGGGGAGCTGGAGTAAGCCTCCCAGGTTCATGGACAGGTCGACACCGGCGCACAATAACTGATAGGCGGCCTCCCTTGATGGCGCTAAGATTTCATACAGCGTCTTCTGCTACTGCGACAGCGCCATGCAGAAACGATACTCCACACGGAGGTGCCCAATTTCTGCTTGCTTTTTCACAACATAACCAGGGGATCCATATGTCAGGAGGCTGGGGGCAGTCAAGCAGGAAGGATCATCTAAGAGCCACTGTGTAGGGCATCCATTCTTAGTGGTTGCTCATATACAACCTAATTACTCAATCTTACCTGTCCACTAGATCTCGGCCTCCCCTTTCCCGTCATCAGCCTATCCACTCCTGCTTCCTACGCCTTAATACTCGGGTGCCTATTACTATACTGCTGCCAATGTCTCTTGCCTTTTTTTGTCCTAGGTAATGCCAACTTCTGGGACGCTCTACAAAACGCACTAAGATACTGGCACTCTACCGATTGGGTCTATATTCATATTACCTACACATGTACACCCTGATGTGATGCTTATCTGAAGGCAGCAAAGATGCATAGCAATGGGGATACTTCAGAAGGATTTAATTTTGCAATTTTCGTTATGGCTTTAGTCAGTCTCTTTTACTTTTGATAGCACGCCCATTTCGAGACTGTAATATGTGCAACATAATCGATAACGTTAATGGCTTAGAGACTCATCAGGATGACAGTAATTAATATTTTTAGATGTTGAGAGATGTGATATGTGCGAAAATGTTATCATCCAAGATCTATCTGGGGGAAAAATCACACCGATATGATATATGATTGTGAAGACACTCGAATGGGATTTTATATTTTTGCCTCTGACAGTAGGCTTTAGATACATATAAAATGTAGACACATCTCGGTGTGAAGGCTTTTAATCTGTAACTCAATGCCCATTTATGATGTGATGCTAACTTCAAAGGAGATGCCATGTGTATCACTGGGCTTTTGTCATGGGAGAAGATGATAAGGGCTATCTTCGTCAATAATCATTATGACTAGAGTTATATCATCCTCCTACTGTCTGACATGTAAATGGATGTTGTCTACATCATAATGCAGTCAGTACTTTATCTTTGAAGTGGGACATTAGATACAGGAGAACATAGCAGGCCCATTGCCACATATATGTGGCATATATACTATCCTACTAGTATGAGTGTTTTAATAGGCATCTGAATATCACCAACTGAGAGTATAGTATAGTATTCCTTTTATTATCCTGAATAGATTACAGAGGCCACGGGTCCGTATTATGTATCACCCAGTGCACCTAGATGGTATTTGATGTATATAAATCAACTTAATATCTTTCATGTAAAGATACAATATATATTTGTTTGTTTGTCCCTTCCCAGGTTATTTGAGTAAGGACCAACAAACTAGAGCCCAAATGGGCACAATGCCATGTGTAAACGTAATACAAAGCAGCAGTATATGCAAGTCCAGATAAGGTGCGAACCAGTCTGGATTTTTGGGTTGGATATTGGGGGGGGGGGGAGAGGGAAAAGGATGGGAGGGTAGGGGTGAGGGTTCTGTGTTTGAGTGCTCTTTACATTGTGTACTATAAATATAGTCGCCAGAATAGACAGTTAATTTTACATTTTCCCCATGCAAATATATTCGTGAGGCTACATTGAGCCTATTGTAGCTTTATATAACCATTATATTTCCCTCCCTCACATTGTGCCTGGATTCTATCATCCGCTAGTAAACTGCCGCGACCATATGCAATGCTACTATGCCATCCGTTCCCCGCGTGTATGCACAAGCCAGCGTAATTTGCATGGCCGGGCTAATATTTGAGATGAGACAGTCAGTTGTGGTCTGTCATCTGAAGGGCACGGCCATGTGTAGGTTGTGTAGTGGGTCCCAGTCAAGTAAGCCAGGTGGTCAAATATAGCGTCTATTTGACTACCCCTACCCTTTACTAGACCCACACGGCCAGGGAGGGAGTCGATGAAGGGGTAACGGTTTGTGTCTGAGCACATGGCTCCCTGTGTGCCAGATATTTCTGCTGCACTCCCCTTTTTTAGAATCAATTAAGGTAATTAACTGCGGCAATCAAGGTGGAATGACATTCATTCCCAAACAGCAGCAGGGATTGTCACGAAGGGAGAGGAGGAGGAGGACACTCAGTAGGACAGACAGAGGCAAGGGAGGAGAGGAATAAAACGTTGTAGTTGATGAGAAACTGCTTCAGGTACAACCCAGTTGTTTCTTTAGGTAATCTGTCAGTCAGAATTAGCGAAAAACTAGGCTTGGGAGGCACAAGAAAGATAACAGTGGGTTTGGCCACAACTTAGCGGTGCTTGTAGGCCTCTCATTTGCGGGCAGGGTAAAGCAACAGCCCGAGTGAGCAGTAACAAAAATGAGTTGTGTCGTATTAATGAGTAGCTCTGAGCAGCTCTGTCGTCGGGCAATCAGCACGTCAGGCAGCATTAGCTGACGATTCCCAAGCTGCTGTACAGAACAAGAAAGGGTGCCCCTCAATTAATGGAATTGTCGATAGCAACCCCACCCACCCCTACCTTTCTCCACCTCTTCTCTTGCTCAACCCACGCATCACTATATAAACCTTTGCATATGGGCATATGTAGGTGCATCTGGCGCCTTTTCTATATGTGTTTGTCAAGGGATGGTTGTATCGATGAATACAATTCACTCTAAATACGGTTTCTCCAACTGTCTATGGAACACGCTTGGGACCAATATATTGGTGTTACCATAGCAACACTGTGCTTAAATACGAATGGCGGAATATAGTCCCTTAGGGACAAGAGCATGCCAGAAAAGGAAGGAGGGTGGGGGCTATTTGGGTTGACTATGGATTGTATGAGAATCACTTGTGGAAAATATGGGACTACTGAATCTGGTGAGATTGTGTGGTTTTTGAACTGTGTTCTTCCGAGAGAAATCGATGTCCAAATTGCCGCCGGCTTCAAGCGAGTCGCTCGCAGGCCTCGTGTCGAGCAACTCAAGGGGGCTCATTGAGGAAGGGCCAGGGGCTGAGCAGCTCACAATATCCTGACTACAAGAGCTACTAGTCGATAGCCGCTGAGGAGATGGGGTGGGGATGGGGATGGGGTAGTGATGTGGATGGTATAGGACACAGCGTTCAGTCACCGGGGGTTGGGCATTGGTTGGGGGGTCGAGGCATTTTGAACTAGGGTACCATATGGCTATATTCAATATAGCCATATGAAGGGAACTGTATGGGTCAAATCAGTATAATGAGTTCATGAATAGTCATGTGACAAAAGATCAGGGCCCGGTCATTTACGAGCAACATCAATAGTTTATAGTCATTACAGAATCTGGAATCTCCTTGCGCCCCAGGAAGGATTTCCCAAGAAAGAATCGGATAATCTGGGTATTAGACAGAGCCCTGTCCTGCCTTGTGACAGCTATTTGCCAGAGCTGTCATGTCACTGTCGGGGACTGACATCCCATACAATAGAGGTTGCTGACTGCTGGCTGGCCATCCAATACTCTCCTGTCATAGCCACTGACCACTAGCGACTGGGGTTTGGTAGGGCTTCTCTCCCGGTAATTAATCATCCTCGAGTTAACCATGCAAACACATTGTCACCAACCTATGGTCACTTATAAGGGCCCCTAGAGGAGACACCTGTTAATCTATTACAGTGGAATGAGTATTAGTAGGGTTCATGGTAATATATGAATCAACATATTAGGGGACAGAATGTCATATTCAAGTATGCCACATTGCAAGTCTATTTCTGTGTCTACAGTCTTCGTGATTTCGCCATGCAAGACGTTCCGTCCTGTAAATCTTTTATTTCACAGGACCGGCTTAACTTTTGCAGGCCCAAATACGTATAGGCAATTTTCATATCTCAAAAAAAAATTAAAAAGCAATACATTACACTAAAGAAATACGCTTTCTTGTATGTTCCTATTGAAAGATTGTGATATGGACAACTTTAAGTAATGTTATTCAAAATGTTTATGCAGAATGCTTTTCTTTGTAGAAACCTTAATAATGGCCAAATTTACAAGCCTTAAAAACTGACATGTAGCCATGCAAAAATCCAGTCGTTTTGACTGGCAGTGGGACCAGTCCAGCTGGTCCAGCTGGTCCAGCTGGTCCAGCTGGTCCAGCTGGTCCAGCTGGTCCAGCTGGTCCAGCAACCTTTCAGCTGGCAATAGCCGGTGTCTGGCACGTTTTCACGAAGACTGTGCGTATTACATTAGATCGGATAACGTTAACCATGGTTAGAAAAAGACAATTTGAAATTGAAGACACACAATGCAAATGTCGAAATTTAACTTTAATTCTCTTGAGGGGAAAGCTGTGCAGGCCTGATAACAAATCATTCATCCAAACCTTAAACAGTAATAAGCTGACATTTAAGCTCGTGTTTTCTAGGATTAATTAGCACTGTTCCTAAGTGCCTGGTCTTTGTGCCGTAAATGGCAGATGCGTTTAATGAACTAGACGAATGGTTTTACTGAAAGTTATTGTTTTAAAATTAATTTCTGTTAAGGCTATTGCCCAGGAGTATCCGGCGTTGTATTTGGGCAGCTTTCTTGTCTGGCCCTGTTGGAAGAGTTCTCCTTCAGGACTAACCCAAGCTATGTCGCCATTAGCTTGGTAAACCTGGAGTAGTACATCTTCCTTTGCTCTGGTCCTAACCAGGGTTTGAACCACCTACCTTCCGCGTGTGAGGCCAACGTCCTACCACTAGGTTTCCTGGGCAGTATTCGCATATGTGAGTCATAATGATAATTTGTGTTCCATGTAGCCATGGAGATTGTATGGTGCATTTCTACCACTCCCACGCTACCTTATGAGGAACTTGGGTAGATGCACCATAAGTCGGACACATACCTTGAGTCGAACAGTTGGATTTATTGTTATAAATGATAAGACCTCGGTAGTCCTTCTCGTCTGTAAGAAATGCTCCTTAATTGTTACTATCATTCACAGATAAAGTGCGGAGCATGCTTGAATAAAGACTTCAAGTGTCTGACTCCGGGCATGTGTCCGAGTCATGGTGAATCTACCCTATATCCCACCAGGGTTGGCGTCCACCCACAGGAAGGGCCCCAGAGAGGGCTCTCAGCGGTAATGGGCTGTAAACTTGATGAAGATGGATCCCCCTGGCCCCAGGATGAATGTGAAAACAATACACTTGCTTGACTTAACTCGATATTGAAATTAATGGAGCTTCCACGTAGGCTTGTGTACCATAACCAAAACACCCCATAAAATGAGTAGTTTCAATTTCATGATGACAAAAGAAAAATAATTACGCTCGGACGAATGCCAGTTTTTTATCCGTTTGATGCAAGGGGGTGTTTCCGTCCCCCTTGCCTTTCTTCTCGTGCTTTTATGAGGGGTACCTCGCAGAAAATGGTTTTGGATAATTTTCCCAGCGAAGGAGGTGGTTTAAAGAATAAGTAGGATCTTGTTTGCTCAGATAATTCAGTCATTACCTCAAAGAGCACTGACCTATCGACACGACCCGCCTCACACCCGATACTCTCGGACAATACACAGGAGGCGCAAACCAACCAAATAACCCTCTCCCCGTCCCGATTCTCAGCATCGATATTAATTGATGGAACGGGTCAACATTAATTGGCCTGTTCCGGAACGGTTTTACAGTCACCTGACTCGGTAATCGATGGCAGTGGTTACCCTTTGATGGGGAGCGGCCACGCGTACTTCCCCTACTAGTGAGCAGTTTCTGTATGCGCATGCGAATTAGGTCACCCTGAACTGCTCGCCGGACACTACCAGAGCTGCTCGCTTGCCGCCTGTTGGTACGGGTGATGGGTGGGCATTTTATGTATTAGGTATTGTGAGGGATCAGGTTAAAGGGGCCGGCGCTGATGGAACTGGTAACTTAATTACTGAATTTCACCTGTTGACGGTGATTTATTATTCACATTTTAGTTGACTATGGACAGTGGAGAGCCTTTTTTGTTTTAGTTCGCAAGGAAATTCAAAGTGATTGAAGTGTAGGCATGAAGACTAATGATTCTTTCTTGCACTTTGATATCGCCATACCAGCTGCATACAGAAGTTGCTTAAGCATTATAGTTACATCATGGAGTAAACTCGCCATCCCTACATTCAGGTGTTCATGTGTTCACGAATGGAGACAACACGGTCAGCTTGAATAAGAATGATTGTGTTGATGCATATTTATAGTAGGTTTATGCAGAACACAATATAACACATTTAAAACTAGTGCTTCATTGATGAGTCAGCTAGATTCACACCTGTACACCTAGTAAGCAAGGGTCCCTCCAGCAGCCGTTTCCCTCTCTCCCTCATTGATTCATAGCCCTATTGCTGACCATCGACAGTAGCGCCACCCTCAGTGGTTGGCGGGGTTTGTGGGCCGCCAGGAGGCGTTAGGGGTGGCAGTAGGGAGAGGGTAACAGGGGAGGGAGGGCTGACGGCCGACCAGGGTGGGGAAATAGTGTGTGGGATAAATATGCTGAAATACGGCCATTGGGAGGCTTTCTGCTACTGATATATGAGCGTAAAGAGGGCCTGGGCTAGTAGCTGTGCCCTGCGATTTATTACCGGGTTAGAACAGGCTTGAGTAGCTATATCTCCAGCCTCTATACTGTATCCAGTATAGCAGCAACCCTTTATAGCTCTAGCGGATCAAGTCCGTTGGGTGAGGCATGCCACACTGGCCGTGCTAATACCCTCAGCTATATAGATGCCCTTAAAGGGCAGGGCTAAAGGGCAACCCTACTGTGTCATATAGGGCCTCTTAAGGGGTCATGTGGGTCAGTACGGACATGTTTAGAATGTATTCCCTCTGGAGACACTGCCATTGGTTACTGCTTGTGAAGAGGTCAGATAAATCAGTCATGTCGGATATCTGTAGTAGACACTAAAGAGAGCCGCCTCATAATACAATTAATTATTCAACTATACAAAATAAATAAGAATTATTCTCGCTGTCCACTGATTAAGCATGTACACTAACACGCTCGACGGAACAATTGTGAGTCTGTCCACTACACTGCAAAAAAGGTGCTTAGGTTTTAAACATGTTTAGGTCTAAACATGTTTAAAGTCTAAACATATAACTAGGTTTGTGTCTTTGAAACCTGCTGTTTAGGAATTAAACACTTTTATTCTAAACATTTAAACATTTATATTGAATATGTTTAGATGTTTAGTATTTAAACAGTATGAAAAATTGGTGTTTAGGATGTAAACATGTAGTGCTTAGATCATAGTTTATCAAACACATACCAGATGGCAGCTCTGTGGTTGACTGTACTTTCTACAACCACTCAAATGTTATAGTGGCTCTAAAGGTGCTTATATCTGAGTTAATCAACTTAAATTGCATGGGATACAGAAGGATAATAATGCACATTGCTAGATTCAAGGGTTGAATGATATATCACTATGATTACGATGCAATAAAGATACATCTGCTACATAGACACCTCTTTTAAGAACTCTAAGAATGGATGAAGGATTATCTTCCCTGAAGGTCTGTTGTATTGACTCAAGGTTGTGTCTATGTTAAAATAGAGGCCTATGTGAAATAGTGATGCACATATTGCCCTAAGGGGGGGGGGCTGCTAGTAGTGTCTTCAAGACCATATATGGAAATAAAATTATTTATTTATTTAGATATAGATAGGCCTATCTAAACAATAATAATCACTTTTATCCTTAAACACCTGACAGATAAACACAATAATATACTAAATTCTTGAATTCTAAACATTTCATTGTCCTAAACACTTTGCCTTAAACACATAAATGTCTAAGCACTGAGCTAAACATATTATAGGTCTAAACATGTTTAGAAACATATTGTGTGGACGAAAACGGGGCAGGAATGTGTTTAGGATTGTGTTTAGGATCTAAACACCTTTTTTGCAGTGTAGTGCCACTGACACAGTGCATATAGCACAATAGGCACCATACATATGTTTATGGCTACTTATTCGTAAGCATACACTGCTAGAAGTAAAATAAAACCACATGTGTGCTGCTGTACACATATTGCCTTGTATTCTTCTATATAACGTTCTGTCTCCTCTTGCAACTATAGTGTCCCCTTCTCCGTTTTTCCCATATACAAAGAGATGAGGGACATTTATCCTTGAGGCAAATAAATTAAATCTTAATTCTATAGTAATTCCAATATGATATTAAAAGTCAACTTCTGCTTATCAGCTTGGTGATAGAGGTCTGATGTGAATATTTAGACTCTTTAGTACACAGATTTCAATTTCCACAAATCTCTGTTGTGTATAGAGTGAAAGCCAAGCCTGTTTTTTGTATGCAACTTACATTTTCGTCCCTTCAGAAACTGTAGCTTGTTGGTCATACAATATGTTTTGTCGCTGTACAAGCGCTCATACACAATGGGTATGCCCTGGGACTAGAGTCTATCTTTTACTACAGTTTTACTGCTAAGCTATTTGGTGCATATCTATAAAGTGTCATCTATAAATCAGTGACACTGTACAGTACTAATAGTACGTACCACTACCATGCAAGGGCTTTTCCTATAGATCAGCTGGTTCAAGCCATCAGCATCCAATCGATATGATACTAGTACCATCCCCATACCAAGGCCAGTGATCGTCTCATACACAGAGACCAGTCATAAAAAGAACCAAAGAACCTGCATTCAATGTTTTATCGGACCAAGGTCAATAGAGGCGACTTGAGATTGGAATTGCGAGGTGGGGTGGATGGAACTATATCGATCGGTGATAGTGAAGCCCATGTGGGCAAATAACCTTAGAAGTATGCACGACCTTTAAGACATGAGATAATCCATAACTATATTACGTAAAACCCCAGGATTCCTCCTCTCAGCCTTGGCCACGTTTACGTAATCCACCCACCCCTTAAACCGAATCGGCAGCCATTATCGACGTCGACATAACGTTACAAGGCTATCAGCCGGGTGCCGCCAATAACACAATTTGAGAGGTATCCGTGTGTTGAACCAAGCCCCACGCGCATGCTCAGCCACGCCTTCGTGACGTCACTTCCGTGGTTAATCCAGTGTGCGGCGCCGTCCCCAAGTGCTGATCCCTTTTCAAGCTTTGCTATTTAGGAATGCCGCAGCTGTTCCCCAGAGGGAAGGATCTGAGAGTGCTTCTCTTCCACCACCTCCTCCGGGGAGTGAAGCTTCAAATAGCAGTCAGTTTGCACGGGATTCAAACGGTTAATGGACAGACATCGTGAAATCAGTGCAAAGTATTATGTGGGGAGAGAGGATGTCAATTGTCATAGATTCCATACATACACACGCTGGCAGACCCTTTTAAAGCTTATTTTAATTTCATTCCATATTCAACCATTACATGAAGGCCAAAACGAGTGCATTGTATTTACTCAAATGTGACTAGATCTACCTGTTGTTTGAAATTACTAGCTATTTGCAACAAGGAAATGGAAACTAGATATGTCCAGATACACCTTGAGAAAGATGATGACATGTCCCTTAAATGTATCAAATTAACCTTAAATGTGTCAAATCCATTGACATGTAATGGAGAGATCATATTAAATTTCTTGAGTTCTTTTATTTAAATTGGGCTGTATAAAAGATTCACTGTTGGGTGAAGACTCTAGCGTTGGATGCTGATATGAAGTACCGCAAGCGGTGAAGGCCACTGTTGCACAGTGTAAGGACTTATACCTGACGGAATGGATAAAGCCAATAAACCTTCTGTAACCTTCCATTGATGGATCTTTTTTTTATCCATGAACCCCAGTGATCTTCCATTCACAAAAATCAGTATAACCACAATCAAATCCCCAAACTCACTTAATCCCCTCTCTTTTATACACTTACATGTGTACCCTGGTGGATATCCTGCTCAATTATGACGGGTCATAAATAACCTAGGGCTGAAGTGGGCACTGGGGAGATAGCCGGGTACAGAGTCCCTGAATACATAAGGCCTGGAGCAGCTCATGGAGCAGCTCACAGAGGAACTGAGAGGGTGAGTAGTGCAGTGAGAGAGGGGTCAGCCCCAGGTGGAGGTAAGTACCCCCGGGCCGCCTCCAGTGAAGCTAACCCACTCAACCGTCCCCAGCAGGGGGACAGCCCCCTCTCTGACGTTATTACAATTTTATACCCTGCTCCAACCGTGGAGGAGGCTGAGGCATTGCCTCCAGGGGTCTCCTTCAAGGTGTAGAACAGGCAAGAAATAGGAGATACCCAACCTCCTCTCTTGTACTGCCTGGGTGTGGATGTGATTAACAGCTATAGTGCTGAGATTCTCTAATCACTGTAGCGTCGACTCCTATTGGAAGACCTTAGGGGTGGGGACCCACGCTCGGTAGTAATAGAAAAGCCTCCAGGGTACGATCAGCAACACTCCGTTTCCGCCGGAGAATCTCTGGAAAAGCAGGAAATCCAAACCACAAAATCAGGATTCCTCCAAGTATTAATTATGTCAGGGCCCAGGATAAAGTGTCGGGTTGGGATGGGGATGGATGACGTGGGGAGGAGGGGGGGAGGGGGGGAGGGGTGGATGGGTGGGTGGGGAAGGGGGGGGGGGAGGCGCTGCAGAGGAAGTCCCAGGTGGTTTCTAAGTTTATGCTTGAAATCCTCTACATGCAGTGATATCCCTGGGGGCTGTACGCATATCAAAGGCAAGCATTTATGAAAGGCCGGGAGGCTTTAAAGATGAAATATGTTCATAGAAGATGTAAGATGTTTATCGACAAAGTGAACGATGCGTCTTTTCTTTCAGAGCGTCCGAAGTCAAAAGGTAAATTCACACCTTCTGTTAAACTGTTACTGTATTATATCCTCTAACACACCACACTAGCCATGTCATGTCATGACAACATTCTGTCGACGTGACTATAATAATAGATTTCACTTATTTGATCCTACAAGTATGGTTCTTAAGTAGATAATATAAGCTGTACACTCCCTTTGGATGTATTCGTTACCTTATCAGATAGCCATCTTGGGCATCCCTAAGCTAAACAGGTGTTACTAATACACTGGTCAGCTTAGAGGGCTCGCTCAGCATTATAGGTTCCCTCTGAACCATCTGGCTTTCCTGCACCCCCTATGCTATATACACACATAGGCTCTACTAATCAAATAACCGTTATTGTATGGGGCATGGTTCCAACCTTTGTATGTCCACTGTCAACCTAATGCTACATTATTATCACAATAACGCCCACCTACTGTCACTATACTGTCCCAATGCACACTTTACTACTCACAATCAAGTCTCCCAACAACAGCACATAGATACCGCTTTACTTTCTCCATGTATTCTAATCCCGAACATTGTGGTCATGGTGAGTGATAGGCACGGGTTTTAACTCGTTAGGTGCTTCAGTCATAATGTAGGGATGTATGCGTTGGTGCATCATGTTTACAGATCGCCAGGCTACGCTTCACACACATAGGCCATACTGATCAAATAGCCGTTATTGTATGGGACCTGTAGTCTCCCCTGCCGACATCTGTATGTCCTCCAGTTACATTGCTGTCAACCTAATGCTACGTTATTGTCAGAATAACACCCACTCACTGTCACTACTGATAGTGCATTGTTGTCAGCTGATGTACACTTTACTACCCACAACCAAGTCCCGAACAATAGCACACAGATCCCTCGTTACTTTATCCATGTATTCTATCTCTTACCGTACATGTTGGTTATCAGGACCTTTGTGATAGGCAGGGGTAGCTCAACCTGTTAACTCGTTGGTTGCTTTATGCAATAATTCTTTCATCGTCATAATGCAGGAATACAGGAATTTAATATTGTAATTCAGCGGTGCTGCATTGGTGCATCATCGTCACAAATAAACAGTATCAGTTCATTCTCAATGGGTTAACTGGTAATGTTTTGCTAGGATAAAAACAGTTATATCCTTATGTATCTGCAAATTCACAGTCTCCCCCTTTTTCTGTGGTGGTGCTAGGGGATGTGTGTCACTAATATGGAGCCCATAGACCTATAGCCTCAGCCGGGACCCAGGTAGATAGGCCCCCTCCAGGCCCCACCCCCACTAGCATTGTGAGAATGTGACTACAGGCAGCTCCTCCGACCCAGGCCTCATCTTGTTAGCTCGGAACCCGCGTCACAAATTGGTCAATATTTCGCTCGATATTGTGGACATGTATCCTCTGGTAATGCGTTTACGACAGGGTCAATTGTTTTAGCCGTCATGTGGGGCGAGGCTTGGGCAGGCCAGGCCCCACTCCTGGAGCACTGCAGAGGCCAATAGGCCCTGGAGGAATGAGGGAGATGGGGAGGAAATATGAGAAGTACGATAACCCACACGTAGATTCCCTAACTGAGCTGACCCAGTTCGTCGGCAGTGATTTAGAAGGCGGCCAGGGCAGGGCCAGTGTTATTTATCATGCTTGTCTCCTGCTTTGAATGCGATAGACGGAGGGTATTGGTGGGCTGAACGGCCGTTTATTACTGATCCCATGTTTCATGCGAGGCATGCAGACTTATGTAAGCGATAAGGCTACAGGTCTATTTGCTACATTCAATACCTGCATCACTCACACCAGTAAATACCCATACCCAACCCTGCTCCGATCGTATCATATGATTGCACTATAAAGCATGATGTATACTGTCTATTAAGGAAAGGACGTGATAACAAAACCATCCAAGGAAACCACCAGATATGTCCGTGATAATTAAATCACTTTTATAATATGTAATCTAGTCGCATTATCACTCGATGATTAGAATTTGCTACTACATTACTGTCTTAATGGACAGGAAGGATGTTTTTCATTATACAGGAGGAAAAAATACAGAAACCCTAGTAGAAAACAGTTGGCCTGATCAGGGATTACGTTGGCACGCGGACTCTGTAAGTCTAAGCGGCAGCATATTGCACCGGCGTGGAGGGATCTCTGTACGAGTAAATAACGAGTTGCTCGGTGAGCGTCTGGCCTCATTGGTGGACCCTTGGGACGAGGCCAGCTGCTCAGACGGCATGACACAGTGGGACTGGTGCCTATTAGCAGGGTATTTACCCCAGTCAGAGGTGCTCCACCATAACCATACCTCATACCAATGCACCCTCCAACTTCCAAGGACACCGCCCATATTGAACCTTTAAGGACTGCCTAGTGGGTTACTGTGCTGTGGGCATATGCATGAATTCAGCCCTGGTGAATCTGCACACCATGGATGAATTGATGCATCATGCCTGTCTTTCGTGAGTGTATCAACCCTGTATGTCGACATGATGCTGGCATGAAGCACCCGTGAGGTGCTCGCTAGAGCTACATTCGAGTGCCACAACACTACTTGGCATAGTGCATTAAGGAACGTAGAGGGTTAACACCCTACCCCTTCCACCCACTCCCTCACCATACACCCCACCCCACCTCCTCCTGTGAAACTCCCACGGTGTGAGGAGCCTGTGACTGTCCCAGATCACTGTCATTAGGTGCCAGGAGGAGGCTGTCAGATGCACCGATTGGATCCTCCAGTGTGTGATCTATGTGTGCAGGCTGCTATGGTACTGGAGGCACATTCATGAGGTGTTCTGTAGTCAGTGAGGCATTGTATTCACACTGAATACGCACATATAGATTTACCCACTGAGCCCCATAGTACTCTCATAGTGGAGAGGCCGATAGCTGTCACGCCTGCCATGTATGTATATATACATGTATACACTTTGTATGCATACTTCTGTGTGGGCTGTTTAGTATTTCTGGACAATAGCACCTGAAGTGATCGATACATATGGCCGCTTTGTATGGCATGAAGTAAATAGTTTACCTCAATATGGTATCAAAAGATCGGTTTACATAACCATATTACGGCTAGTGGCATTACCTGGAAGGTGCCAAACTATGGGCAGTATGCATACAATAGAGTAATTCCCAGTATTAATGTCACCAGTATGCTTTGGACTTCACTTTTCTACATGTATGAATAGATCCAACAGGAAGAGAGACGATATCTATCTCAATGTTCGCAGCAAATCAGGGGGCAATGACAACAGCTTAAAACCTAGCGACCACATATGACCCCTGTGGGCATTGTGTATGTATCCTAAGATCAGTAGAGCCCCATGGCACTGATAATCCTTAAGTATTCACACCCAACTCCATGTGAACCTACCCTGCCAAGAAGATACACGCTACCGATTAATACCTAACAAAACAAATAAGGCAGGAGTAACAACTTTAAAAGCTTGCCAGAAGGTACTGCCATTTCAAGCGCCTATTTTCCTACCCACATCAATACCTTTTTGGGGCTCACCTACAAAAAGTACTGGCGCTGCTAAGGAAATTAGTTTCTCATTTGTTACTTGAGAAATCGGTTGGCAGCCTTCAGAAAGACAAACCCCTGGGTGTATGCCTCAGATGGACTAGCCTTCTCTGGCCATCAGGGCCTATGATCTGCTCACTGGACTGAGCAACTCGGCGAGCTGCTCACGTGGTCTGAGGGGCGTCAATTCCATTCTATGTTGACGGCTGGTTAGGCTTTTGTTCAATGTGTGTGACACCTCAGGCAGATGAAGTGATGACCCCTGTTTGATGACTGTTTCTGTTCATCACCTGATGACTTAGTTTAGGGTCTGGGTGACTCATCTGGTTCTGAATGGGTCACTGAACATGCCTCACTTCCTCAGTATGGACCCCTAACGAGTCAATATTGCCCTAGAACGCACTCACTGAACGCATTTACTTTGTACCAGGATTGGCTTGGGTATAGTTCTAGAGGCCAACTCCTGATTACTCTGGTTAAGACGGTATCGTGTAAAACCAAAGCCCGGATTAACTGAATTGTATAATGCAGAACATTACAAAGTCATGTACAGAGTGGATACTTTTTATATTAACGCTAATTCCTCATCACTACTGCTCTGTAGATATACTTTTTCCCATGTTGATATAGCATCTATACAATGCTACCACTGAGAGGATACGAGACTTAACACGACAGCCCAATAAAAGCATCTGGTGAATCTGAAAGTGTAATATCTGCAATAATAAGTTTGATACTTGGGTAATTCTTCCATGCATATTTGCCATTGTTTCTGCACAGATCCCGAGTTTGGTTATAGTCTCACACATAGCTTACTCCAGCGCCTATACAACCACTAGCTGGAGTGACATACACACGTGACACCATCATCAGCCTCCTGCGTGACGTGACTAATGACGTAGGTACGACGTAGGCCACCCCCTGACATAACGTCACCTTGGGCGCGCTCAACCTTTTCCGATTGCAATTTGTTATTCACCAGTAATTCCTCTGGCGTCATCGATTGACCAGATGCGGCGCCCGCTGCCGTGTAATCCGATTGGGGCTAATAAGTGAGGGTGGGGCGGGTAGAGAGGCGATATCAGGGTTATCCACATTTCCATATACTGCTACGTCCCTGATAAACCCCCGTGCCCAAGGTGATTACACTGGAGAACAGGCCTGATTAGCATGAGCACGGTGCTTGTTGTGCATTGAATAGACATTAGTAGTCTCATAGCGCTGGAGGGCCGGATCATTTGCAGGGTTTAGGTTAGTAATATAGCCCGTATGATTTGCTTATACTACAATATTGCCAAGGCCTGATGTAGGTCAGTCGGGCGGCCTGATGTGAATTGTTATGTGTCCCTTCCCCCAGGTCCCTTTTATGGTACGAACTGCCAATTGGCAGCCATTGGGTATTGAATCATGACCTCCTGATATAGATATGTATACATATCTATACAGCTATATTGGGAGGTCATGAGTCAATGTATATGACAGTCTATATACCAATTTGAGCATCATTTTAAGGCAAACCAACCCTACCGACTGCTACCTAGGGCCATTTAGTTCTAAAATCAGTGGTTTTTGGCAGGTTCCATGTGCAATTTAATCATATTATGTGATACTACGTGTATTCATAATATATATATAGGCACCGGCTTTGGAGTAACTACATCATGTTTATAGACAAAAAAATACATGTGGTTATCAAATTTTTACATTAAAAACAAGTGTACCTGTTGTATCCATGGTTGTCTGCATATGTCCGTACACACGATCTAACTATAAGCCAATGACGAAGGCACTTTTGCAGTACACTTGACAAGGCTGTACAAAAGAAGGTCTTCAGATACCTCAGGTGCACTCTCATGATCATAAGCCTACCTCTGCCAGTCACAACGGGAAAAGGCTGAGCATCACTTTGATGCCCTTGGCTCTGTTCCTGATGGTATACACACAATGAAGGTAAAACCAGACCCAGATACCCCTGGGGGGAATGTGACTGTATCTCCCTATCGTTTTTCGTACTTGTATATACGAGGGATACATATACATAGCTGGTACTTTGTTGTCATGCAATGGTTTGTGGGTGGTAGTGTTCAGAAAATATAACATCAAGCTTGTTAGACTCATTGCACATGTATATTTATTGAAATACATAATTGTAGTATTCACTTTGTGAAATATACTCATGACTGCTGGCTCACTCATTGCACATTTTTTAACCCGTGCAACTGTAATGATAAACGTTACAGTTGATAGACAGAGCACATGTATGTAGCACTCATAATCTCCATTAGAAGGGGCTAAATACACGATTCAATCTGGAGCTGGAGATGATACCCCCTCAGCTATCAACACCTGGTATGATAGTTACCAATTACTGGTGTCAAGATAGATTGAAGTAAGCGGATTAAACAGGATCAGGGAATCTGTTAGTAATATTAATTTTGATTAAATTTGCCAATACTGGTAACTGAGAGAGGAACATTGACAGTGGATCTAGGAGGAGCAAGTTCGAACTGCGAGAGAATTGCTGCATTTAACGTCTGGTTGTCCACTGTGGTCTGCTTGTTGAAATCCCAAGTAAGAATAGCTAGATCTACGGTTTAAATGCAACGGTTTAGATAACACGTTGGTGTACATAGTCGCCATTGTTGTAATTGGCTTGGGACATTTTCATTTACATTTTCACGAATTCAATATGTACTTAATCATAACATTTTGAACTGAATGTGAAGTGCCCCAAGATATTCTGTCACATATATATTTCATTTAGTTGTTGAAACGGCAAAGCCAATGACTGATCAAACTATATGATTGTTCAACTCCCCTTTTCCATATGACACTGACTCAGGGTGTGCATAGGCCTTGGAACGGCTGTTGTTGTTTTCCATATCAATACGTCATATTTACACGAAATATGAACCAACACATAACTACCCATTGCCAAGGTACACATGGCAGCTTAACATTATATGCTTGGCAATCTAATTATCATACTGTTAACTATCATAATACAGATACATAAATAATCTGCCCCAACCTTGACATCTTGTGCAAATAATAAGGGAAATAGCTTGGGCATTATCATGTTCTTCTCTCATTAAAATGATGTAATATAATCATCAATGCCTCGTCTACATGTAGTTTGAGCTTTATCTGATAAATTGGCAAGATTCCAAATACTGAGTAGTATATGAAAAAATGGTTCTTGGTACCTGTGCATGAGTTTCCCTTTCTTTGGTAACCTCATGGCAGCCTGTGCTTTTATTGATTTGGAATGGTGTGCATACACGAAAGATGAATGACTCTGTGTCGTGAAAAATCTCTCATTTTAGGAGGTGTAGCGTCACTAGCATGGTGGGAAGGGGTGATTTATAGATTAAGTTTATGAGACTCGGAGGAGGTCAAAAGGGTACGCATGTCACTAGCACCTGTTGGTTTGGGCTGCAACACCCCATAACATGCAACTGTATGGACGACACGCACCGTGTTGGATCGGCCTATATCTAGGAGACATGCATTACTACTATCCTGACCCATTATCTACCTTGTGGTAGGGCTTCTTACAATATATAGGCCTTGAAGATGAGGAGAGCTATGTATCTAATTATGTAGAAACACAAGGTGTATGCAAATTGTATTTTATCTATAAGAATCAATCATGATTCCCTGAAGACAAGTTATGCAGTAAGATATTTCATTTATATTAGCAATCAGATATCATATCACCGATTCTCGTAATGAAGTTCACACTGCCATTTGTAAAGAGAGACTAGGCAAAGTGTTAAGTGCTGCATCTTGTTTAATGTGTTAGTTGACATTATATATCAGTTCAATTCAGTAGATAACATCACAAAGTAAAACAATAAATAGTCCTGTATGGACTGAAAGATAAGTCAGAACATCTCACAAGGAGTTTCCTATATTGGTATGTATTGGCCCCTCTATGTATACCATCAATCAGTTCAACCATGGAGTACCACGTGATTTAGTCAGATGTATCATAATTAGAATAATTCCTGAGGAAAAAAAAACGCCTCCCCCAAAAGCTGATGTCTTAAGATACTGGTCAATTCTCTTGAAATCGGACACTTTAAGAGGAGTGCATTCCACTGACACCGTGCTGCTGGCTCAATTTCTGGGCACGAGGGAGCGGTCACTGTTTTATAAAAGCGGGGGTGGGGGTGAGTGGCAAATTTCTTTTTAACATCTCGCGGAAGATAATGACAGCGTAATACTATACGCAAGGGACGCACGTAAACCGTTTCCCACCCATTAAGCGTGGGAGGCTGGTGGGGGAGGGGGCGCAGGGGCCAAAAGGAATAGACCCGCTCGAAAGCCAAATGCCCCTACCCTGCTGTTGGAAAATGACCATTCCCTTAGCCCGAGCCTGTGCTGTGGGATATGGGCTGTGAAGGAGAGCCTCTGTATCTAGGCAGGACAGCGTCCCCACACCCGAGTGTCCCACCGACACCTCCGGGAGGGCCACGAGTCTGAGCAGCTCCGACAAAAACAACACGTTTCCATGGCAACCTAAGGCTTATCTGCAGGCCTGGGTGTATGATTGACAGGCGTGGTGAGGGGGATATCAGCCCAGGATGGGATATCGATCGTCTTATCTCTTGTCCACCCCCTTAGATGATCCAATCACTGATCTCTAGCAGAGTCTCCGAGACCTGTGCCCCAGGGTAAATTATTGCAGCTCTCACCATAAAATATGTTTTATTATATTTTTCGGCTGACTCCAATCATCATACAATATATCTATCATTGCAATCATGACATATAATGTTGCATTGGGTTTTTGTTCATTGGTGACGCTATTGAGATTCATTCTGTGAAATTAAAATCCGGAAGTAGGATGGTTACGCTTGTGTA
Organism: Harmothoe impar; assembly: GCA_947462335.1. Taxonomy (NCBI): domain Eukaryota; kingdom Metazoa; phylum Annelida; class Polychaeta; order Phyllodocida; family Polynoidae; genus Harmothoe; species Harmothoe impar. The sequence goes on from OX381708.1 coordinate 45,688,358, forward strand.
GGATTTATAATTGCAATTATAGATTTCTCGGCCAGGCCAGGCCTCTGCGGAAATGGTTGCCATTCATAAAGTTCTGTATTGCATCAAAAGAATCGAATTGAGTTTAAGGATAAAAATGAGAACCGTTATTACCCTAGAGAGATCCACATTGTTATTGGGATCCTCAATAATGTCAAATTTACCAGGGAAAGGGAGACAAAAAATGAACAGAAAAACCTCATTTGGAAATTCAAGAAGAAACAACAGCACACGTCCCCTGCTGTTGTTTCAGAAAAGGAAAAGAAAGCAGTATTGCAATTCTGTAGGGAAATTGGAGGGAGACTGACATTATGGGAGGGGTAGTGGCTGGGCAAAATGATGACTTTTTGTAGATCAGGTTTGAAGGTGATAGAAAAAGAAATTTCACTGAAGTCCAGATAACACTGGTCACGTTACTATGGAGACCATGTAAACGTGGGATAGATATGTGTAATGGTAGATTGACACAGTAAACTAACCTATACCTGTACAATGGAAGGTATGCGTTGGATGTATGTTCTCGGACACGGTGGACAGCGATATCACTTACAATGAAATGGTTAAGCTCACACAGATAACCAAATATACGTGCGGGGACAGAAATGTAATAGTAGTTTGGCACAGACTGACAGTGAACCAACCAGTCTTCCCAATGATCCGGCTCACACAATGGTTCATGTTCTTTACAGATCTCACATCGACACATTGTACCTGTTGCTCACTGCTCCGTTTAAAGGCATGTATTACAACCTTTCCCACAGCAACGTAAACTGGATGAGTTGTACAAGCGTATAGCTGGAGATCTTCCAATACAGCAAGCCAGTCAAAGTGAAGGGTCTGGTACATGTATAAACTCCATTAGAAATGGGTTAGGTGGTGAGGATGCTGGTACTGGAGGGAAGGGTGGGGTGGGGATGCTTTGTGGGGTGCAGGACTGCTTAGAAGAAGAGGGAGTGAAGTAGAAGGGCAGGGTGGGGGGCTACTGGTCGGTTTGGAGAGGGGCGTGGTCTTGGGGTGGGGGCCTATAGCTACTGCATTTGCCCACTTCCCCAGATCTGATCCAGTGTCTCCGGTAGCAAAGGGACATCCTCCCCCTTATCGCTGATCCTGTTGTATCTGGCCAAGATCCAGCCAGCCAGGTTTTTCCTCATCGTGCAAACACAGGCTCCAGAATTGGATTAGTCACCGCCGGGATGTAAGTAGTGCCCAGAAAGTGGGGGCAGGGCCCCAGACAAAGCCAAAGTCAGCAGTAGTGTCTCCGGTAGGGGCGCATAGGTCGCTATGCAGCAGTGGGGTAGGGTGCTAGTAGCGCCTCCACTGTTCCACACGTATACAGTCCACCCTATCTTAATGGCCGGCTACTCCTTTATTGCAGCCACCCCTACATTACAGCCACCTTTTCATAGTTCTAAATCCACTAGAATGTACAGAGATGGACTCGTTCTAGTGCAACCATCTACCACACTGGTGTGGCAACTTTTTCTTCTCATAGTCTCAGGGCCGAAACATAGGGGAGAGTTGACTGTCGATAGCCTGAAGAAGTTTCCATTTCAGAATTAGAATCATGCCCAGGTCTTGAATGCAATTTGAAGATTATGAAACAATTATTAGACTTGTTGAAAGCCAGGCTCATATCAGATTGAGTTTTCTAGTCGACACATTAAAGTAATACATTTAACAAAAATATCATGGTAATAAAAATGTTGTAGAATCTACATAATATTGAATTGAAGCTGATCAGGTAATCCATGCAATTAAACTCGTAAAATACAAAAATTGGAATATTGAGCCATAGCCCTGGATAGCCCAATCCGATCAAAGGCCCGATTCCTAATGCCCTTCCACCACGAAGAGTCGCCGTGGAGAGCGCACCGGTACTAAGAGCCGAGCCTTTTATAGCAAGCATTATTTTTCTTAGTGGCCTTATGTCATAAAGTACAGATGATAAAGCACAGACATTTATTATATCGTTTTGTTACATACTTGATGTTGATTTAAAATCAACTGCCCAGCTATATTCGATAATAAACCGCGGTCCTCCTATCGCTTTAAACGGAAACATCTAACTCATAGTATGGATACGCTATACCATACTAAGACTCTTCGTCATCGTTCAAATATTCCCTTGGGAATTTCATTTAAGTGAACACATCTCTCTTCAACTGACCGAGGGTAATTCTGACTGGCTGACAAACTTCTGAAACAGTAATAGGTTTCTGTCGCTCTAGTGACCAATGCTCTCCACCCTGGTCTGTCAATGGCATTGAATTTTGCATGGTTTGAGGCGTGAGGCAATGCCTTCTTTGCTCTTTAAAATTAATGTGACTTGTGGGATAGTTTACATAGAGTACTTACCTTTGGCATTCACACCTGGGCCCAAAGAACTATCAGTAGGGTGACCAACGCGTTAGGATGGGACACTCAGAAATGGTCCACAGCAGGCAGCGGGTAGACTCAGTGGACATCATCGAGCCAGACAGGGGACCATTCATTATGCAGCAGGAGCAGCTCGCCCCGTCCAGGCCGTACAGAGCTGCTCGGGGGCAGGGTGGGAGCTGCTCAGGCCTGCCCCGGGCCACTCGGAGCTTCTAGGGGCTTTTGGTTCTGGCAAGGGTTAGGGCGAATGACCCTGCATAGAAATAGGTCATTAACTGGAGCGGCCTTTGGCCGTTGGTCTGGTGGGGTGGTGTTGGCGGTACTGTTTGCGTGGCTGGGGTTGTAGTGAGGAGGACTGCCCCCACCCCTTACACTCAAATAGAGGTCAGTAGGCCTGTGGCTGACCAGCAAACACCATCATATCCTGATCATTGTCCTGTCCGCCCTGCTTAGAGCCGGCCCTGCTAACGGCCAGGGCCTGTTGTTGGAGAACCAGAAGCCACCCTCTCTGTACCAGGCATAGCACGTATACCTCCTTCCAACCCTTTGCGGGCCACTTTAACGTAATATGTCTTTTATCTCTATGATATGCATGAATGCGTGCATAGCGAATAAATCGCCAGTGCTGTATTCAAGCATCATAGTTTATCTGATTGATTTTTTACACTCTCAAAGGGTCGACGGCGAGGGTCGACATAATGCATTCACGCAGCCCTGGCGAGAAAAGAGCAAAACACATTAAAACGCCCTGCGGCCGTTAAAGGGTTAAAATCCGCATCCCTCTTTGGGCTCATGTAAAACATTCTTGAAATGCAATGCTTTGCGACACAGTCATCTATGACTTTTATGATTGCAATATATGCCTCACGTCCCCATTCCCTCCCTGCCTTAGGTTTCAGACACTTTATATCTCCACACTGATGTCCCGCCAAAGTCTTGCAGCGTTCCAGTATGGGGCCTACCTCCCTTACCTCCATAGCCAGGCAACACCCCAGGGGCATTGCCTGATTGCTACAGAGTAGAGCCTTTACCGTGGAGGAGGTGTCGCATCCTGCAGCTTAAAGCGGCTTTTACTGAGCTGTAACAAAAAAGGTTTAGAAGGAAAGGCCTGCAGACTATTCAACGTGTAGATAAAACATTGTACGGGTATTTGTATACTGCCTCCAACAGTTAGGAATCAGATGGTGAATTATCATGAGAATGAAAGTTTAAAATGTGAAAGAATGATATGTACAATACTCTCAGACATGCCTCGATTTGGCACGGGAGAGGGCGGAATCATCAGAATCCTCTCTTGGGTGTATGACACAACAGATGATATAGACTCTTGTCATGAGATCCCTATCCTCAGATGTAAAACGTACAGATGACGTCCATTGGTACCATGCCAAACATAGCTGGCAAATCAGGAGCATTGCTTTCCCCGCAGAGTAGTGTCTCACACGCACAACTCTGGCACCTGCAAATGGGAGCTTCTTGTTGCTTGAAGTAGGATGGACAACTTCCACACAAGTTTGCCTGGCTGCTAACCAGCTACCATGTTTTCTAGGTGGTCTCTGGTGATTCACTCTGCCCATTATAGAAGTGCTAGTGTTGGTTAAAGCTCCTGCCAGATCTGTATGCTTGTATAATTATCTGTGAGAATTGTCTCTAGCAAATCTTTTGGAGAGGCCGAAGAAAATATGTTTTCTGATCAGGGGGTGGGGTGGTATGTACATTGACAAATCGTGACAATTCGCGTCGTTTATAGGTGGCATTACACTCCATATTTTATTAACAATTTGCTAGGTACCTGTGGATGTGTCTTTTCTTTCTAGAATTATGAACTTGGTCATCGATATGATTTAAGTTATGCACAGCAGCAGTTAAATCACTTGTTTTCAGCAAGCCTCTGTTGACCAGGCTTTTAAAGAACTTCCCAAAGGTCACAAAATGTTGATTCTGTGCTGAAAAGGGGGTGAACAAGTTGTCCGAGTTGTCAAAGGAGGCCCAACCGCCTGTGTCCACAGGGTTTCACCCAGTACATGTAGTATATGTTGTATATATATATCTGTCTCCTAACATCATACAAGTGACTATCTTAAGGCCCATTGCTTTCTTATCTAGAGGGCTGCTAGTTTGCATCCTACTCAGGTATGCAGGTGGTACCTCTGCCATACGGCCGTCAGTCACTGTCGACTTAAAGCCAACCCCCAGTAATTAATTAGACTCAGTGAGAAGTCGATGTCAGCAATCCCCTCCTGATACCCCGGGGTGTATGGCAGTAATTGGTAGATATCAGCCTCATCTCATTGGGGAACTGGCATATGTGGTCAAGGTTGGCCATATCATGTGTTTGTGTACGGACTCCTCTCTCTAGCTGCATAAGGCCTTAGGTGGGTCTATGGTTAGTCCACTGAGGTACACTTATTAAACACCTGAATGCGAATAATTCCTAATGATATTGCTTTAATAGTTGATATTTATGTGGGCGGTTCAATAGTTATGCCTTTCTGATGTTGAATTCTGATGCACACATCAGCATCATACTTTTAATAAATGTATGAAAATGTATAGCAGCGACCTTCTTGATTTCTGTCAGAACAAAGAAATTTAAGTAAATATTAATGACCATAGTCAGATTGGATAGTTGTTAGTATCCCTTCTTCTTTGGTATAAGGTTCAACTGCCCTATATATAATTATAGTATAAAGAAATAGAGCATCAAGGTCTACTTGTATAGGTGGGCTTAGTAGCACGGAGTAACACATGTCCTATCACGTGTACAGACTACGTGATTACACTCAACCGTTGCACTCTCCTCCAGGGTTTGAAAACTATTTCTGGTGCCAACAGCCCAAGGGGACATGGTGGACGTGCTGTGTGGGGGGATTATACAAGGGGTCGATAGCAAACACATACCATGTTTCCCGTTTCAGCCACTCCCTTTTATTCCACACTCCTCAATCTCACCTTCCTCTTGCCGCCAAGAGCTCCCGTACATCCCCTTAACACACCTCAACCGCCTCCCTGCTAAAACAGGGTCCATACTCAAGACAGCTCGACCCCCTCCCTCCTACCCACAGGGTCCGTACCGAAGCCACCTCGACCCCCTGCCTCCTACCCACAGCTAGGGTCCATACTCACAGTGTCTAGACCTATTACCTTAATTCGAATTACGGTAATAGCTAGGTAGCCACTTAGGATATTGACAACAAATAGAAGGGAGTGGATTTAGCCTACTTAGAAGCAACTATATGAGCTGTTATTGCACAAATATACTTATAGGAGATATACATTGCCATAGGTATGGCTTTTTAGAGGCCAAATGGCATGGTTTGTGTGTGACAGGGTTGAGAATCTTTTACATGTATTACCATAATTCAGTTTACAATTAACATAGGGTATCACTGTAATTCATTGCTGGGTATTACCGTAATTCTGGGATATAATGTTATTTCTACCTGGTTTCCTGCCTTTAAAATGCCATGTTCACTTTCCAAATTAACAGAACTTGTTTCCATGATTAATATCATGTCTTCTCCACCTCTTGGTATGAAGCATACACTATCAGGGGCCAAAACACCAATCGCTTGGTCATGTATCACTGTAATTCTGGCCCTCACTAAAGTATCGCTGTAATTCTAGCCCTCACTAAAGTAGCACTGTATGAATATCTGAAGAGCAGGGTCAAAATTCATTCGCCCCCCCCCCCTGTTGTTAAAAGATGATCACCCCTGAATCTGAATCAATATGGTCATATCCTCAGGGAAGCTGAGTAGGCACGAGTAATTTGCTTGGTGGTCTAAAAACACCTTTGTGTTGAACCCTTTGATGTAAGAATCACCTGTACCATCGATGTTAGCTGTTAAATCACCTTCAGATCATCCCCGGAGAACTGAAATAAAGTCCTCCTGTCGGCCAATATCTTTCATTATATCTATAACTCTAGAGAAAATTTGGGGTACTTCGTTGTTAGTGGCACTTTGCGAAGGAGGTGCTGGTTCATTTCTTGTTATTATGTTGTCTTCATCCATCTCTGAATGACTCCGCTTTCTTTTTAACTTCATATTTGTATCTTCTTGGTAATTTACCCAGGTCAGTTCTTGTGTGTCCAGTTTGAAAGCATGCTGAACATGATGAGTTACACCGTGCCTCACAATGAACTCACAATTATCACTGCTCATCTCACAGTAATAGCATAGAAACTTAGGCAAATCTGAAAATAAATAATACTAGTCACAATAATTGTTGTCCATCCCCCTCACACTGAGTCCAATATAACTGCCAATGATCCTGTTTATGTGAGAGTATTGACAGTGTCAAGCCGACAGTGACAGGGTGTATACATAATGTTATGAATGTGTGTCAACTATTAACTCTATAAGCACCTATTACAGATTAGATAAATGGCAAAACATATAATGCTATACACCTTCAGAATTACAGTAATACCATGGAGTGAATTATAGTAATACACTGTCAACTGAATTACGGTGATACCTGCCAAAACACAACAACAGAATTGTGGTAATACCCTTGATTGAATTACAGTGATACCCTTGATATATTGGAATAGGTATTATGCAAAAACTAGGACATGTACACCAAACCCATTCATAGGTATATTACCTTTGCTACTTAAAGAACATATTGTCCAAAGAACAGGGTTCAGAAACCTCTGTATTCACTACAATGCAATGAAATAGAAATGGACTGAACTCACCTTCGGCCATTTTGAATTACCGTAATTCGAATTAAGGTAATAGGTCTAGACACTGTGATACTCAAGACACCTCGACACCTCGAGTCCATACTCAGAATGCCTACCACCCGCCCCCTTCCTCCAGGGTGTGTCACTTGCTGTATGTAGAGCACGGTGCCCAACCACCGCCTAAATCCCACACCGAAATAACTACATTTGCTGCCCGTCCCGGTCCCAAGTGATGAGCTGCTCGCCGAGGGAGCTGCTCGGGGGAACTGCTCAGGGGCTGCTTGGGCAGGAAAAACGTGGGGGAAATGTTGTGGAATTACTGCTCACTTATTATCGTGTCACATGGCTGGGGTTGACAATAATAGCCCCCACCCAGACGCCCCGTGCCCCTATGTGACGTAGAATCATACTAGAGAGGTAGAATTACTCATATGTTTTTGCCCAAAGTGAGTTTGATTTGATATCTTGCCTTTCAAAAGGGGTGTTTTAAAACGCTGAAAATGTCCATGCCAGCAAAGGGGATTGACGGTGCCTAGTGTTTTGAGATAACTGAGGCTGTGGAGGTGTCACATTCCGACAAAAGGGAATCGGCAAAAGACAAGCAGTCATGGTATTTATCCCACTCGTGATTTGCAGATGCAGACCAATTTCGCATGTAATTACGACGTTATTTGTGCCGCCATCGAGCACCCCCACCCTTCCCCTCCTCTTGTCCCATCTCACCACCCTCGGGGTGCGACCATTGACAGTATATGGAGGGAGCTGGTACTTTTCTGCAGGGAGAAGTTCCTGAAGCTATTGTATCCCATACAGACTAAACCGTTAGGCTTTTCATTTTAGCTCGTTGCTTTTATTCCCACATGTATCTCATTTCCGTCTAACCTTGTGGTTTCCTATTGCGCGATTGTTCGATATTTTTGTTTCATTACAGTATTTAAAAACGATGAACCATTGTACCACGTTTTATGGTCCTGGGAAACAGTTTGTTTCAGATTTTAGAATTAGACGTAATTGATACATTATAGTGTGCTTGAATTTCTAAATTACATTTTCAATACAGTTTAGAATAATTGCAAGTTTTAAAATAAGTAAAAGTGTAAGATGCATGAATGTACGTATTCTTGACTTTAGTATGATATTTAAAAACTTACAAATGGGAATGCTAATTGATATCTCGAACTTACATCATCAGGCGATGATATCATCCTAGCCACCATATTTGATTAAAACAGATTCGATACATAATAATTACAACCACCCTATATTCGATGTTAAATAACTGATAAATATTATTCAACACTATCAATGTTGATTTCATATAAGGATATATGGGTGTAAATGTTCCTTGTTTGATCATGTACTGTTAATGTTATGACTGATAATTTCAATATTTTATTACATGATATGATTATTGGGTAAAAAAGTTGCCTGTTTGACTATTTACTGATACTGTTGAGACTGATATTGTGATGCTTGAAAATCTAACTATCAATTTTGATTACATGCTATAAGTATGGATATAAGTGTTTCCTGTTTGATAAATGTATATTTACTCTATTGACCTATTTCTACTGCTTTATTTCAGGTGAGTACTCTGACCTAGGCCATTAGCTGATCAAAGAGACAGGTAAATGTTCCAAAAATCGATTGAAATAACACACGACTCCCCCACGTAAGATCAGACAACAGAATTGACTTAGTGAAAAAATGAAGGCACAGAAAAGAAACATGGAAAATGTAGAAGAAATGGCGACCATCGTGCCGTCTTCTGCATGCTAACACGCCGGAAACTGTGTCATGCAAATGAGGCCAACTTCCGGTCTATCACATGTCACGTGACGCCACATTGATGTCACCGATCCTCACCAGGGGGCAGGCTGAACAAACAGAGCCTGATTAGAAAAGATGGGACCGCCATTTTGGCAGACTCCCACCCCAATGGAGCCGATGGACCGGCCTCACGATCACTATTATATCCACGAGGGAAGCGCCGATAAAAAATGCAGGCAGTGCCTCTAAGGGTCCTTAAATGAAGGGGTAGGTTGTGGGCTCTTTTTGGCCATAGTATGTATGACTGGGGTAGGGATGTGGATCTTTGATATGCTGCATTCGCCGTGTAGCTACTTCTAGAGGCGTTCGTTGATAACTAGAAAATTGTGTACTTTGCTCTACCTATTGCTGTAGATTTGAGGGAAAAGAGGCCATGGCTCTAACTTAACCTTTAATTTTAAGTTAGCTTTAGTAAACAGATCCATGCGAGACTTCTCTCAGATGGGACGGATAATGGCATATAGGAGGGCGCATGAATAACAGAAGGGCTCCTATCATCAGTGAGAGCATTAGGACATTTCAAATCTACTTTGAGCAATGGGACATCAGGACAAGGAAAATGTGTGTTTCAGGCAACCTGACCCTAGCTACAAAACAGGAACAACCCTACCCTTTTTAAATCAATTTTGATGGAATTGTCGTTCTTTTAAATGCTCGTTTTTGAGTCATTTTTAGTCAGTTTAGAAGTCTGCAACTTGACCCTGCAATCTGCAAATCGACACCGCTCATTGTGAGTCGACGTTGTGACAAACCTTGTATTCAAAATAATTTGAACAGAACGTGGGCATTTTCCATAATACCAAACACACTATGTTTGACTCTTCATTTAAATTTCACCTTGTACTTGATATGTTTGTTAACAGATTAGCTGGATTTTAGTATAATGTGCCTAAGGTTTATTTTAACTTCAATTTCAGCTTCAAGATCAAACTCGATTCCTATAGCTCCTTTCTAGTCCTAGGTTAAGAAAAGTCGACCTGTCTACCTTAATTCCCAGTCCACGTTGACCGAAATACTCTTTTGGCCTAAGCAAACTTATAAGTCCAGAAAATCTACATGTGTATTGTTTGCAGTAGACATTAAGAAGATAATATCGACTGCAACTATCGTATTTGATAAGGTTGCTCCATGGCTGTCAGTCAGTTTATGTCCACTGTAGTAACCTAAGAAAGCTGTGTAGGGCAGATAAGGCAGCAGTGATTGCAGGCATTGTAGCATAAGTGATTAAAAATAATCTAAATACATGTGCTGACATTTTATTCCCCCAATGCTGAAATATGCATTTTTGTGGATTAGATACGGTAACGTAATTTCCCAAATTTATTTTGGAAAATTCGATAGCGATCAAAATAATCCCTGCATATAAACCAACAGTAAAGGGAAGATATCAATCATGTCCTGACATTTTACTACTGTCAAAGGTTGTACACAAGAGAGTGTTTTAGTATAGTTACTGAACTGCATACATGTGTACTACTCTTCTGACCGCAACATATTATATACTGCTGCATACATAAGTACCACACAAGCAAAACGGGATCAATGATAGTGGGTAGTAGAATATCCAAATCTATTAATAACATCAGGGTAGTATTGGTTCCACTCAAGCCTCAAAGGACTCTTTGTTATATCTTCAAATTTGATTTTTTTTCAAATCTTAATGTGAAGTGAATTCTTTCGTCTTAATTGATTCATACAATGATCCCTTTCATGAGGATGCTGGCACACTTAGGTCAAACAATGGCTTTAGACTGAAGAGGAAACACATTATAAATTTAGCTGTACTTTGAGCCTTTTTGTTGGTGGCTTCTTTAGAGAGAATCGCTCAGAAAACCCTATACTACAAATGTAGCTTTCTTTGCACTATTGCTTTGAAATAGCAATGAAAGCTGATACATTCCTTTTCGCACACGCACACAAATAGCGTAAAGTTATCATTAATGGAAGCTGATACTTTCCCATTAGAGAAGAACTGTATGGACTATCTTTATTATATCCAGAGGTATGCTGCATGTACGTATGGCATACACAGACACAAGTAATCCAATCATCTCCCTAAAGATACTATAGCTAAGTATGACATATGACTTAAATTAGGATGAACGGCAAAGTATTTACAGATCGGATCTACATTGCAGGCTATATTTCCCTGCTGAGGGTGCAATTTGCTGGCAGAGTACCAGATGTAAGGCAGCAGACGGGGTCTTAGCATGTGGCACGGCCCCTAAAAGGTACTGAGTCCCACTCCCCCAGGCCCATGTCGTGTTTAACTATTCACACCAAGTCCTACAAGGTCTGGCCTAATGAACTGTCCGTAGAGACCCCCTTCCACTTTTTTTTATTTACACCCTGGAGCCGCCTCGCTCCCTTTATTCAGCCTGGAGGTGCTCCAACACGCAGCTCAAGGCTTTCTGTAAGGCACGTCCAATCTGCTGCTTCTAATCAGTACCTGTATCTACAGGTGTTTCACATATATATATATAAATAAGCTTAGCCAGCCTTAGGGCAGTGAAGGCCTACAGGGAATTCCTATGTTAACAAAATCCTCTTAACCCGTCCGGGGAATACGCCTTGAAATTCCTGGACCTTCGGTGAGGAAGGCTATTTAAAGATGTTATTTCACACTGCCAATACATATTTTCTGGCATCAACATAAAAAGGCAACCATGCAATTCTATTAGGATCTTGACGACTAAACCTTTCCAATAAAGGCCGGCATTTTCTTTTATATTTCAAGTGAAAATGTCTATTCATACCAGCATTGTTATGTCGGGCACCATACAAGGAAGTCGCCGATTTACCTGGTGCAGAGAGGTCAGTTGACGTGGTGTAAAATCACCCTGCAGGAAGAGGCTTTGGTAAGGTGGCACTGGAGGTTCTGTGTGTGTGTATGGAGGGGCGGCGGTGGGGGTGTAGGGGTGCTATTGTTGGCGGAAGGATGTAGGCAGGGGTGGGAGGATCAAGGCACCATGGATACGGGGTGTGGGGTAAGGAAGAGGGAGACAATGTGGTAAGTCAGGGCATGATTGATGCACCTGGAGGATTGGCCTCCCACCTTGGCCGTCACTTCTACCCGCCCTAACAATACCCATGCCTATTTTCCAGACCAAGCAGAAAGAAATACAACAAAAAAGATGCTGATACCGTGCCACCTCTCTATACTAGCCCTCCCCTTGCAGTTCCCCCTGTGCTCACACCATGGCAAGCCCCTGGCCGGAAACGTTGGATCCTGTAGGGTTTGAGTCAGATAACCGGGGGATCACATGGGGAACGGTCCCTGGAGGAACTGGTGGGGCAGTGGTAGCCATCCCAGCGCTTCATTATACAGGGAGGCTGGAGGCGTGATTACCAGGAGGAGAATTGGGTGAGTGGTGGGGGAGAAGGGTGGGGGTGGGGGGCGTCAAGGTCCCTCTCCTACCCCTCTCTCCTCATAGCCACCCGCAGGCCCAATCCCACCCACCGCGGCCTCTATTCCACGGGGTAAATTGGCTGCCTGCAAATCAAAAGGAAATGTAAATTGCCGCACGATTATGGACACAACTTACTTATAGTCGGCTTGAAGCTCAGGCTTCAAGGTCCCATCTAACCGACTGAAGTTGTGTCAGCGCAGTAGCTACTATGGACATCCTCCTGGCTTTAACCAATATCCAGCTGGGTTTAGGGCTTATACATACATCCATGTATGACAATTCCATTTATGACACAGCATAGTTATTCATGACTTGTATCACAACAAGTATACCAAGGTTGTAGGCCTACAGCAAGTGGTATCTATAGGACAGTGGGATATGTTTGCACTGTTCTGCAAGAGGCCGTAAGGTAACCTCCTAAATGAGGCTTTACATGCCTCCACATTGAGCATGGCTTCAGTGTTAAATTACCGTACGCCACAAGCCATGCTTTTAGGACACAATGCATGGCATGGGGGCATGACATATGGACGTCCCTAGATATGCTTCAAGTACAACATAGGGAAGGCTGTATCATCATTATATGATGAACCCTGCTAATCCTTGTTATCTGTACATGTATATATGCCATCCATGTTAATATGGATTATATGAAATGAATTACAAGTTCGATACGATGAACTTGAATCTGGTACAACCACCATTAACCCACATGTACACCACTTCATATAGCTCTGTGGATTCAGGATGAACACGTTTAACAGCCTCAATCCATTTCCTTATAGCCCAAACTGCTTTAAACACTTGATACTCAGTCTTAATGCTTAAATGGAAAAGCAAACACATTAAAACAGATTCCACCATGATTGGATTCAATGGCAAATAGATGAGATATTCATAAGCAGACGACATTTTTACCAGAAGACATTTGTCACCAGGCGACGCGGGAAACCTAGTGTTTGCCACGCGTCCATTAGGCCCTGTCATGTGAATACAGTTGGCAATCATTTGAATATTTACAGAGTCGATTAACTCACACTACAGACACTGTTACACATAGATTCTAACAGTGCAGCTGTTGGTGGTTGATGGCAAGTGCGTACAACTGCCATGTTACTCGCCATCATCCACTTGTATGTACTTCTATGCGTGTGGTAATCCATATTATAGACCTCTTGATTGGAGTCCTGCGCTATTCATTCTTTAGTTATTATATTATGCATGTGCATAGTTATACACTGTAGAACGATGTTGAACAGATTACATGCATGTATGTTAAAAACCATCGAAACCCCTATTCACAACACAAAGGCATCCCTTATGTAATATTGGCGATCCTGAGCTCATCAGAAGAAAAACCTGCTAAATCTCAATCCATTATGCAACTAGATATACAGGGCTCTGCTGTTGAAATTCAATTTAGAACCCACAAGTCCCTCTAGAGATTATTATTCCTAGCAGGAGATGGTATTATAACGTAATCACCTATGCCAAACTTCTATGTATAGAATACTTACTCGATTTGTCATAAGAGTTGAACTATTAACTAAAATATGCATGAGAGAGATACCTTCCTTTTGAAAAATTTACTTCCAGTGAATGCTACCTTATCCAACATGTTATTTCATGTCATGACCATTTCATTTGGACACATACTGATAATATATACATATTTTCGTTAATGGTACTAGGGAACAATACCAGTCGGTAAGATAGCTGGTAAATAATTATATTAGCAGATAATTAACAGTTAGATTTATCATGCACATTCAGAGCAACTCAGTGTAAATAGAAATCGGGTCGTGTTTAGCTGATAGTCCTCGGCAGCCTATACCCCAGTGTATAAAGCTCGGTCCTCACTCCATGGTCTTGATCAGCTGCTGTGGGCTGTCCATCAGACTATTACTGAATGTTATGTGGTATTGGTAACGCCAAGACAGATCGATGATCTCAGCTCGGCCTTACTGGCTTCCCCAAGCGCGCCAGCATTAACGAGTATACCCTTCTCGTCACCCCTGTAGATACAGACGCATTAAATGTAAAGGGTGTTATCTGGAGCAGTTGACGCCAGTGATGCAAAATGTATTAACCCATGAATTGAACATCATATCAGCTTATTATATAACCATAGTTTGAATTATCTATGACAAAACCATTGCACTGAGAAACAGGCTGGTAGAAGTTGTGGACTGAATGTGGGAAGCTGGGTTCAGGTTAATCCACTGTCTTTATGAAGGACATGTCCCTGGCCTAATCCAATTCACTCCTCACTCTTTGAATCCCCATTTATCAATTCGACCTTCACATTTAGAGCTGCAGTGCTTGTTGAAAGTTGTAGTTGGTGGGTTGGCATAAAGTGGAGAGGAGAGGTTATATTGTGTAGCCCTCTCCAACACAGCTGTTTCAGGCACAGCCAACTCAGCCTTGGCAGCCTGCCATTGGGAAGTGGAGCGAAGGCTTTTGTTACATAAACGGCCACATGTGTAATAGACTAGTGTTGAGTGTTGTCAGGGGGATTCCAGCAACCACCCTCTATTATAGCCAGGCTGTGTAGGGGCCTGGATGTAGCAGAAAACACCAGCAGGAGCCTCCATAGTGTGGCTATAGAACTGTTGATGTTCAACATAAGTGCTCCATTGGTATCTGCCGAGTGGTGGGTACTCGGCGAGCTGCTCTGCCTGCTGTATTGGCTTCCCCACAAAAGTGGCTTCCTAAATAGGATGATGTGGTGCTTTATACTGTAGACATCTGAGGCAGCAGTCCATGTTCCCTGCAGCAGCTGCTGCTGAGCGTTCTTTACTTGAGGAATCTGATATGCATTAGCTGAGGGTGAAATTCCTAGTAGCAGAGGAAGAAATTCATTGAGAACTTTCTGAACCAAATTAGCTAGGTCACTGGATGCGTAATGCAGGACAGACTCCAGGGTATATAAAGAGGCAATGAAAGGTAGTCAGGAGAAAAGATAGTTCAGTTTGACCTGCTTTTACATGGAGTTATTCTACTTATCCCAATAATGGGAGCTGGTAGAAATACCCCCCTGGAGGAATCAGTTTGCATTGCATTATAATTTATACATTGCACAAGTGAAACATATTAGATAACACCTCTTTTGGCTTATGTGACATAACCACTACCCCCTTTAAAGGTCCTACAATATAATCACAGAGACGTCCGTATGTCACCAGACCTCTCTGTGAGCTAATAACGTTTAGACCATGACGTTGGGATATATCATGAAAGATGAATGGATAACAGATACACATGAGTTTGACGTAGATGAAGAGACATGTGCACCATACATCTATATAAAAGTGTAGATTTCAGTGTGGAGAGTCGACTTCTAATTTGGTTAAATACTCACACTGCATGGTACTCCTTCTGATTCGGTTAAATAATCTGACTGCATGGTACTATACGTGTACGTATCAAGGCCACGTTGTTGTTGATAATGCAATGGATAGGGCTTCTCCTAACTAAAATCTTCTGTTCGGCATTTGCAGATATCTATCCAGCATCAGTCACACAAGCTGTAGTACATAATAATTGGCAATGTCCCCTATATGATTGTACTGATAGTGACAACCCCTGGCAGAACAGGGATATTATGTATCCGTTTATATATGCTGTAAGATTCTTAATAAAAACACCTTTTTGATGAATCACATAAGCCCATGAACAATTATTTTTGTTCGTCCCTCTTTTTGCTCCAGCTTATCTCATGGATATATGAACATTGCTTCACGTGTATATTAAACACGATAGTAGATGTTATCAAAATGTGAATTCCCAGGGTTGCTTTTATAATATCATCACATATAGATGAGTGTCCTCAAAAGCATCGGAATATCTTTAATAAAAACCTTCTCTCACATAGGTGGCCTACGAATTGATATAAGATTCATTCGCAGCAATACCCGTAAAGGATTAAAGGGAGACTATGTCTACTGGAAGGTGAAGAAACCATATCATATTTCCCTTTAAAGGACAGGTAGCATAGTAAGCTACTGCAAGATTCCATTTTGTCTGCATGCTGCATACATGCAGCTATGGTGGGTAACTTGTTCCAGACCCTTCAGGATACTCCGAAAATGTTAGCAGTGATTCACCAGCGGTAAGTTACATGCCAGAGCTGCAGCGTTGGTGCATCATGACGACACCGGCACATGGAGCATTGGTGGCATCATGCCGTCTGTAAGGTCATCTTAAAGGGTTAAACTATATTTATCTTGTGTAAGCTTGTATACAGCGCTCTGTGTGATGTGCTGACGGAGTAGCTGTCTGCTCCCACAGGGGTATAATCCATCACATAGCACCGCCTCGTCATTTGTTCCATAAGTACAATGTTTTACAATATATCCGTAAATATGTATTACCTATATAGCGCTGTTCAAAGGGTATTACAGAGGTAGAATATTAGCGACACTATTCAAAGGAAAGCAAAGTTGTTTGAACACGAACCTATAATGGAGCAGGGACATTCCATAACTGTTGCTAAAAATGGCCCCTTCATAATGCAAGCTACAATGAATAAAAAAGGACAGTTTATATATCTCTTTTTAATACTCGTCCTTACAGGGATTAAAGCTTATATTATACTCACAGGACACTGCTCTCAGTCGTCAGTAAGATATCATTGCCATATATGGCCAGCCTGTTCGTGCATATAGAGATAGGCAGTATGAGGGGAGCTTGACAAGAGCTGACAACCCAAGGTTGCAATAGTTATCCATCCGACACAGCTATCTACACAGGGTACCAGGAAGGGGCCATCACACGTGAGGTACTTTGGGATGCCTTCCACATAGAAAGAAAAGCCCACGTCGAGGCTGCCCATTCACCGCCATATAATGGGGCGATATCCTACGCTCATAGCGTGTCTTCTAGGTGTGTGACCTTTTTCACCATTATTTTACATAGCATAACCGCATATAAAAAGCTCTGACCCAGTGTTTAACATGTATGACTAGATGATGCGGATCGTAGTCTACCTGCATATTAGGTAGGGGCACTTCAAACGCAAACCAACAGTTACCATTCATGAGTGTTGGGGGAAGGTATACTGCCTACCGGTAGATATGTAGAACTGTCTGGTCGAGTGAGCAACTTTAAATATATGGCCTAGAGGCTTACTGTCTGTGCTGTGACAAATGCATAGCCAGCGTCAGGTAGGGATGCCTGTTTATTGTCGGCTGTCTGGGTGGGTATGTCCAGGCATTCCTCACTTCTAGGCTGCACAATCATGTTCCCTTTGCATTGAAAAATCACCAACTGTCTGGCTGTCTAGCTCAAGGGAAAACATTGAACACTGCTGTATTGTATTCAGACGCAATAACTATGACGATAATTAACTTATTCCCAAGCCAATGGGCATTGTAACAAATGCGAATAAAATGGGTGTCTGTGTACATACACTAGACATTGTTCTGGATAAACCTCAAATAACGTATAGCCATATTATTAAGTAGTGGATAATGTCAAAGTGATCCAGGTAAAGTGATTATAACCACAGCAGTGAAATGGGCGCCAAGGCGTCGAAACCCTGAGGTTTTTATAGTGTGCCCGGCCATCGAATTCGGGTGCGGCAAGATTAACAAAGATAACAGCTACTACGGCATGGGAACGGTTAGCCCTAAAGTCATGCGCATTATTTCAGTGGTCTAAAAACCTATCCCGCTACTGGTACCACAGTTACAATGCTCTACTTTATCAGTGTATAGTCCTCACAGCCAACAGTGGTATTATAACCATCAGTAACAACCAGTAAGTAGTATATGGAGAGCGGGGATTGTGGCTGGCATCTGAAACAACCCAGCGTCGGAAGAAACAAGACGCTCTACCCTAACAACAAGAGGAGACATACGTTTTTTTTAAACATCATATTCTTCACTGCCAGGAAGACAGGGACCTGATCAATCACAGTTTTTAACTTCAAAGGCGACCGGCCTCAATGACTTAATTATGCTCCTTTGTTTTTTCACCGGTAGTAATTACGCCTGTTAGAGAATGGGACCAAGAAATAGCAGCGTGTTCTGTACCTCATGTCCTCCAGTGCCACCTCCTCTAGGTTAAACCTCCTCCTGGGCGGCCACTACCGCCCCCTCCAAGGTCTAACCCCCTGTACCGGCTACTCTAATATGCCCTAATTGACTTCGACTGGATCCAATTACGGAAGCCACGCGGCCGAGGGCTTTGTTTTATTGAGCAGTGTGCTTAATAGGTGCATCCTTAGTCTTCCAGGGTCAGCACTATGGGCCGCTGTACAGGCTGGCCATAAGTAAATAAATCCCCAGCACAGAGTGTTTATGTGCTGTGGCTGCCATCTGGAGGCAGTGGGTATTAATTAGGTGAGAGGCACCTTAAGGTCCTTATTGCAATGTAGTTTATGGGGGACGGTCAATTCTCGGTAAATGAGTAGTCAATTTTTAACAGCACTAGAGAGGAGGTAAATCTAGGGCAAGGGCGGGAGCCCCCCCCCCCCAAAAAAAAGGATCTTTCTTGATGGGCTGGGGGCCAAAGGGTTTAACCCTTTTCAGCGAAAAGTCCTGTGCGTTATTACAGACAATAAGGGCGTTTGGGTGGGGTATGGGATGGAAAAGAAAGTCGGCCCGCAAATCCACTAATCCTCTCTATAACCACTCCCTAATATCAAAGTGGTTATGATACAGTTCATTTCTGGAGAAGCTGCTGCATTTACCAGAGGAAAGATGATACTAAAGTTGTGGTAAATCGATCGTGGCCAAATGTAATTTTGACATTTCAGATGAATTTGCCAATACTTCCATCACTGGTACTGCATATCTTACTCTCTCTCCGGTGAATTCACCAGATTCACTAGAGAATATAATGTCTCTGTGGCATCACCTTGATATCTGTATTAACTGTAATTGAGGAAGATGACTTCCATTTAGTATCAAAGTACATCCGTAGTGCAAGTAGAATGCATTTGCAATAACACCATATCTCTTCCCAGCTTCCCTCGGATAGCACGCACACACTGTATTTCCTCGATCGTGGTAACCTGGGTACTGCTTTCCCTTGTTTTTCTCGTATTTTCATACACTTGCAGAAATGCTCACCAAATCATTACAGCAGCATCAGGACCTTTTAAAGCAATGAATGGATGTCATTCAATCTTTTTTCTCATCCACAAATAGAAAAAAACAGAAAGGGGTTCACTTTTCTGGGATGAGGAAAGCAGTTGCCCGATAGATCCCAATGTTTAAGAAATACCCCGAAAACGCCGGCACTTTTTAGTGGAATCCCCACTTTAGCTATACATAAAGATAGATAACCACCACTCATCATAGTCGACAGTGCTGCTCCCATATGAAGTGGTCATGCATCTTCTACATGATGGATGCAGTTTCCAAGCGGTGGCTGATGAATAAAATATTGAAATTTGATTCCTCATTTCTTGGAGATGTAGCAGTGTGTAATTCTACTGCTTCCTCTGATGCGAGGCTGTGGTCGCCTTCTGTCACTCGGCCCCTCTGTTTTAATTAGGCAGGCGTCCTGTGTTGGAGGTCGGGGGTGTAGCCAGAGAGTTCCATAATGCTGAGAGATATGGCAATTTGATACGGTACATATGAGATAAGCATTGCCCCTGACAACGGGGGAAATGTGGAACATTGCTAATCAGTAAAATAATTGTTCTTGTACTTTTGTCCCGGTATTAGGATATGATCTGCGGGGTAGAGGTTAACTTGCCATGGCTGTCCAAAATGATACTGTCATGATACTGAGTGTCATGACCTGATATAACTCTAACCTGTAGACAGGTAGACATCATAGTAGAAATGTGAATGTTGTGAGGAAAAAAAGGTAACATAAAAGATCCATATCTCTAATTTGGAACAACGATTATCCAACTATCTTGGCATATAGATAGCATAACATATTTAGAGTTATGTTCAAAGAGGTGAGAATGACATGCTCTTAAAAACCTTGCACGTCTCTGTCCTCTACACGGATCTAAATACCACCTACGATGTGACACAGTTAAAGGAACCGTACCAAATCATTTTATTTGGACCTAGAAGAGGGATCCAAATTTCGCTAAATTGAGAAAAGCTACGATTTCTTTTACCAGTTTATGCATGATGATCCCTGGTGCAATCCGGTGAAATTAATTCTGATTCCACAACCCTTTGCCCAACCTTTACCTATGTCCCTGTGTTTGGGAATCATGTGTATTATATTGTAGGGTCTTGACACTTTATCCTTTTTTTGGTGGGGGGGGGGGGGGGGGGGACATTTATTCAAGCCCCTTATCCTCTGTGGATCGGGGGTGGGGTAGGGGGTAGGGCTTCCCTCCCCCTGCCCCCTTCCCCATGTCCACTGCAGTTAATCGTAGATGATCGGCTGTAGTTACACATACACATGATGAGCTCTGACTATGTACCCTGATAAATACATCGTGAGCACATAGGGTACATAAAGTGTTATTTAAAAGGCATTTAATTTAAAAAAAGTAGAACTGTGCAGGGTTGAGGCGCCTTTCTAGTATGATTAAAGAGCTGATGAATCTTTAATTAATATGCACATCAGAACAGTATGCACCTTTTATCTGAAGTGTTGTTAGTTAAAATGATAACCTTCTAGTACATTAATTTTTCTATATTGGCGTGTATGAAGTAGCTAAAAAACACGTGGGTCGGGTTTCCGGAGGAAATAATGTGCGTACATAGACCCCAATGCATGTGGATCCCGTTACAAATGCATCCAACCTTTCATGCAAAAACATGATCTTTATCCATAGGCTAATTCTGGCTGTACTATCAACCAAACAAGTACTAGAACTATGAGTGATAGGAGTAATGCCACTGCTTATGTACGTTACATGAACCCAAATGGTTTCTAAGCCAGTGCTCAATTCACTGATAAAAATAGTTCCCGCCTCCTCACTATTGTGTTCACATTAAAAAACGTGGTGCCACCATCTAAGCCCATAAGAATAAGCGGTACACCGCATATATAAGCTAGGGTGTTTGTATGTTGGGTGGGAGGCTTAGTCAGCTTAGTGGATAAAGACGGAGCATTTGAGCCAGAAGTAAAGGCTTAAATGGCGTTCTATAGATGGCAAACCCGATTGCGTACATCCTTGTTCAAGACGTGGGAATAATGGGGAGCGAAAGCCACACTAATGTATACAAGAGGATCAAATTAAACCCGCTCAATCAGGATCTATATTATCTCGTGTATAATATCCCGTGTCTAACAAATAAATACCACATAAATAATGCATGTATTTTTCTAATAATTATGGACAAGCATTGGTCCATTGCGGCAGTGTGAATATTACTGTGGTTAAGTAGCTTTCAATGTATTGCAAGAAGTGCTGATCTGTCTCTAATTAATTGGATTAGGGACAAGGCTTTCCATGTGCATTCTCATCAGACTAACAGTTTGCTAAGGCAGGATTTTGATGCAGATAAAATGATTGTAGGAATGTAAATATAAGAGGCATTAGTTTGTTTTGGATCCCCTCTATATTTTACTTAAATTGTATGATATATCATGAGTATAATTATCATACTCATCTACCTTTTGCCGTTGGCACCGAAATTGGAATCGTATTGATAAGTTTACCTGATTTTTATTGCTGGACATGTTATTTAATCTACATATTTCAATAACTGTGGCCTATATAATATTGTGATATCACAATAGGGGATTTGTTTTATATATTAGATACATTCATGAATATTGCACAGTCAATACGAAATATCCATTTACACTGGCAGGTCAAACAAGCTACATGCACGTGTATCCTAATGAGACTAGGCTTACGTCTGTTATGGACTCCTCAGGATACGCTCATAGGGCCTTTTTCCAATGGCAAAAGTGAGTTTCTCTGTGTCTATAACATAATGTACTTCAAAGGGAGAATTTAAAAATGACACAATCTGGGCGAGTTATGGTCACCCTATGTACACGAGATGGCTGTATATAGCAGTAACCCTATCCACTAATGATGAAGCCTGCATCCCCTTCGTAAGCTTTCCTTGTCATGAGATGCTCTCTTACAAAATGTGCAGAGCTCCCTACATTAATGCTTCAGGGCAGTACAGTCAGCCCATCGAACAAAGGCCAACTGGGTAGAGGCATTCATTCATCTTAGCTTATCATGTTAAGGCAAGGTCTTCCTGCCTCACAGTGTGACTTACGAATTTGAAAAAAACACACGTTATTGTATTCATTGTAACCATGGTAAGTCACCACTAATCATCTAAAAGGCAATAGCAACCATCGGTGCAATGCGTTCTATCATATTTTATTTATCGATCATAGTGCAATATTTCCATTTGCATAGCTCACAATTCAATGCTTTCCTAAAACATGCAACAAGTGCAATTGTGCCCCCCCCTCCCTTCTCCGAAAAAGAAAAAAAATACTAAAATTGACATGTGCCGTTTGCACTAGGGCTCCTTTTCCCAGATCACGTCACAAATGCAGATATCAATTCATACGTTTATTATAATATTATGGAAAATAAAGCAATTATGTGTTAAACCCTAGCAAGTCACTACAGCCTGAACTAATTGATAATCACAATTAGTGTCACCTGATAGTGAGTGGTTCAGTAAATGATTTGAAATGAATGTCTAAGAAGTAATGATCCATTTGACAATTCCCAGCTTTAATACTGAATATTGTATATTAATTGCTCACTCCATGTCTCTAAGGCAGGCATCCAATAGATGCAATAAACATTTAGACAGCTCATACACTTTAAAACATGATCGAAAATTAAAAAAACAATCCTTGCATTGTTTTTGTTGGTGAAGTATTGAATAGAGCAATAACTCGTAGACAGTTAATCAATAGGTTTCTGCCCTGGAGGACAGGTGGTAAGAATGAAAAGAGGAAAACACGCACCATTATTAGGATTTATTGGCCAGATGTTGCTGTTTATCTTAAAGAGTCAAGTGTTTTCTTAAACACGCAGGGTGACCCAAATACCTCCAGGCCCTGCTCACTTGATCATATTTGTCTCATTACCTGTCGGGCATTCAATTCGAATCTTGAATTTACTCTTGATAGCTCTTGATTGTCATGGTTGAGATGCTAGGTTTTTATGATGAATTATTTCATATCGCGGTTTACCCCATGACTTTATGAAAGTATCAGTATACTCATTTCATACATTTGGAGAATTTCTCAGTATATATAGATGTATCGTAAACTATCATGCCTCTGGACAACTATTGTTACCTGGTTGTAAGGTTGTGCGGTCCATAAGAAAGATAAAACTTGGACATACTATATAAAACTTTGACATGCATGTGTGTTATTGTTGAACCAAATATGCACGTCATCTTTATCAACATGAACACTGAACGCGGCCAACCCTACAATTTAAAACGCTGTTGATAGCATTTATTGTGCATAACTGAACCAGTTTTCTTCCTTCGATAATTGCATATTGCTCTGCAAGTACCATAGCTCAACTGTGATAAACGACTCTTACAAGTATTTCTAAACATCATCATCATTCTAAATGTATTTATTAGCGAGCGGTACTTGAAGCACCCCACAATCAGAATATGAGGGAGGTGACAAATTGCATTACGCCCTTGATAGGTCACTGGCAGGCGTTGCCATGGAAACATTATTGATCTTTGAATGTTGAGAGAAGGGAGCTAATACAGTTAAGCATACATTACCTGGGCAGGCCTGGTCCTTAATGAATATTCAGTGCCTGTAATTGCTGGAGGCAGGCCGTCACCTGTTGACCAAAGCATCCAACCTGTCTGTGTTTAATATTAGATGATGCTGCCTGTGTATATTCCCACATGCCCCAGGCCATTTAAGTTTTCCTCTTCAGGGGGGTGCTTGTATAAGCACATGAAAGACCTTCGATTTACTTTGGATTATACAACGGCATAGTATTCTACTAGGAAGAAAAATCTGATACTTAATATATCTATAATGTTAGCAGGTTATAATCAATATGATGATAGTCATATTTTATCATAAGACACATTGAATAGATTATGAATCCACAGAAAACCAGACAAGTTGAAATTGAGTTGTTGACATGTATTGGGGTAATATTTACATCGACGTAGGTGGGCAACTTTGTCAACTATGAGACGTTTCGTGCATATTTAATGCACTTCCTCAGAAGTGAATATGCCTCCGTCATCTGCAACCCTTCCTTTGCAATAACGTGCTCTGTGGTTTTAGCATTGCTGTTACTAGACCACCAACCACCCTGTTAAAGTCTCACTCTTGACTCTTGGTACAGGGGTAGCAAGAACTCGATCTTTAAGATATATGATAAGGAATTAGTATCAAGGGTCCTATGATCCATACAATATGGGATCCTACCATGTCCTATTGTGCACAAGATCCTTTTTCATATTGGCTTTACACCCTTATGTATATGTAGACCTATATGAAGAGGCTCTCACCCTCTTACCATTACTCTCTAAGTCTCCTATACCAACGGTACTGCTGTTAACTAAACGGATTATGAGGCTGGCTCTAACCATGCAGTTACTGACAGACCCAATAAGTGGATTACTCCTGCTTGGATTATGGAGGTGCCTGGGGGATTATGCAGCTGTTGATAGTTATCTGATAATACCTTGGAGTGAGCTGTGCTATGGTCTTTGCCTCATCAGATATAGGCAGTGTATCAATACATGCTTAGCTTGTTTCCCTGGACGCATCAGTGTCAATCAATTATTTGGGCCCACTCTCTTATAATAACCTTTGTTAAGGGGATGTCTACCATTGAAAATCTCCTCCATGTTGGTTTGTTGATTTATGTGGGAATTAGGATATCATGTCACTTACGTCGGCAGTACTCAGCATTCCTGTGTTAATTCATGTGAAAGCATGATACCTAGATTCCTTATGTGCATTGTATTAGATATTGACGATGAGTTCTGAGGGTATAGGTGACTTATTCTGGTTCTGAATCTTGATCCCCAAATTTAGTATACCGGTATCCTAAATTCAGATAACCTGACAAGAATGAAATTATATTTCAATTCTTCCCTTTATTGGCATAAGATAGAATACTCTGATTTATCAATTGGTAGTGATACATGGAATAGCCCAGAGCGGGGCATCCATGACCCAGAATATAAAACAATAAATATGGGAAATATGAGAACTGTATCTGAACTGAAGGCCCAGTGTAGGTATGCATGTAAGCAGCCAGTGTCAAGGGTTAGTTGTTACACAATCCAAACGTGACACTTCTGTCACCCCAAGGCCACATTGGCAGCCCTACACCAGTATCACATCTACAGCCATGTAGTCATGCAGAGGGGTGGAACTGATTTACAACACCTTCTCTATTGCTCCTTTGCATCTATGGATTTCCCATAGCACAGATGGAAAACCAGAGTAGGTGAAGATTGATATGCACCTAGGATATTGTAGTTCAGGGTTAAGAGTAGATGTATAAATGAAATTATCTTCTGCAATAATTTAGAGATGCATATTTGCATGCAGTTTTATGAAAGCTACATGACTTGTTTGTAATCCCTGCCTTTGAGGACACAGATGCAAACAAGGCAACACATGTGATCGAAAATACCCAACTTAATTTACACCATATAATATAATTATTGCAGTACTAGCGGGGTTATATGACTACAGATCCACAGAAACAGAAGGCTGCAAATCAAGCCTATGCGCCCATGTTAGACTGTAGAGGGTTTCTGTCTGTTAGACTAATTAAAACAGGCTTACACTGTGTTAGAGCTCATTTTGAGAGGTAATTCACCTCTTCAGAGGGACCAGCTTCCTAATGAGTGACAAAACCTATGCTGAAAGTTACCCCTATCATTCTCTAGTTGGTAGCAAGGTTTCTTCTCAGCGATAGGCTCCATGGAGAATGAATGTGAGGAGAGATGCATTAGGACCTCACTCCTGGCCTGCTGGGGTGAGAGGGTGCTGCAGGGGCATGGTGCTGAAGAGGTCCTTGTGTCAGAGGCCTGTCAACCCTGGAGGAGGACGAGGAGGGAGTGGACATCGACAGGCTCTCACCCAACCCCAGTCCTGTACCACTGGAGGTGGAAACTGGCCGGATTTATTGGGTCTCCTCCACTGAACAAACTAGGCATGACGTCGACAGAGCCACTAGACATGGGTGCCATAGCCACCACATGTAGCTGGGGTAAAAGGTTTTAAAGAAGGACACACATTGTAACCATAGTTTTCGGTAGCCATATAGTAAAACTGATAATAGACTTTCTTAATGATATAAGGCTAGTTTAAAGTGTGACACTATCCAGCCGACGTGGGGTTTACCATGCTCAGTGATCAACACTATGGGCCGTCTATGATTATACAGACAGTCTATGATATATCCTATTGGCATTGCATGCTAGAGAACCAGAAACGACGACAGGTCCTCTGAGGTGCATCACATGGATCTCACAGAGTTATGGCCTGTCGTTGGAGGACACCCCAGCCAAATACCAAGGCGCCTGGTACCCTACCCTACCCCTACAAACCCATCCCCAACCCCCAGCAAACCCCCATCCCGTCCCATCCTCCCATACCATATCGATCTCGTCGGTCAGAAACGAGATCTTGCGTGGCTGACGCTGCCGACCCTAACTTACTTACGCCTCCCGATGTATTTTTAAGCTGGCTCCCGCGCGGACCCCACCTCTGGAGGCACCATTGCACAATCACATTGATTTCTGTTATCTGGCCACGTTGCTCGGCTGCACTGCCTTGGCGCCTTGCTTGCTGGTGTTATCTGCGTGCCTCGTCCTGCCTACAAACTAGTATCAGCAGTGGGTGCCTGGTAGCTCTATGTTGGATGAAGATGTCAAGGTGGCTGCTGGTGGCTCTCATCGTAGATGGGTTTTTATTCTCCCCTCCAAACTCAGCTGAAACAAAAAGATATATGCGATGAGGGCTTCGGTGATGATTCAAAAAGACACTGGAAGTTGATATAACAGTGACGTGATGTAATCACTTGATGGCTACAGGAGATGAAGGTAGCAACGTAAACGTGTGTCTGACTGCATTAAGGCATTTCTACATTGTCCACTGCGAGGGTATTGATTCAACTTGTGGTTACTCAAATAATTGTCATCTGGTTATTGTTCCCCGACGAAAGCAATATATTATCTAATAACTATAATACTCCTTTACCTTCGATTTGACACAGTAAGTTTATCCAATTTCTGCAGTGCACAATTGCCATAGATGGATATTCCTTAACCGTTAGCATAAATGTCCTTTGTGTCCTTCTCCATATGTCATAATCTCTTAAATACATTTGATACAGAAGTCCTCCTGTAAATACATTTACCAATGTAAAAACCGCCATAATACGAAGCAA
The DNA here is from genome assembly GCA_947462335.1 of Harmothoe impar. Classification (NCBI taxonomy): domain Eukaryota; kingdom Metazoa; phylum Annelida; class Polychaeta; order Phyllodocida; family Polynoidae; genus Harmothoe; species Harmothoe impar. Next base: position 45,716,004 of record OX381708.1, read on the forward strand.
TTAATCTGAAGTGAATCCTTTCCCCTGGAAACTCTCGGTTATGTAATTTTCGTGTGAATTCCTTTCTATAATTCAGTTAATGTGTTTACTCCGCCATCTCAGAAAACCTTTAATCTTTTTTGACATAATTTTGTTCTCTTAAAGTAATTTCTTTAATCGTAGAAGGCACATTATCTTTAATGGAGGATAAATCAGTCGGTTAGGACATTTAACATAATCAGTGATTACTTAAACTCCATGAAGGTCATTAAAAAGAGTGATGCCAAGAAAATTACTCACTAGCTCAAATAGGTTTCAATGCCAGTCATTCTACATAAAAAGCACCTCAGAATTATCGTATTTCCTAATTTGTTGACCCTAGACTTTGAAAGGCAGTTATGATTTCCCTAAAAGAATATTGACGTAGAAGACTTCTACTATGAGAAAACAATGCTCCAGAAATGAGTCACTGCAGTAACTCTCCGGTGTTGCATCGGTGCATTATAACGGCCCTCTGGGAACACATGCAGCACCAGCAAGTTGCTGGACAGTGCTGCATTCACACATCATGCAGAAAACATGGACAATATGCATGAACGCTCTATACTTCCCTTAAACTAAAGGGATAATCAAAGCATGTTTTATGTGAGTAATATATACTACCAGTACCTAAAACAGAACCATCCCTGCCCCATCCATTCCCCATTGCAATCAGAACCGAATGTGAGAACAGGTAACCCAGTTTGCTCCAATGTAACAGAGTTGTCCATGTGCCAGATTCAGCCCTCACAAATCCGCTCCACACCAGTATGCCTGTTTTTTGGTCGATGAAGGGATTATCCAGCACCATAAGCACGTTGTCAGCCCAACGGACCTTCCCTAATAGCCACAGCACTGCTCATCAGTAGCGCCGTCCAGCCTGGTGGGTACACGTGAAACGCCAGGGATGTGAGCTGCTCTGTGCTGGTGCAGGGCGAAGAGGGAATGCAGACGGTAGAAAAAGAACCTCATTATAGACACCATTCACTCAGAGATATTGAGCTATCGATATGGAGTAAGGTAGGAAGCGAATGGCTTGGCAGCTGAGGAGGGAAACTGGGTTGGAATTACTCAGGCGTTATTGATAGTATTGGAGATATTGATATGTATATATTATTCCTTATAACATAATTAATGATTGGGTGTGCTCTGTGTATAGCAAACATGTGCATACTCGATGGACGGAGCAGCTGCTGATGTATTGAAGGTCGCAATGAAAAATGCATCAGAAATTAGATGAATAGGATACAAAGCAGGATGGCTATCTGTCTAGAGGAAGCCATGCTCCCCTTAGAAGGGTTAGATAGTGAAACAAGGAGCTTCTAATGTATTCTTGCCTACGGTATGGCTATTGCAATCTACTCAGCACCCTATGAAACTGCCCTAGTGTCTAACCCTCATGATGAGATACACCTAATGCCCACCACACCAACACATGTATATATATGAGTCCACCTACAGCTTCCCATGCCGCCATCTGTTTGGGGCTAGTGGCAACACAGCTTGATCAATGGTAACTTGATGAGAGGGGATGGGGAAGGAAGGCTACGACGAGGGAAATTGTTGATCGGCAATTGGGACACGGTAAAGGCCCACTGCGGCTCTGGTGATCCATACCGAACAACCACAGCGCCGAATGTCAATTTTCCGCCTCCAAGGATCCCATCCCGCGATGACCAAGCCCCAACCCTCTGTTCACTCTGACGGTACAACTACATGTACCTGCTCCCTCTCTCTTCCCTACCTGTCCTTGCGTCTTCAACCTAAGCTGTCCTTCCAATTGCTAAACTCACCTCTGCGTATATATAAATAATTATAATAGAATATGTACCTGGCTAGTCTCAAGATTCATGAAGGCTTTATTGACTAATGTAAGTGTTGGCTATGTCAGCACGGAGTTGATGACATTATACACCGTTTTTATATAGGAATAAATATATATATATATATATAGTTCATTGCTCCCGGCCTCCTTGATGATGTACAATAAGGTCCTACAGCTATTATTTGAGTCCTGTTGGGGAAATATCATGTTAGACTTGGACTGAGGGTCTGTGGAGTAAACTGATGCAAACCGTAAAGAGAGCTAGCTTACTTGAAAAAAATAACACCGGAGAAAGTATTATAGCAATGGTATATCATGCCATATCATGATGGTCGAAGCCCACTCTAGGGATCCGGACGATTTAGTCTCTGTGCAAACAGAATACCACGTTAATTCCATAGGCCTGTATAACACTTTTTCTATTGCAAATACATTGTGTCATCAACATATATAATGCATACACGTTTACCAATCCCCACATCAACTCAAGTGCACCAATGACTCCCACTTATCAGACCATCCCACTCATGGCACACCAGGGGACCATTATCTCTGACATAAAATGAGATATATACTCTGCACAATATGCAGTTATTATCGTGCACATAAAGGACCATGGTACTTAGTCTGTGAATCTACCACTCCAAATTGCCATGCATCATGGGTCATTTATAGAATAATAACACTGGTTATAATTAGGCCATCCACGGCGACCCTGTCAGGGTCAAGGGGTGCGGTGGCATAATAGTCCTTGTATTATGTAGTGACGGTATAAGAGTGGTAGGTATGACATTTTAAGGTCATGTTAACTGTCCTCTCAGACACCTCTCAGTCTCTCTGTTCAGATATCTAAATTAGCACTGACTCTAATAATCCACCATCAACGGCCACCCTTTAAAGTTCAAGAGATGGGATAGCATAAGAGTAGTTATAGTATATTGTTAGTGATCGTTTTGAGCCAGGGTTTGGGCTGGCATTTTATTAGCATGTCCTTTCCGACATCTCTCTCTGCGTAAATGCCCAAATTACAGTAGACTTCTCTCTGTAGCTGACTGCAGCGTAGTACCATATGCAGCCAGTTCCTAGCCAGACATCTGACCAGAGACAAGACTCATCTAATTTCTGGCGATGATATACAATACATATAGGAGCACAATATAATTACATGGGATGTTCCTGCCCCCGTGATGCATTGTTATCAGTTGATAGAGGAGCTCCCCTATAAGGTTTCCGCTGAGAGTATGGTGATGACGTGATATGTGCAGTCCCAGGGTCCCACCGCATCCACAGCAGTGCTCCCTAAGTCTAAGGCAGGAATCGCAGGCAACCAGAGACCTATGTTCATTAATACATCCAATTTCCCCAATTATCGCCCTGGCATATGCGCTGGTTACCACTGGTCACCTGAGACCAGGTAGCTTTTAGGGGAATCTCCACAGTCAATAACTATGCCGACGGTGGCGAGTTTCGGTAGTATTCCAGTGGCCACCCCCTGCTATCCATACCTTGCAGCACTTGGCGCATAGGAAAGAACATTATGTATTTATAGGGAATAGGCTCCTTGTCTGCCACGTGCCTTTGCTTACATACATTGGAAGGTTATTTAGATTTATCAACTGCTTTCGTATATAAATTCATTTTAAAAAGTTAACCACTGGTACGATTGGATCCTCCCTGTTTCAGAAAGTGGTCTTTTTTTTCTGAGAATTCTTAATATAATACAGGCAGGCTATATCTAATAAAGTTGATTAAAATAGTATTGTGCTCAACGTGATGGAACGCATAACGAGTACAATCCACTCCTAAGCTGTAACACATAGCCATATCCCCTCTTCGGATAAACAACCAAATCCAGAGGACCATTCATTAGCACCAAGTGCAGCCTGCGTGGGTGGGCTAGCAGCCCAGGAGGGTGGATCCCTAGGCTGAGAGGAGAGCTGGGTGGGGGCTGAGGTCGTTGAGGTGGTGGAGGCGGGTTGATTGGGATGTGTGACGTGGTTATGCAGCCATGGACTGAAGGCCACGTCCGCCCTGGAGTGTCTATGAGCCCGGGCAGGTCGGGGGGTAAGTATGGAAACAGGCCGGGTGCGCTCTGATTAAGATAGAGGACTCAGCTGAGCGGAGGAGTTCTGGAGAAGATTGATCAAGCCAATCTCCAACCTGGTGTGCGCTCATTAGGTACAGCCTCAGCTGGGCCCGTCCTCGTCATTGTCCACTCAGTGCCCTGATGCACTGAGGAGGCCTGCCGCCAGGGGCCGCCCCTCTCCAGCTCAGTGACGCCACCTGGGAGGTGGGCACTAATTGAAGTTGCCAGAATTACCTGTGGCGGAAGTCGCCATCTTTGGTCGGGGAGTGTGAGTGAGGTGAGGTCCCCAGAGACTTGTTACTGGGGTGGTCAGGTCACGTGGGGATAGCTGCCCATGTCACGTGATGTGCATGTTAAGTCACACACAACTAAAACAGCACATGTACAGATACGGTCTGCGATATTTCCAATTTCTTACCCTTTCTGTTAGTAGTGTATACTACAGCAGTGAAACATATCAAGCATTGAAGAATGGCATATCAAGATTCTATACTGGCTTCTCTTATACACCAGTTAAACACCTTACACATATTGACACCATTGGCACCAATGGCCATAACCTAGCGATTCTATATAATGATATAATATTGTTGAATTCCTGACAGTCCATTGACATAGCCTCCTTTAATAATTGTATACAATTAAAATCCAACATATGTGCAGTCCGTATGAGTAGGTCCGGACATGCTTCAAGAAGACGAGCAAAGCGAGGAAGCAGTCGCATCGTTTCTTAACTCTCTTCTTCAATGTTGTTCTCTTTGTTTTTTCAATGACTGAACACGGAGTTTTTATAATGAGAGATTCCCCATCCAGTGTGTGTTTTTCACAAAGAAAGGCTTCTGTCCCGTGGCTTCCCCTGTGGAACAATGCGTCAGGTCGCTGCCCTTTTTATACAGAAATGGCCTTTTAGTGAGCCACAAGATAATCCAAGCTTCTGAGACCATAGGACGCACAGAAGGAGCCATACAAAGATGTTACACTTAATCGGTCAAATTGTAGGAGAAAGGCTCCCATTGAAATGACATTTGAAGGCGCATCCATGCATGACCATTTGATATGTTACTTGTATGCGAACAATTCCATACGTGTTTTAGATAAAGTGCTAATGCTATTAAGAAATTTTAAAAGGGTCATTCAGCAGCTCAGCGTCTGTCGGCGAACGTGGTATATCTTTGTACTTTCCAACTTTGATATGGGAATGGTTTCATTCAGCAATTAGCACAATTCAGAATGGTGACCTTACGTTCCCTCCTGGAGCATACCCCCATTCAGACACAGGAGGAAACAGAACATATTGCTTTCTCAACTTCTGTCTCTCCGGTCTTTTTAGTCTTTTTGAATTGGATTACAGTGGCAGCAATGTTGTCTCTGGGGGTTGAGGTGGCTGCCTAGTCAATAAGCCTTGCCTAGCCTCTATCCTGGACTCAAATCTATTCTGGATCCATTCTGGATGGGTGGATCACACCAAGGGAGTGTACCTAAGTCTGTTCAGGTTGCAAGATGCAATAATAGAGGAGTAGCAAAAAATATCAACAAAAATGATGGAATAGAAAAGGAATAGTAGGAAATGGCGTGGTGTGAAGGAGTAGGTCACTATATATGATATATAGGCACATTTAGAGATCAGACCTGAGGATAAAGGATAGTAACCCTATTAGATGAGAGGGATGGAGAAGATGATAATGAGGAATCCAGAAGGAGGTAGATAGGATTGAGACAGGAGCATTGCTGGTTAATGCGAGCAGGAAGATTGAATGAAGTCGAAAGTGGGTTGCAGGGTTTGTGAGTGGGTGAGAGGTGAAATCTCTTTGGCGGAAAATCAAAGAAAATGTGAATCCACTGGGATTATTTAAGCTCTGAATGAATCAATATGGGTTACCCTGTGTGAGCTTGAAGGATTTCAATTTTGAAATGGCAGTAATGTGAATGCTTTAGAAGCAGAGACAGAGACGGGGCTATATGGGGGCGTCAAGTGGAGAGAACAGAGAGGAGTGCAATGCAGGTTACTATTTGAGGCTGCTTTGTCAATAGAGGACATTATTACATTCGGTTGGGGCATACTGCGTATGGATTCCTAGCTCAATCCCATCTTTGCTCTCTCAGCTCTCCTGGACCCGCACAGCCTCGTTATCCATATATGTGTTAGGCTGTCATGCTAAATCCATTCTCTTCTCCCCCTCAGAAACTAGTCATGTAGCATTTTCTCCTGTCACACATTCTCATGTCTTGAAGTCTCTGTCATCAGACTGAATCTATAGGCCTAGTGGGCATAGCCATAACTCGCCATGGTCATTATCCACTCCTTCTAAACTATGTTTCTATAATTTAAGGTGGGTTAAATTCACTTTTCGCAGATCGTGTCACATATTAGATAGACCCTGAGTTTAATATAACAGCTATGGCAACAAAATATATGTATTACATATGGCCTTGGATGGCCAACCAAGCTGTGGTATATTATGAAAACCATTTAATATTAGTTTAGACACTATTCCTACTGGAATTTCGTTGTTCTTCTTAACAGCTGTTAAAGTCTAATTCATTTCTCTGTAGGGGTATTATAAGTCCCATATATGGGACCTTACGATGCTTACACACTTCTATTCAGTAATTAGCACAATTCAGGAAAGTCCTAGCTATGCCTTGGAATATCGACTGTACACCCCCTCCTGGAGCCTACCTCATTCAGACACAGGAGGAAACAGAACGTACGGCTTTCCCGAGACAACTTCTTTCTCTTGCAGAATCTTTTTTTAGTCTTCCTGAATCGGATTACAGTGGCAGCGGTGTCTTCTCTGGGGACTGAGGTGGCTACTTTGTCAATAAGCCTCTCCTAGCCTCTATCCTTGACTCAAATCTATTCTCGATCCATACTAGATGGTTTGGATCATACCAATGCAGTGTGCCTAGTTCTATTCGGATTGCAGACTCCTTATGAGGAGCATATTGTGAGAAGTGGGGGAATAATTTCTGGGAAAGAAACAGCAGGAATTCGGGTTGTGTAAACTGATTTGGATATTAAAAAAGGGTTTATATCATAAGGAGAACATTTGAGGGAATTAGAACTTAGGTGATTAGAAAAGGAAATACAAGCACGTTAATGTTATTGAAGAGGTATATATGGGATTGAGCAATGCCAGATAATGAGATCAGGAAAAGTGAGTGAAGTCCAAAATCGGTTGCAGGTTTTGTGAAGGGATGAGAGGTGACAAAATCAAAGAATATCTGGTGAACCTACTGTGGACTGTTTGAGCTCTAAGTGAATCACTGTGGTTTACACTGCATCAGCTCAAGAGATTTTAATTTTCTAATGATACTAATGTATGTGTTTTAGAAGTGGACAGTGTAGGGGCAGGGATAGATAGGGGCGTTATAATGTATTAGGTGGGGAATGCATACTGGAGGTTGCTATTTGAGGCAATGTTGTCCATAGGGGGCAGACTTATTACCTTTGGTCGCCGAGTATGGATTCCTAGCTCTGTCCCATCTTTGCTCTATCAGCTTCCCAGGATCTGCAGAGCCACTCTATCCATATAATGTGTTACGCTGTCGTCCTATATCCATCCTCCATCTTCTCCCCATGACACACTGAGGTCATGCAGCATGTTCTCCTGTCACACGTATATTATGGATCTGTATATTGGAGTCTCTGTGTAGATATCGTGAATAATTCACATCCTACCTAGCTGCTAGTAATTAAATGATCTGCCCCGTCCAACCTTTACCTCTATGTTCCTAAGACAACTTTTTGCATGTGTATGTTTGGTTTATATTGCTCAACCTGTTTTATTCTCTACAGTATAAAATTAATCGTTTTTTTTGCAGGTATAAGTCTACAGTTTAGTATAGGTCAGCAGTAGAATCTACTGTATATAACTGTACAGTTTAGTGTAGGTAAACAGTATATACTATTTACACCCTCTTTACATATGTATTATGTCCCCACTGACAATGTATGTTTCATCCCAATGCCTATATATACTATATAAATGACAGCAGCTCGTTCTGGGCAGACTGCCCCATTCAATAGTTAATTCTCATAGCACCAAGTGAAGCCCAAATGATTTAGCCCTCCACCAGGAGCCATTCCCACAAAAATAACCCAGGGGGCAACTGCGACCTAATTCACCACGGACCTCTTATTTGTGACTCTGCCGGGCGCTAAACAACATCTGACCATCCAATCAGCGTTCAGATAACACCGTGCCGACCAATCAAACCCGAGGTAACTTCCACTTTGCCTGTCGGCAGCTGAAAATATTTGGACTGGCGTCGCGGCTCACTGAGGCCCTCCACAAGTTGGGTTAACAAAAAATCCTTACTCTGTGTTTCCCATCCATGGTGGGTGGGGTTGATGAAGGTGGCACGGCCCTGATGTTGTTACACCTCCAGGGCTGCCTCCTCCCCTGGAGTAGTGGTCAATGCACCCCTCAAAGGTTCGTTCAATCACCCCTATCAGGAGCGGCTAGGGCGCCTACTAAATGGGGCATTGTAGGCTAGTCAGGGGGCCTGCACACATCCTCCAGGGTAGGGGGACTGTGAGCAGGCTTACACAATCGCCCACTCAGGTACTGGTAAATAAGGCCAGGCGAATAAATCCGCCGAGCTAGTAAACATAGTTACCGGTGAGGTGGTCGAAGTAGGAGGCTTCTGCGGGGTGTTGGGTGTATATGGGGGAGGCTAGGAATCCTCCAGAAGTGGTGGAATTTTAGTAGGAATATGGGGTTCTCGTGAAAAAGTTCAATACGATAAGGGACTTGCAGAATACCTCGAATGTCATGTGCGAAGGAGCTGTCAAACGCCAAGCTTCCGATCGATAATTACATAAATGTGTAATAATGCCAAGTGTAAGGCTCGGGGGGCACTTCGTATCTTTTCTATAGTAACTCTTATCACGGGAAGCAATTATACAGAATAGCACCTTTTTCAAGAGAAATTGAGCAAAAAAGCATGCCCTATTTAAGAGAGACCAAGAGAAATATTCCTTGATAAAGATTGGTTGGTAAAATTGATTGAAAAATAACAAAAAAATAAATGGGCCTAAACTTTCCCTTAATACCTCTCTGCATGAATTATGTTACATACCAAGTTTAACTGGATGTTACATAATCCGGGCCGGCGGCCTCTGTACTCTACTCAGTATAAATAAAGGAATACTACACTATAAAATGTGTGCTTAATGTCGAGAAAGGTTTGATAGAAGTTATCTAGAGTTCTTTCAGTCGTAAGGGTAAAAGATGAACCCATTTTTCTGCAAAATTATCTAAAGAGTAACATTTTCATGGGCCGTCGAGGGCCCAAAAACTTTCCCTTGAAATTGTGTTCACACATGATAACCAAAAATGAGGGAGTGGCCCCCGGGTTGTAAGGGTTTAAGGCGCTAAGGTCCGATCCAATGATGCTAAGCTGCAGGCCAGTGGTCGATGTCCGTCGGTCTAATCTCAAGGGGGCTAGCCTTACCCACCCTTATAGTCTAACCCCCCCCCCCCCCCCCCACCTCCTCCAACCAGTGCAGTACCCGCCTTACAGACCCGTATGCAGGTATGGGGTTCAAGTGTGCGCCAAGCGATCTAGGTCTTTAAGTAGGACAAAGGCGGGGGACGCGGGGAGGAAATTGAGCTTGCCTGTCCGAGCAGATCAGGGTGTGTTGTGGAGCTGCTCCGAGCTGCTCCCGTATGCAGCCACTGCCTGGAGCGGCATGCTCCTCCAGTTGGTATGTTCCTGGTGTGCCACCCACCTTCGTCTTCATTACCACTGGGCCCACTCCGCCACTCTTAAAAGGCCCCGATGTGCCTTGATAAGGACAATGTCCTAAGAATAGGGGGCCTTTCAAATCCATTTCGACGCCATGCTATTCCAAGTCTACCAGCAGCGCTTTTATGGGTCTACAAACAATCCTAGAATAAACACTCCCTACAAATGCTAGTCACCATTTCTTGACAAAGATCTGCTTTGGTCCAGGATTGGGAAGGCTCCATGAGAAATCCATGAGTGAAACACAGGTGCCGGTAGTATTTTAGAACTACAAGGAGAATAGCTTGGCACTAGAAGACAGAGACAAACGCCTGAGCGGAGGCCCTTGTGTCTAAAGAGATTAAAGTGTTTTTACTCCCGCTAGACTCAAATATGATAGCATTGCATTATTAATGCGAGCCGAGGGACGGCATCGGATTCAGGCCAACAAGCAGGGGATATATTACAGAGCTGGTAGCTTGGAAGGTCCTGGCCGTTTTACTTGTAGGTTTGCTATAATCCACCGCCAGGGCATTGTTCCCTATAGTTCCATGATATGGAGATCTCATCACAGGGTTAGTGCTTCATTGGATACGTGTCACACAATGTTGGAAAAGAAATCATTGGGACTGATTTTTTCTTGACTGAGGGTCAAAGCCATAGTATATTTCTCGGCACAAACTTACACTTACAGGATATTGATTCCTATTGTTTATATGAGCCCATTTTGTCTGAAATTGAATAATCGTCAATATTTGATTCCAAGTAACCAACTTTGGTTATCATGTCATATACCCTCAGGATCCCTCCTAAGAAGATATACATGTTCAGTCCTTCCGTCGACTAGTGGATTGTAGAGATATGGTATGCTGTTGGATAGATGCCCAAACACGGTGTTCAATATATCGAATCTAAAGAGATGCATATGGACTTCTTTTGCATTCCTTCTACTGTACGCATGTATGTATGTGTATCCAATTGACAAAAGGAAAACGAAAGAAGGAGTAGACATACTTCTACATCGAGACAGCATTAACTCAACAGATCACGACAATAATATTTCTACGTATTCCATAATATTTTAGTAGCTTATTTCTACGTCTTGAATAACATACAATAAAGGCTATGATATCCGACCACGCTACATATCCTTGGTGGCATAGCCTTTTAGGACCTTCATCAAATATTGGTTCTATTAGTCTTAACCCACACGACTGTTTGTCCAACCATTTAGGGTCTCAGCCACAGCCCACTATATGTGGCTTAAAATGGCTTTATATACTCCCCCATGGATAGGCTGACTAAGGCACACTACAGAACAATATACATACCCACTCGCTGCCTACTGGAGCTGCAATATCTGTAGGGAATTAATGAAAAACGTGTCATATCTGATTGGCAGCGTCTCCCTGTGGGTCCCCTCCTATATATCTCAATGTTTATCCGGCATGGGAGTGGAACGCCCAGTCCCTATTCAGGTGGTCACAGCAGTGTGAATTAAAGCAGGTCAGACAGTGCACTGCTTGCATGTTCCTGGAAATATATATGCACCCCTGGGCTCTGACTGTGATACCGATAACATAGTCCCAAGAGGAGAGGCTGGAAAAAGAGGAAGGTTTTATCATATTAGACTTCATAAAGCTGATGCATAAAGTGAATCTACTGTGAGGTTGTGGTCTATCATCACCTATGATAGGCATAGTATATTTCATGGCTATTATTCGAATGGCCAGGTTGCATATAGTAAAATCTTATTTAATGTACAGGGTATTATAGTAGTACATTAGTAAGGCAAAATATATCGAATGTCGTTTTCAAACATTTTGCAAGCCTGTGAACAAAAACGAGACTAAATAGCTTCTCATCTATACCTCATAACCAATGATGTGCCTAGTGTACAAGTATACAACTTGTGTGTACACGTGTAAGTGAATCCTGTTTGATTGAACATCCTCACCCTAAACCACAAACCCCCCTTCCCGTGTACCCCATATCCCCATGTAAACTGGTGGAGGCGGCAGGTCGCGGCCTCTGATCTCTGCAGGTGTTAAGGGATCATCTGCCCCACCAGGTGGGCCGTGGGAGAGTGGGCGCTGAGTGGCGGAGATTAGGCGTCATTAGGACTGGATCAGGGACTCTCCCAACCACCAGGGCGGCCAAGGGGATCCACTGGGATTGGGACAACCTGTAAAACATCCGGCCACAGGATCCAGGGACCTTTGAGTCCCCACTCCCCTCCCGCCGTGTAGTCGTTTTTTAACATGTGTAAAACAGTATAGGAGGCTTCACTCGTTCACCTTCCATTTTAGCAAAGGTATTGACCCCAGCCCAATGTCAGTGTAGTAAAAATAGTTTTACTTGCATGAATGTTTACCACTGATTACAGCCGTTGTTGTAGAATTCTATCCATATCACAGAATACATGATGTAGTTATTTTTCCTACATTACTTGGGGTAATACATTATTATCCATTTTCACCTATTATTATGAGATTCTGACAAGACAAGCTCATTTATCATGTATTGTCAGAGTGTATATGTATGCACGATGGAGGGCTAATCGCTAGTCTATCATCAGTCGTTCATAGTAAAGCCAACTTTCATCGCCATTGCGACAATTTTTCCTATTCCTTGGACAACATATTTGTGGAGTTAAATAGTGATGACTTAGAGATAGACATGCTATGTTTTCACCATTGAAGCCTGTTTGCACTTTTCAATTGACGGCACTTCCAAATCGCAGCCTTTAGAGTAAATATTCATGTGAAATGCAATGCAATTTCTGGCTGAATCAAGCGTGTTAGAATTTTTTGGTGTACCAGAGGAAGATTGCATTGACGTTTTAAAGGCACAGCATATGAGTATGCACACTAGGAAATATTGCCTTTGAGGTAAAACGAAAGCGGTTGAGAACAGTAGCAAAACAAGGTACATTGTATAACACAAGGCAACTGATGCATACCTATCAAGGACTTATTGGACATGTGCCAACCGTGGTCAATTGATCATCCACTATGCATATTTGCTGTGTGACTTCCAATTACTTTGTGCCTCTTGTGGGTTCTTTTCAAGCAAACTAATAGATTGACAGCTAATACATAGACAACATTAATGTTTCATACATACAATTAGAATCTAGCAATATTTGTATCAACAACCATTTCGAGTCACAACCACCCACACGTCAAAGTGCTGTTAACACTTCGTGAAGGGAGATTAGGTCAATACAAAGATGTATGTTCAGGCAATCCCTTGGCTTTGCTGCGGGCTTAGTGGGATTCTAAAAGACTTCACTCTCTCCCAGATAAATAAGCATTACTTTGGGATAAGCATGTAAGTGCCAGTGAGAGCCGAGCAAACACCCGACCGCTACTTTCTACATGCAATGCTATTAGCAGCAGGTGTGAAGTGAAGGTAGGCTATATGGGTGCATTTGTGTGGGATATACCAAGATTGAATTACTTTCCATGCTACATGTATATGCAATCTTCTCGTGTGTCACCATGCCATGGTCTGTCGTAGACTACCACATATCTACCACAGCACTGAGAGGTCCACCGGAGTGGTTGCAGCCATATTATCAACATCCAGACAACTCTATTCTGAGAGGGGGTCATGTCCTTTGCCTGCAATAGCTCAATTCCAGCAGAGCGCACACTGAATCAGGATCGACGAGCCCTAGGTAATTGTCCATCCCTTTGACATTGTGAGGTCGCCACTTAACCTGGTAGAAACACACAGGAGCCGGTGGATATATCCCCTCGCCTCCAGGGCCTTTGAGGTTGGCCGGGTAATTGATGGAGCCGGATGTCAGACATATCACTCGGCACCATACATTGTCCTAGCCAGTCGTATATTTATACCGGCTGTGTCCCTAACCCCCACCCCACCCCCCACCCCCCACCCCCACCCCCCATATCGTGCCTTACCTCAAACACTGTCCGTATCAGAAATCTCAGCTCCTGGTACCACGTGATCGATGGCTTCTAATTTCACACAGGTGCCACCAGAGGGCGTCATGGTGGCGTCCTGGCTTTGCTCCGGATGTGGGGGGCTGCCGACTTCCGGTGCTCCCCGAGTGTATTGTGGGATGACTCTGGCAGAGCCGCCTGGCGGAGGTTTATGATAACCAATCATTTGTCACGGGCAGGGCAGGATTGGGGCGAGGCAAGTCGTGTTCTATATCCCACCTCCCTGCTCCCCTCCCCTCCCACCGGGCCTGGATTGAATGTTACCCTCCTCTCCTGCCTCCACTGCCGCTCCCCTTACTGGAAAGGGCTTCCTCGGTGCGTTATCGCTCTGTAGATCACGGTCGGCGGACTCGGACCGTCCTTATTCTACATTGCACCGCATAGATCTTGTGGCAGACCCAGTAGCAGCACCCAGTATCACCGAAACCTATAATATGCCTATTCTGTATTCTTGGCCCAAATTGTTCCAGATATCTGAGCCCTCAGGAAAGGTTACAATATAATTCATGCCTCCCCATAACCAGGAGACTAATGTATTTTTAAATCAAATTCATTTTCGAGTTAATTATATTTTTCTGTTGTCTCCTTTTTAATTCGAGTTTCCCGTGTTAAATTACTCACCTGGTTGCGATCCTAATGAATACTAACTGGGAAATCAAATCAGGTGGAAACTTTCAGATTAATGAGTATTTTTATAGAGCACTTTATTTGTAGCAATCGCATTAAAGCAGCCATGAGAGCATGCCGCTATCAGGAATCCCACTTCCACATGTGTAAACCCTGGAGACTACACCATTATACCCACATATAGATCCTAACCATCCTATCACCCTTCCCCCGACCCCAACCCATACACCCTTAACCCGTGACCCTCACCTCCGCGAGGGTCAGCTGCAGAGATCCTATTCGGGGTCGGAGCCGCACAGATAGCCAACTGTTGACGACGATAATATCTTAATTGAATCTGAGTGGGATTCCCTCATGGCCAAGGTTGATAAGACCCTTGCGTCGTCGGCTGCATTTTGCGCTGACTGGGAGACACCCACTCTCCCCTCCCCCTCTCCTTCCCAAGCATTCTACCATTACTGAACACAATGCAACGTCGTCAGTCATGTGAACCATCTCTCCCATCCATATTTCCTTGGATGACTGCCCCCCCCCCCCCTTACTGGGTACCAGGGCAGCATTGACCAAAGGGTTGCTTCAAGAGGTCACATGATATAATTCATTGCTTCTATATAATACATATGTAAAATGTAATGACAATAATGGCTCTAGGATTATCTCAGTCGTTACTCTTCTCAAGATTTCTGCATTGCAGCAGTATCATTATAGAGATTGATTCTAAAGAATATGTCTCCCTCTAGTAAATTTGCCTAGTGAATTATCAGACTAGGCTGAAAGAGCCATTCTAGAGGAAAATAGTGGCAGGCATGCTTGACTGCGTGGCCTCATTGATTGCTTAGAGTGCGGAACGACATAGGGCAGAGTACTATGGGGTGATTGTCTTATCACGCGAGCAGCTCACGAGCTGCTCCCCACATTGGGGTTGGGGTTTAGGTTAGGGGACACTATTGTGGATGATTGAAAAGGTCTGAACTCTTGGGCTTTTCAATTTGGGTCCTAGTAGGGAAGGAGCTGAACAAGTTGTAGGATAAGTGGTATGTACATGTATGTACACCCATGTATATTCAACGAGTACTCTGCCTGGCAGAGGGAACGCTGGCTTTCGGTGAATGGGCCCGGTTGATGGACTACCCACAAGAGAGGACAGTGAATGATTGCAGTGTAGACACTAGACCGTGGAGGAAACCTCCACTCGCGGTTTTACTGCTAGTGTGCAGCGTTGAAAGGGATTATTTCTATATCATTGTATTCATGACTGTGAGTGCCAGGTCCAAGCTGAATCATCAGGAGGCACACCATATTCCAATGTGTGTATAATGTGTTAGGTTGTGCTGAGTTAATGACTCAACGGCTGTATGTTACTGAAGGTAGTGATGTTAAGCTCGGCTCCCTGCCTGAAGGCATTAACTTCCATACACCTGAGTATACTTGACAATCTCTGCCTAATGACTTCTGCCCACGAGTGGCTACAATGGCCACTAACCTATGTGTACATAACGTGTTCTGTTCAATATGGGGCAGGAATAAAGGTTGACAGTCTGGCTTAGCATGCACACTAAAGAACTAACGCAGGGCCAGGCTTCCCCTCATTCAGCAGCTTCTGGAACTTAACCATTGAGATCAAAGTCCACCAGAACATGGGAGGTCTCTGTACCTAATTAGGGTGTCTCATTTGACTAGTGTAAAGGAACCACCTAGACTAGTAACATGCATTATCTGATCATTACTCTGATTTTCGTTCAAACACACGTAATGTCTTGATTTCAAATCAAGTGAAAATATAAGGAAAACTGTGGATACAGTTCAATATTAATTTAGGTAAAAATCAGTGCTTGCAACAGTGGGATGCTGGCATTCTGCTAAGATGCGCCATTTTCGCAGTCCGACCCTAGAGTATATTAAGTGCACACACCCCCGACGGTTTGTAAATCATTCGGGCACATGATCATTTTGTGAATAGATAGTAACCGCAAGCTTTTTCACTGAAAGTATTGAAATCTTCCGCCCACCCTACAGGGTTGACCCCCTCCCCCATTAAAGGGAGATTTATCTTAGTACCTGGTGGAGTTGACTTGTAGGTTACGGTTAAGCACCAGTAGACGGGGGTGATAGGTAGGCACCCTCCTAAATACAAGGATTAGGCTAACCCAATATTTTCCCAGTACAAGGTTCATTAGCAATAACCTTGTGGTCCAAAGGTCAGGCGATGGTTTGACTGCCAAAAGTACAAAGACAACTGCAGGTTGTATGCCAAATCAATAATAACAATAGAGGCATATTACTATTGTTGTTAAGGCTCAGTCTCTATCCGAGTGCTCCTGCTATCATCCAGACTACGGCTAGACGTATGGACTGATCTACTGATCAACCATAGTTGAAACACAGACATTGTTAGAATGCACTGGAGGCGAACAGCCGGAGGAACTGCTCCACCCTGCCATGGTCCTGTAGTATTCGTATAGGCTGGTACAGATCTTAGTATATAGGTTATACCTTTGATCAATATCATATTCTCATGTCTAAATATGCTATCCTATCTTGCCATAGAAGCATTTCATTTAAGAGAGCAGAAATAATTATTAACTGTTCCTTTATGAAAATTTGGTCGCTTTTCCATGAACGTTGGGGTGGTTTATTATACTAGAATATTTGTATACATGGCAAACATGTCCTACAACATACAGTATTTCAAGTCAAATCAATTTATGAGCCGATCTGCATTGCATTTAGGGGGCCTATGCCTTGGGGAATATGTGATAATGTTCATAGGAACACAGGATGTTTTGAAATAGGGGTTCAATCCCTTTGTAAACACAAAGATTCTGACATTTATACATGAAAAATAAATACCCTTTTCGTCAGATTATCTTGATATCTGGGCTAATTCATGTACGAAGAGCAAAGCTGACATCGAGTAATTGGCATTCAAACATAAGAAAAAACATTCTTTTCCTTTGAAAGTATAACATCTAAGGGACGTGAGGATCTATTGAAGCCTATTATATATCCAAAGGTAATATAAATGCCCTTTGAATTCATGTTAGCCAGACACCGCCTTATGCATCTGGGGAGTAGATGGTACGGAGGGATTAAAAGGCAGTAGTCCATCTCAGTATAAGGGATATTGTCTTGTTTTTTATTGCACCTATTACCATGGTATTGGACTGACATGTAATTTTAGCTCATCCTTTCACAAACATGTAAAGACATATGGATTGGATTTAAGTCCAGATGGGAAGCTGAAAGATTGATGCTTATTTATAACGGTCCTCTTGCATTCACGACTGAGATTAAACCCAGCATGAATAATGAAAGTCTAGAATTACAGTTATTAATACTTCATTCTATACCTTAATAATGCCTCACAAATTGGTATTTTCATCGTGTTGTCATACACTTTAAAAGCAGAAACCCACACCAACCTCATGATTATGTTTCTCGTACCCTCCACTATTTAATCTTATGGGGCATTAACCTGATCCCAAGTTAATAGAACACCCACATGGGGATAGATAATGTACTAACAAAGGGTATATTCCATTGGCATCTTCTCATTTGATCGTCCCCATTATGTTAAGCCTACCATGCTTAAACCAGTAATAAACAAGGTGAACCACCCTTTAGTCTTCATATCGGTGTTTTTGCCCATTATATGCCAATGCCTGCCTTGATTAATATACCTATACATTTAATCAGTATGTGTTTTTAGTTTGGGGTTTATTTGCGGTGTATGACTTTAGTGTAGTGCAGCGGAACATCCCACGAGGGTCAGTGCATAAAGGCGTCATGTACATCATCCCCGATATGCCTCTTCTCCCCATACCATCCCTCGCAGGACAAAAAACCCTATTCACCAAGTAATAAACAAGGCTATGTTTTTCTAGCCCTAAAACCATGTCTGGGATTATTAAAGGAGTCATAAATTGTAAATCACAAGACAGTAAGGTTCCTTTTTAGTATATTAAAGGAAATATTTATGGCTCAGGGAGGTTTGATGGATGGTAAGCATCCATCATCATTGCATAATTGTGCGTCAGGGCTAATGATTAAAGTTCTCCTCGCTCACAATGTAACTCACATCACTCATTATTGCCGCGCATAGCGGGCCTCCAGCACCTATTAGCTACCACTGGTGGCTCCAGTACCCCTTTTCCAATTTATGTATACAAGAAAAACCATTAAAAACACACCGACTGTACCCGGTACTATACTGTCACGTGATGCACAGCCTAGGTTTAACCCGCGTAATTATCTTAATTTAAGAAGTTTCCTATATGATTTGATGTCTCGGGTTCTTTGATACGATGTAGATAATAGGATAGGATATACATGTAGTATATTATATATATATATATATATATATATATATATATATATATATATATATATATATATATATATATATATATATATATATATATATATATATATATATCTGTGTGTGTATACCTATATAACTCCATGTATCTAAGGCAAAATGTACAGCTCTCCGACTCTACATATGTATGTACACTATATTAGTGAAATCAGAGACCATATGAGCCAATCATAGTCTAACCTTTAAATTAGGAGTGCATCTCCTGGGCACCCATAGCATGCCCCTTCCCGTGCAATCAGCAATCATCATGTGCCGGAAGCGGAAATGTCGTCATTGGTGACCTGCATGTGACCCAGCAGACCTGAGCAGCTCACAGAGCTGAGTAGGAGCTAGGGGTGGGGGCTCTAGCAGGTGCAGGCTTGAGCAACTGCCTCTCTCAGCTGCTCTAGTTGCTGATCAGGTGAAGGCTGCCATCTTGTCCACTGCGAATGTCCATGCAGCTAGAACAATACCCAAGTCTTGTATACTGTAGGCAAGTCTGTTAATATGTAGACATCAACCAGGATACCATCCAAATTGTGCTACCATTGTTCACCTCCGCTACCAATACTGTGGCGCTATCGTCACACCGCTAAGCACTGATAAGGACCAGGTCTGGTGCAATAGGAAGAGCAGGGAAGGCTGCATTTATAAGGGATGGGGACAGTTGGGGAGAGTCCCCTGCGGGAACTGTAGGCTAATCAGAGCCCAGGCCGTGTGAAATTTGCAGAGGTGGCTGGCAATAGGCAGGCAATGGACAGGCGTTGATTGAATCGGCTGCTGCTGTCGTAACCAGAATGGAAGTTCATCGGGACACACCCTGGAGGAGGCGACCACCGAGGTCTCCTCCTCCAGCCGCCCACCCACCTTCCACACCCACTTCTAACCCCCTGGAGGACTAGCGACTCCTGTTGCGCCCTGCCCTGAGGGACATTCACCTACTAATACCCAAGGTCCCCCATGACCGCCATGCCAGCAACTGGCGACGACAGTCCTTGAATGTCAGCTCCTCCTGTTCGTGACTATGTTATGTAGAACTGCATGCTATTGCTGCCTGTCTAAAATATTGACAACATTGGTTGAACCTAAGTCGGTCGTAACATGATATCATATCTATCAAAAGAATTATTATATGTAAACCCTGCATAGAAATAATTCGTAAAACATAATGTCTGTTTCCGTCAAAATACAATATAGTATTAGTGCTATTGAATACAAAAAGTTCCTACAGAGCATGGTATTTCACAATAAGTTTTAGTTATAGTATTGTGAAACTGACCCCAGATCTATCAAACACAATTCCTAATAGCCTTGCCTTTATGACAAGAGAAAAATCCAACTCATTCATTGCCTGTTTCTCTCTTCATGTGGAGTTTCCTTCCTTGCTGTAAGTGCTAGCACCAGAGACAAGCGGACTGCCAAATTTGTATGCGCCTCCTCCAGTACCTAGTCAGACACCTGCCGTCCCGGGCGCGGGGCGAGTATTAGCCATGTCTCCAGTGTGACGCGCCCAGCATTCAGGAGACATTAGCACCTCACTACCCCCTCCCCCTCCCTCAACCTAACCCAACCCCTCCATGCAGGCTCCCCTTCAGGCCACTGTCTCAACCCATGCTCAGGCAAGGCAGTCACGCGCAAGAAGCAACCACATAAATATCGGCTTTCCTGTCACCGGGAGGCACCCACCGGTTGGCGACTGACCCGCCCTCTGTGGGCCCCGTCTGGAAGCAGGTCGTGGATGATGTATGGTGGAGGAGTGAGGCGGAAGGCTGGCCCCACCTCTTCCTACCTCTACCTTCCTCTAGTCTAAGTGCGCTGCTAATCAAAGAACCCTGCTTGTCGCCTCCCCCTGTACCTCCACCCCCAATCCCTGATCTCCTCCCGTGGCTGTCCATGGGCGCTGCCAGGCACACCTCCAGTCGGTGATTAGTGCCCCACCGTGGAGGAGTGTGGGCGTGTAGCTCCTCCATGGTCCTCCTCCGTGTCCGGCACCACCACCACCCACACGGGCAGGTCACGGCTGGTGACCAGGGGTATGCTGGAGGAGGAGGTGGTGATGGTACTTTGAGTCTACAGGCAGAGAGAGCCATGCAGGGTATCTCGGCCGCCATGTTGTTAAACATACTCTCTTCCATAGTGACCTGATTTCACCCATGTCAGTACAAGTTTTAATATGTGTTATATGAGGGGATAGGATGTGGGATGAATTTGGTGTAGCTGGAATAGAGTACAGATTATGCACATATATAGTTTGTACATGTCAAATATAAAATTACAGTTATGTTGGGGATGTATTCCTAACTTGGGGAAATATACGCGCATAAAAGTCAATACACATACCTGCACAAATGGTCAATTTGTATAATAAACAATGCCTCGTTATACAATAGTGTAACACTTTTCTTAAGGTAAAAACAATACGAATCATTTGCTTTAGTTTTCTTATGAATATAGGAGACTCAAGACGTATCCTTCTGTGAACAGTCAGCCCCACCAGACGGTCAGATGTCCTTCATGCAATGAGAAAAATAAGTTCTACACTTTTCATATCTAGAAGCCCTTGTTTCTTCTTGAAAGCTAAGTTGTTATGAACGTCTTCTGCTTGGACAGACATGTATATATACGGAGAAATGATCTTCTACATAGAACTTATTGGTAGTTTGAAGTAACTGTAAGTTTCTTTAATATCTCTTTGCTTAATCCATATAAATTTACTTTCCAAGCGAATTGGAAATTTTATCAGCAGTTTTGCCATTTAGTGGAGGCGTTGAATTGAATTGAAAAACGTATGGGCATCATGAAGTCTATCATATCTATAACTCATATCTATTCATTTTAGTGAGTGTATTTTTTTAACGATTCTGACCCTATGTGCACGTTCTACTCCATCAGTTATGCTATTTGATACCACTTTTTCCACCGTGCATTTTAAAGAGAATTGTATATTCATGTTCTGTTAATATGGATGGAGAGGGAGGTTTAACCACGACCACCATCTCTCACTCTCATCCCCCCTCTCTCACCCTTCCCCTTCTCCCCATAGCTACCTCCATACTCCCTCTCCCCCTCACTCCCCCGGGGGGTCAACTTGAATTATTTTTACCGGGATGTGTGGTTATGGGTCTGAATACATGACCCATATTGGCGTAGGCTGATTTCTGGAAAAATTACCCATATTGGCATGGTCTCTGCAGAAAACATACCCATATTGGCATATGACATAAAGAGGATAGTATCCATGTTACCCCAAGGGACTCTTTGAGGGTAGGTTACAACTGCCCCCCACCACCACCCTCTAAGTTCCAGACATAACAATGGCAAGCTTACCAATTAGCACTTTCTATCAATCAGAAAAGCCAATCAAAAAGGGCAAACTTACCAATTATCCCAAAAATGCTGTGTAAACTCAAGAGAAACTTCACACAGGGAATAACTGCCCCTGCTAAATAGCCTTAGTGTAGCTTACCCCCTGAAAAACATACCCATATAGGCGTATGCCACTTCCCTCCCTAGAAGCTGAAAAAGGACCCATTTCCCTCCAAATCATGACCACACATCCCGGTATAGTTGGACCTGAGTTGACCCCCCGGGCTCACTCCCCCTTCCTCCCTCCCGTCCCCCACCTCCACCAGCTACACCCACACCCTATAGCCGCCTCCTGAGCACCATCCATTTTTCAGACAGCTTTCTGACATGGCTGTAATTCATGGCTTTTCACTGTGGGGACCTCCAGTGGCGGCCAGCAACAAAGGCGCCGTCAGCCCGTCCCTGCCCACCTCCACCACTCCCAGCCCCCATCAGGACCCCGTCTAGGCTAGCTCTTCAACAGTAGTTTGGTGTCTGCATGCCCTTGCCTTCCTGTTACAATATGCCATTCATATAGAGACATTTGATATAGGCGTATTTCTGTCCCTGTTGAGCCTAGCAAAGGAGAGGCCTACTAGGCATGATGTATGCCAATCTATTCCTATTTCCACATACTGCCTACTGTACAAATGAACATATCATCCAACAGCTGCCCAAAAATGTAATAATATGGTCTAGATAATATCAAAATTAGTGATGCTAGAAATAAAAGGTCTGCCTACAGAATATCTAACCATAATAGATTGTGTTCTTTGTGATGAAACCCGGGGAAGGGTCCAATTTACCTGTACTACTTACACACTGACTCTGGGAAGCGCTCAGGGACTGGCCACCGTTATCAACTATGTTCGCTACCTTATTCTGAGCAAAATGAAGCAGCTAATTCAATTATTTCTATGTCTATCACATTTGCCTGGTTTTGTAGGTAATCCTAATGAGTTAATGAACACGGGAGTTTTGGCGAAAGGATAGAGTGTCAGGTGTTGTAGCCGTTGGAGCCGAGGTTGTTGTGGGAAAGGGGAGGGGATGGGGCGGGCCATTGGGACGGTGTAGACGCCTTCTCTGCACGTGTTTTCATTAGGCACTATGCCTACAGGACAGGGAAAAGCCTATTGTCACGGGATGAAACCATTTGGTAATTTTCCCTGTTCCTGGACACCTCCATTACACCCTGGGCGATCACTGTGTGGCTGTGATAGTACCCTTTTATTGTCGACACTCATTTGGAGGTGTAGTCAGAACCGTGCTGTGGCAGATAACGATTAGGGTCATGATTAGTTCAAACACGAATACAATGACAGATTGGGTGTATTTGCCGACTTAGCTAGTACCGCTCTGTTTACAATTCCATGAAAACAAAGTCTGTTTGCCACAGAAAGCTTAGGAAAACACAGAAATACTTAAAGATGCAATGGTTATTCTGGTCCAAAACAGGAGGGGTTTGGAATCACACCTACAGGAATTCAATTTGGGATAGTTTGCAGTCGGTAGTTTCTGATGGAACAGCAGAGCTTGAACTGTTGGAACGGTGTCACGACTGACCGGGTGTGGTTTAAGGTTGCACCATGGGGCTGGGGGAAAGTACCGTATTAAAGGTGGTGACGCCTCATAAGCTATAGCTTGGCGTAGAGAACATCCATGGCACCTTAACCCCTCTCAGGTGACTCTGAATGGCCCTTAAGCTGCACAGTCCCTCTCTGAGACAGTTACGGGGGCATGAAGCAAGCATGTCCTGCATGATTGGACTGGGTTATGTACTCGCAGAGGATGGAAGAGCAAAGGTGGAGAAAAAGTAAGAATATGGGAGATATACATCACTGTGGTTCAGAAAGCACGGTATATGGGAGGTCAAGAAAAGCATATGAGAATGTATAGATAAAGAACACCATGTGAGATATGTCAGAGGTAGTCATGCAGCTAAAGAGGAAGTACTCTTTGCTCCTTGATACAACTGAGGGTAGTTTTGAATGGATGCAGTCGGAGGCGTGAGGGCAAGGTACAAGGAAGATGAAAGGCAACACTAATGGCCTTCAGACTTTTGAAACAGCGCTCCTTGAAAACAGGTCTGGGGCTCTTTATGCAGGGTTGTATGTTTCCATCAAACATACATGTATGTGAACCCTCCTCTTCAAAGGACACACATACAATATCCGATATGGGGAGTCTCATCATTCACTCTAAGAACAGTGTGCTACGTTTGCACACTTATCAACACGCTTTTCTGCAGCCACTTTTAACACACATTTTGGAGTAACACACTAGTCACTACACGCTCTTTGCCAAAAGTGTGTTGATCTCAAAAGTGTGTTGCAAATTTGTGTGTATAACTCCTCATGCATGTTCCCGCAACACACTGTTCTTAGAGTGTATTCCGCAATATTGTCTCAGGCAGTTTGCAGACCCTAGTGCATCTTAGGCCCCTTATCACTATGCTGTGACTGGGAGTATAGGGCTCAGTCTCATGAGTTTGTAACAGTTGAAACGTCTTTGACCGGGTGTCGTCTTTGACCGGTGTAGTCTTTGACCAGGTGTCATCTTTGACCGGGTATCTTACTTCAACTTTAACCAGCTGCACTCTCCAAAATATTATGCAATAAGAAGTCCCACCAAGTACATTACATCATATACATATATAATATTTTTTTAAAAGTTGGAAAAAAATCGTTTCTAGATACCCGGTCAAAGACTACACCGGTCAAAGACGACACCCGGTCAAAGACGTTTCAACTGTTACAAACTCATGAGACTGAGCCATATGTCATATGGGGGTGGAGGGTGCACATTGCTGGATTGGAGATGGTAATGTCGTAAGGGTACGCGAAGATCCACCTCAGTGCATTACCTTATTATTGACACACCACAAGAGGGTATCACTCAACAACCCAGACATTGTACTTTGGTGTGGTGCAGTATTTATAATATAAGTGTTTGATGGAATTCTTTGGAGGAGACGGAGAGGGAGTGAAAGTATGGATGACACGCCTCTCTACAGAAAGAACGAATTCAAATCTTGGCTAAAACCTATGATCCGACCCCCTACTTTGAGGACGAAATTCGACCTATGTGAATTTGTTTAAACTACTTAAAGCCGAGGTTTCACGATACTAATGGTGTAAACCCGCATTCTTATCAATGTTCCCAGAATATTGTTGACTATCTACCAATACAGAATACGCATTTATGATTTTGTAGGTAGTTTTACATTTCCTGTGATATGAAGCGCACTGTTTTGCACACAAAAGGATTCCCTGATATATTTATAGGGAATAAATCTGTAATCAGAGACTTGCCCAACTGTACAGTACTCAAGAGCAATAGGGTGTATCCATGGTAATAAATTGTTGACGGGGGGCATGGCAGAACCTTGTGTAGTCACCATTTAATGGTGTGAAAACTAGTCCATGGACAAAGGGTAGAAGTGAGGTACTATAAATCAATTGTTAAAAACATAAGGGTTGTCATTTGTCTTCAGACTCACCGACGCCCTGCCAATTACAGCAGTGAGCGTTGATACAAAAATTGCCTCCAGACCTATAACTCTTGTCAGGGTTGTATAATACAAAATGCAACAGCACCACATTAGACACCCAAGTTAATACTATCATGGTTGTGCATGTTAAGACATGGGGAACTCCTTTTCACCAAATTTCTCATTATAATAAGAAATATATATAATAAAAAGAAAACATAATAAAAAACATAAATCATTATGCCCTAGTGAGTTCTTATATCGGTTCAAAATTTAGAGGTTCCTTCCAGTCCGAGGAGATGTAATGACTTGTAATCTCACATATATATTATGTGTTAATCACGGATTAAGGTAAGTATTCTGGGCTTTCGATGATAGATGCACGGTGAACAATACTCCAATGATATCAGTACATCTCTAATTCTGTCAGTTTATACAACACACAATAAATGTACTTGTGCTTGAGGTAAAACCCTCCAGAATTTAAATGATTTCTCTGGCTTGAGCATAAGATACATGGAGAAAAGTACTGACAGTGTGTAATGAACTTGAATGGTTGGACTGTTAGGTTGATGTTACAGCTATCTATAAAGGTGGGTGGGAGTCAGAACATCCATAGTACCCTAACCCTAGCAGCTGACTCTAAATGACCCTTAAGTTGCACGGTCCCCCTCGGAGATTAGTATGGGACAGCGCAGCCAGCATGTCCTGCATGATTGGACTGGGAAATGTACTCATGTAGGATGGAAGAACAGTGGAAAGGAAGGGGTGCAGATAGTGGCAGGTATAGCTGGTGATCAGAGTAGGCCAGATGTAAGAGATACTGTATATGTATAGTATACATATACATATGTTTGAGAAATAATATTTCTTGTTTGAGAAATAACATTTTCTATAGATATGTAAGCATACAATATCACGTGGTATACACACAAATACATATGTTGTAATAGATGGTAAGATAGTGAAGAAATGAGCTGTATAGTGTCCATTAGAATATCATTTCAGAAGATATGGGGCAGGTAGAGGGTTTGTAAATGTTAGAATCAGTGGTAGCATTATCGAGTGACTGGAATGTGTGAGGGTGGGGTATGAGGGGAGCGATCAGCAGCCCTAATGGCCTCCAGACTTTAGGTACAATGTTGCTTGTAAAAGGCCCCGGGGCTCTTTTTATTCATGCGACTTTGTTGTTCATCACAGACACATGAAGCCTTCCCTTCTAAGGACACACGCACACCCCGTCCATGCACGGTTCACCTCTTGACGTGTGACAATAGTGCCTGAAGCATTATGCAGAGCTAAATGCATTCAGGGCCACACATCACTATGCCATGACTGGGGGTGTATGGCTATGGGGGTGGGTGGGTGCACATTGCTGGGTTAGAGATGGTGATATAGGAAGGGCTCTCTCACGCTACAACCTGGTACAGGAGGTTATTATTGACACACCACCAGAGGATATCACTCAACAACCCAGACATTGCACGTTGAGGTGGTGCAATATTCATGATCTAATTTTAGCCAAGAAGTCTGGAATTGTTTTGGGCATTGTAGGGAGGGAGTGAATACATAGTGATGGATGGTATGTACCTTCAGCGATACTATCCTTATAATAAAACTACTAAATTGATTATAACTCTGTAATAAAAGCGTGTATATTCATCAACTGCATACACAGTATTTCTGGAATGCTGCTGAGATTCTGTAATACATTGTGAGTAATAAGTAATTCACGATGTCATAGGTTCTTAAACTTTGCATGGGATATTGAGCCTGTTGTGTCGCAAAGTATGCTGTTATAAATCATTTTTGTGCTCATGGCTGTTGTGTTCATCTCCCACTGGTGATTGCTCATTAAAACCTCTTCCAGTAGATTTTCTGATTCAAAGTAGGTAAAACACTAAACAGAAATGTGTACATGAATGTATCCAGCCAGATGGAAGTGCACTTGTGCTCACAAACAAAAGTGTATATTCATATACTGCAGTATAAATCGCTTCTGAAGTGACTCGTTACTTGTGTGAAAGTTCAATGGCAAATACTAGAAGTGAAGACACTAAATGAGATCATAAAAATATGAGGAATGTCATTTGTCTTTAGACTCACCAACGCCCTGACAATTAAATCTCTGATGACAGATGCAAAAACATCTAGCACGTTTAACTATACATCAGGCTGCATTCTGTTTAAGACAACGGCACCACACCCAGGACTCAAATTAGTACTGCTAAATCTGCTGTAGATGTAGATGGTAACTTCAGAAAACTAAATTGGATAGAAAGCTCTAAAGCTGGTAAAATAAAGTAAATGAGTCAGACCCCACATTTATGTACCAAGTCATGTTTTTCAGTGTTTTTCACCTTCCATGAGCTATAGAATAAAGAGCTCTGCACCATACTAGGTCTTGTTGGTATTAGGTGAGAGGGAACATTCTAGGCTTTCAGAATCTTTCGTTTTTTTGTCTCGGACCAAAATTTTAGGATTTATGGCCCTCCAAAGTCAAAAAATTCCCAAAAAACAGGGTTCCAGGCTTTTTTTTCTCTCTTAATTTGTCTCCCATGGCCAGGAAACCCATTAAAAGTCTCCCAAATCAACATGGTTTACAAGGTATATGTGTTAGCTATCAGATTCATAAGTTTTAACTGGAATTTCTGTTCTCAATTTTTCATCCCAGCACTCTTTTTGATAAATGCCACTCGTGTAATGTCTGTAACGATAACTATTGATGCCTCAGCCTGGTTACTTCCAATGGCCACTCAATATCAATTATATATGTCATATATGGGGGTCAATGGGTTCTCAAGCCACAAAAAAGAATTAGGAGCCTTCCGGTTTTATTTTAGCCTACAGGTACAAAAGAGTTAATTTGTAATGCAGTTAACGTTACGGACATTACAACACATAAATCCTCTATAAATCTATAAATATCCTAAACCTATCAATTCAAAGTAATTCTTATCCATGGCTAGTATGCATTCATTCATTCTGGAAGGAATTGCAGCCTAAATTCTCTTCTGTGTATTAGGAAAGGGGTTTTCAATGCAAAACTGTAATGTCCGTAACGTTAACTCTGTAATGTCCGTAACGTTAACTCTGACTGACCGTAAGCCCCCCCGCTGCATTTCAAGACATGCACTATGATAAATAACAACATAATAAGGTAGAATGGACATTGCTACAGCACTGTGTGGCATTTAGATGCATTCCTACGGGTATAACACAACCTTTCAGCCCTCCAAATGATTTATTGAGTCCGAAAATGACAAAATTTCCACCAAAACCTCACTGTCAAGCCCTAAAACCCTGAGAGGGGTATGTTTTCTGTTGTTAATATAATACCTACACTTACATTTCATTACTTTAGTGTGTTAAAGTTGAGCTGGTAAGCTCTTTTTGATTACTAGAGCTAAAAATAGTTAACGTTACGGACATTACAGAGTTAACGTTACGGACATTACATGAAAATTGAAAATCCTCAAGGAGAAGTAAATACTGATGATATCCATATTTTTTCTGGATAGCATGTTGAAGGGTATCTAATCTAAAAGCCTAATCAAGAAGAAAGAAAAAATGCAATATTTTTAATTTGTCAGGGTAGAATTTGTTGTATGTAATGTCTGTAACGTTAACCATATTTTAAATTTCTTTTGAAAAAACTACTTCTACTCAGTCAATCATCTCTATATTTTAACACAACATGCCCCTATAGTACTTCTATCATCCCAAATAGTTATCTACCCTATAGAACATACTTCATTTTTTATGGGTGCTTAGTGATACCAATACTGTAATGTCCGTAACGTTAACTGCATAAAAAATGCCTGTTTTTTGCAATTAGAATGACAAAAAGGGTCTCCTTGTATGCAAAACTATACATATTTTGGAAGTAGATACACTGAAGGTGATACACAGTGGCTTCAATGATTATTTAAACAGTTTTTGATCAAGCTAGAGTAAAGTTGGTGATATTTTGTAAATATTTCAGCATTTTCAAGATTTTTGGAAAGCCCCCCAAGTGACAATATGAAAAGTATTTGGCTTATGGTTTTCAAACTTGGTATGCTTGATTATACATAGTGTAGCTACTTGTAAACCAAAATAGAACTTACTGTGGTGTTTTTCAGACATTTTATCCGATGTTTAATATTTTCAGCGTAATGTCCGTAACGTTAACTCCAGGTTGTGTTTGAGAGTGAATAAAAACTGACCCCCTGGGAGTTAAGCTTTCCCTCGAGTGGATTCTGGGACCTAAGATACTAATCTTTCAATAAAATAAACTTGTATAAAGATCAATTGAGTTTGGTGAAAAAACAATTTGATTCAGATTTGGTACCAGATTAGTGCATTTTTAGGAATTCTAACTCAAATAGGTACACGCCCTGAGGTGATTTCACAAATCACGCCAATGTTTTAAGTTTAGAAGTTATAACTCGCATTAATTAAAAAACATTTCAAACGTACAGAGGAAGCTGGAAAGAAGCAGAAGATAATAAATCAGAAATCCTGACAATTCCCTTTAGTATCCCTCCTCTTAGGACGGCACCGCTCCTGTTGTCATAGGGAGGCGCTGTTCCTTTATCTAAGTGCGCATGTGCACACGTCATGGATGCTACCCATGGCGTCTGTAAATATTTGTGTTGTCTTAGCTCTGCTTTGGAACAGACATGCGTGTGTAAGCAGGAGAAGAATCCAGGTTGTGGAGAGAGGCATTGCTACAGCATGGACAGCCAGAGACTGTATGTACACTGACTCAGTACGGGAGGTATAAGAGTTAGTTTGTGTCCTATGTGAATCTGGTAAAGGTCAAATTGTCAATGGCTCTTCTAGTCTTAGCTCCATTTAACTCTGCATTAGTGAAGTGTCAACATGAAATGACTCCGTTGCAAACAGAGTCATTGGTAGTAGGCTCAATCTTATTACTTGTAGCTCCTAGCTCAGTGAAGGCGGCATATCTGTCATACCAAAGTGGCTATATCTATATCTATCTATATATATTTATATATCTATATCTATATCTATAATTATATAATATCTATAGATAGACAGATAAATGGATAGATAGATATTGCTCTAGGATGTAGACATGGCTGGGTTTATAGGGAACACATGCTTATAATATTGATAATACCACAGAAACTATCAGCTCTCTGTGTATTACGGTGGCCAACCAACACTCTTTTGTTTTTGCTGTCAACATCAAATGTTGAGAGCGAAAATTATTTTCTTTTGAGAAATTCGATAAATGATGGAGAAATGTGAAGAAAGAAATATAATATTATGTTTTTTTGGTGAGCCCCCTCGGCCAATGTTGACAGTTGACAGCAAGAATTTTCATGGTTGACAGCAAAAAAAAATCACTATTTTGAGAAATTGCTTGAACGGCCCAGAAAAGAAATATCGTACAAAATTTAGATATTTTTTTTGGTGAGCCTTGACGGCCACCGTACTCTCTCGTTGAACGTCAACTTCAGTGGAATTTGAATGATTATTTTAAATGAAGTGACACTTCAATCGTGCGTGGATGAGGTAAAGTGATAAAATAACGGTGCCTTATATAGCATGATTCAGGGACTTGCAATTTAGATATGAAACATGATCACATGCCCTGTCAATCCAATATCTCATATGAAAGAGCTTTTGCACCCGATGTATTTTAATCTAAATTACATTTAGAAATTGCAAATTGCTGTTAGCTAATTGAACAATCATGTTAATGTAAACCACATCATTATAAAACACATGATATATTGTCGTAAATACTACTGACAATTAATAACAACATCTATTTCTATAATCCAGACGTGCGTTAAGTAGACAAGTGACAATCCCCTATTGCCAGGGCTTCGCATTTAGACATCTGATTCTGAACAACAGTTTATTGGCTTTGGGACCTTGTTCCCAAAGCCATTGACACCACACACACAGAGTTGGAAAAAGTAGCAAGAAAAGACTAGCATAGGTCCCCTTATTCATTGTTAAATTAAGCCCTAGCTGGCCCTTAAACATTGCCTAGGACTGGTATCCCCATGTGTCCTTGCAGGTGTGTGCAAGACTAATTTAACCTAGATCTGGTTTTCAGTTACTGCATGTAGTACCAGTGTACCTTGTGGTAAGGCCTAGACATCTTGTGAACAGCCATATTTTGAGTTCTCTAATGTGGCTGTCAATGGCAAGGATAGGTACCAGCCTAATAACTATTGACTCCTATGTCAAGCCAAGCTGTCAATGTCAATGCCAATTCCCATACTATGCACATACAGGACCTGTACTAGAAGTTGAGTGGTCCAGGGTGGCTCTTGAAATCGCTCAAGCCCGCCCAAAGACAAACTGTGTCCAACATGATTACCCCTCCCCACCCCACACACACATGCAAGAAACCACATGCAACAACCCTAAAATAATATGTTGCCAACACAAGTCCTCCTTATGCCCCCTCCTTCTGCTCCCTGTGCCCCCTCCTCCTCCTCCCTCTGCCCTCTCCTCCTCCTGCTCCCTCTGCCCTCTCCTCCCTCTGCCCTCTCCTCCTTCCTCTGCCCTCTGCTACTACCCCATCTTTCCCCTCCTCCCCCTTCTACCCCATTTTCCTCCTTCCTGTTACCTACTCCCCCTCTGCCCCCTCCTCCTCCCTCTGCCCTCCCTTCTCCCTCTGCACCCTCCTCCTCCCTCTGCCCCTCCCTCTGGCTGCCAAGATGGCTGTGTGATAAATGGATAATAGGGTTTTCTAGGATGTAGAATCCATTTTCAGGCTTAGATTTTCAGTCCGGGAAATTTCCAAGATGGCTGCCAAGATGGCCACCAAAAACTCAAAATTGTCTGATTTCCTTGTATGATACATGGATAGTCGGGTTTTCTGTGATGCAGAATCCATTTTCATGCTCAGATTTTCAATCCGGGAAATTTCCAAGATGGTTGCCAAGATGGTTGCCAAAAACTCAAGATTGTCTGATTTCCTTGTGTGATACATGGATAGCAGGGTTTTCTAGGATGTAGAATCCATTTTCAGGCTTAGATTTTCAATCCGGGAAATTTCCAAGATGCCTGCCAAGATGGCCTCCAAAAACTATACCAGCAGCAGTAAAACCAATAAAAATCAAAAAGATTTAGCTAAGTGCATGTTAGTTAACTGACCATGCAGTATTGCTGCAAACCATCACATATGAATTGCATTAGAACCCTAGACACACCAAAAAGCATAAATCTATGCCCCTTCGTTTTCTCACCTGTAGTTCATAACAATCCTATAAAAACCCAAAGCCGCTACGGCTTTGCCGTAAAATCCTTGAATTTGTCCCCTTGTTATCATTTATAAATGCAGTTACAAAGGCAGAGATCCTTTTAAAATGCCTTAACAATAACGTCAGATATGAGACGTGAAATAAAAATAAATCTCTTGATTTACCAAAATCAGGATTATTTCATACCAATAACATCAACATTCTCCTCATCAACACGGCATTGTAGGTTACACTGGTTTGATTAAGTGGATGTAAACACTCAGGAACATGAGAAAAAATAACTGTGATTGGGTCATTATCAAGACATTGACATACCGTCCTTTGCGTACAAAATGCATGCCGAGGGTAGCTCCCACTGCGTTCGTACATAATTCTCGACCAATCAGCGAGCAGCAATTTATTGGCTGCGTGATGAGCCCCTTTTGGTAGTGGCGTTAAATATGAGGGATTTTTGTATGGCGTGCCAATGGCGTCATAACCAGTGCCAGTGAAAATACATGATATCATTTTTCAAGTAAACTGAGACTTATAAAAAGGTATTTCTAACGTTAAATGTATTTATGCACGTATCCTTAAGGGTACTTGTAAGACATAGTATGGGTAATGTAGATGGATTCAGGTGGGGGTCTCTTGTGTAAAGAATATGTAAGTGGCTTGTGTCATTTTAGTATCTTACAATATAAGAATAGTATACATATGATAGGTTACACGCTGTTAAAAGGTTTGAGTGTAATATAAAAGCAGACGACAAACAAGCGAAGCAAACAGAAGAAGAATGATTATCAAGAGAGATCCATTATAGGTCAAAACGAAACACAAAATCCCTTTCTTGCGTTTCTGAAAGGAAACCGCACGTACTGTATCAGCCAGTGAAACATGGTCAGCTAATCACCACAACACAAAAAGGGCGGGAAACTGTCAAATGTCTTCTGCTACAGGAGAAAAAAAGGGTAAACGAGCCAAAAACGTAAGAGAGTGTCCATGAGGCAGGCACCCTACACCGATGGTCATGTTAGGGGTGGGTAAGGTAGGCTGGGTGCCCGAGGCTACATTCATTTTTGATGTTGATAGGCTGAAGGGAGGAAACTTAAGACTCCTCTAGCCGCGCGCGTCACAGACACGATGATATCAATGCCCGAAGATGAGGCCACTCACAGGGTGGGGGTGGGAGCCGCCTTTGTCATGTCTAACCTCCTGAGGCCAAGGTGTCCCATAGTCTAGGGCCACTTGTAAAGTAAGAAAACCTGTGGTGCACATCATCTCCGCTATACTACTTCTAAAGTGATATACACCTCAAGGCAGGAGAGCAGACACACCCACCAAAGTGGCTTGGCTAAATTACTTATCTATCTGCCTCGGGGAAGGTGTTAGAAGCAGTTCTATCTCATAACCTGTGGGCCTTCAGGCAGCGTTGTCTTGTCTCTGCTTTAGATTGTATTTCCACCTACCATAGGCCCAGGGAGACAAGTGGCCGATTTCAATACGAACATTGTTGACCTGTATTTCCACCATACGTAGTATAGTGATACAGTAATACTACTCTGGAAGTGACTTTAACAATACTCTTGGCAATTTCATCTGACATTGACTCAGGATAAGTAGTATAGAGAAATGGCAATTGCACTCAGGCATTGACTGTCATGATGAGTAGTATAGAGAATTGACAATTTTACTCTGGCATTGACTCATGATAAGTAGTATAGAGAAATGGCGATTTCACTTTGGTATTGACTGACACAATAAGTAGTATAGAGAAATAGCAATTGAGCTCTGGCATTGACTGTCACACCGAGTAGTTTAGAAAAATAGCAATTTACTGTCACAAAAAGTAGTATATGGAAACAGCAATTTCCCTCTGGTATTGCCTAACACAATAAGTAGTATAGAGAAATGGCAATTCTATTTAGGGCGTCACAAGGAATATTGTATAGCGAAAGCGCAAGTTTCCTTCTAGATAGATTAACAGCTGTGATACAAAGTTGTCCATTGGAACCCCGAAGCTTCCTCTGCCCACCTTACTATGTACCAGGACTGTTTTAACCACCACCACCCCCTCCTTCCCATCCAGCGTCACCCACAGGCCTCTTCTACCCATGATGCATCTGGGTGGGCCACCCGACCTCGTTCTGGTGTCATCAGTCACGTGGTATTAACGCCACCTAGCGGCGGTAACATGAATATTGAGACGCAGGGCTTAAGTTGTCACCCAGGAGGAGGTAGGGGTAAGAGGGGGGGGAGGGGGTAGGGGGTGTAAGAGGAGCAGGGTGGTGGGACTGATACCCTGGGTGTAATCCATCATACACGTGTACTGCCCTGGTTACCAGTCACGGCCGATGCCATTAGGCCCCACCCCCCGGGGTCAGGGGTCAAGTAGATGACTCGCCGGGCACTGATTACGTTGTCACACGACAGACACTGGCGAGCAGATAGGAGCAGGAGGAGGAGGAGGGGGAGCAGGAGGAGGGGGAACAGGAGGAGGAGAACAGGTGCTCCTCACCTAGGTTAGGGGGTGTCGGCCCGTCTGCCACACACATCTCTGGACATCACAGACAACCCAGTCAATACAAACCACCCCGACACCATTGGCAAAGAGGGTGCTCACTGTCCAACAGTTTGTAACATATTGTCCATGGCCTTGTCTTTGTTGAAACATGAGTAAGTCATATATTTCTTGTTGTAATTACGATATCAATTCCCACTGTAGCTGAACGT
The DNA here is from genome assembly GCA_947462335.1 of Harmothoe impar. Taxonomy (NCBI): domain Eukaryota; kingdom Metazoa; phylum Annelida; class Polychaeta; order Phyllodocida; family Polynoidae; genus Harmothoe; species Harmothoe impar. The sequence goes on from OX381708.1 coordinate 45,751,403, forward strand.
TATACTGATTGATATTGGATACGTGAGATATCCGGTTAGATTTATGTTGCTGCAATATATGAACCCGAGACGTGGACATGTATGTATACGTGCAATACCAATCACTCCCTCAGATAACAGTGCTCACATAGATATCTATAGGTCAGTCCCTAAGGCATCAATTCTATTGATAAATGGGTCTGTAAAGAACAGGAACACACAGTAAAGGGTAGTCATAATCAGCTGAACAGGTCGGACCACCAGACATCACAGACGGCTCAAATGTGAGGTAAATGTATGGGTGTATGTCTTTGGCCTTTGGGAGACTTGCTTATTTAGCAGTGCTAAGGAGATGCTTATAGCGACATCAAGAGACCACTGTGCAGGACCTAGGCCTGACCTAGGCTGTAAACTCCAGCACCACAGCACACGGGCACACAATCACCTCCCACTCATTCAGCTTATATAGAGCTACTCAGGAACGGGGTCATGTGAGAGGCGGGCCATAGAGACTGCACTCAGTCAGTATACAGCCACTACTAGAAGTAGCTGCAGGATGTAGTTATAGTACACAGTTGCTGCCCCGCCTCCTCCAGCAACAACCAGCTCAATGTGCTCCAGCGGGTGTAGCCACAGGTAAGCTGTTGGGTCATAAGACCATAAAGACAGCACACAGCGATCAGCTCCGAGCAGCTCGGCTCACGTGTGGTGCTCGACATTTTTATTAGGGCTGTAAAAGTTGTTTTATCACCCTCTTGCCTGGCCTGCTAGCCCGGACACCCATGTCCCGAGGATCTATACGTCATACACCCTGGAGGGGTAGGGGAGATGAAGGGTGCTGGGCCTCGTGGGGGTAAGCCCTTCTTCAAGCCATGGAGTCTTAATTACACTTCCCTCCATCGACACTCCACGTAGTCGTGTTAGTATGTTTCTATCTGGAAGGAATGTCCATGAATGGCTGTTTAATGATAGGGTAGAAATATATTATATTGGGGCTCAGTTGAGATTGCACAGCCATTGACATGTGTTCTATATTAGTTATAGGAGTGATAAGTTATTAAACAGGGGTGGAGTTGGGATTATCTTTTCGAGGGGGCGGAGCAAATGAAATTTGATCCCTTTAGAGTGCAGAACCAACAAATTGGACTCTTCTTGTGGGGGTGGGGGGGGGGTAAAACAAGTTCGTGGCCTACTCCTTTAATCTATAGTAACCGGAAGGCTTTTTCGCTATAAAGAGTAGACTGCAATCAATTTGAACCCATCTGGGTGGGAGGGGGAGGGGACTGAATACATCCTGCGTTCTCACACAGAAATTTTACCCCCTTGTTGTAAAGAAGCTACCACTCTCTAACGTTGTTTGCCTGTTGAAGTGCCTCGTAAAGGGTCTGGGTCCGCATGATGAACTGCTACCTACAACGACTTCAGTTTTTCAGTCCAGACCTTTTTTCAACAATCCATCCCCTTTTATTATAGGTACTGGGTTTGTGTTACGATGGTTAAGAGAGCAAGTTAAAAGAAATAAAACCATCAGGATTTAATTTTGCCCATGTGTACAACAGAATCGTTGCGGATGGTGTGCTATGGTTTTGCATGTCTATAGGGCAAAACTATGAGAAGCTGTGCTTACGAAAAACTGTGACTATTGTGTGAACTTGTAGGATACATGTTAGCAGTATTGGTTATTGTAACGGATATTAGGTATACACCAGGCTATGCAGAATCTAGGATTCCATGGTTTACTATCAACTAAATTATTATGTCTTTTAAGAGGTATGCATTGACGAGTCCTGCATATCACGTCTGATACTTTCCCAGGAAAGCTGGAAAGCTTTACCCTCCTTTATGTTTCCATTATCATTCCTGCGGTAGACCTACACATGTATCATGTTGTGGATTTATCCAATATTATTTATATATTTAAACAAAAGTAATGCATGCTTTTACAATACAGCGATGAATAAACCCAAAGATGTTGACTTTTTTTTCAGAGAACCTAATACCAGATTATTTCTCATTCAATATCCATAATACAAACATCCTTCTTATGGAAGTTGACGTGCTTATCATAAAAGGTCACAGATGAACTCTCGTGTATCTTAAAGGATATACATATTAGGTAGCATGTAGTACTAGTAGAGAAAGGAAAATACCCATAACAATAAAATAATGAACTAATAGTCCATAGAGGCTACGGATGTCTTATCTGTAACTACTGCTAAGGTACAAGTCAGTTATGACAGGAATTTTAACTTCCCAGTCTCTCGAATGAGGTATGCGCCTCCAGAGTGCAGTTTATAGTGGTAATAGACTGGCTGGCCGTGAATAGTAACTGCGTGCTGAGAGCCGCCCCCCCTCCCCCTCCCACCCACTTCATCCCACCCACCCCACCCACCCCCAATACAGCTATATATAGGAGAGATGATAGGTGGTGATATACGCCAGATCGGGGTGTCTAGACCACCGCCTGCTGCATTGATAAAAAGCCTGGGGTAATTAAGTCGGCCTACAATCAAAGTTCTACAGTGGAGGATGAGGTGGTGCGGTGGGGGTAGGGATTGCACATGGGGTAGACTCCATGGGCTGGAGTTGTAGCAACACCACCAGACCTGTGCCCAGGGGAAACAACCATGGATTTTTGTTTAGTCGAGTAAAACATGTATAATCTTTGCCGTGTCCCTTGAGACACTCTTCCCGGCTCTCCTGTTGAGCGACTCAGCGATAAAGATTAAGTGTCAGAGTGCTCAGCTAATTTCTGTTATCCTATCGCTCTTTTTATCCCATCTCTCTTTTCTTTTTCATGCAGCAATCTTACCCACATCCGTATCAAAATATCATTTTACAACCTGTCTGACCTTTGGAACCTGGACCTGGGATATTACGAATATGATATCTGTTATTAAATGGAGAACGTTTCACCATTTCTAATAACCGCATTGAAAAATCATCAATTTTGTTGAAGATATTACCCCTAGTTCTCTTGTACGGAAAATGAAATTTATATTTATGTTTTGAACATTACATTTAATAATTGTCCTTTCTCTCACATTTCCAGGTGAGTACGATTCAACCGAGGGCGACATGGTGGTTTGGTAAAGTATACCTGCCGAGAGGTTCCTATGACCATTAATTTTGGGCCATGACCATTAACTCTGAGCTTATGTAAAACGTGAGCGCTTCACTGCTCAGTTTAGATCATATCTCTATATTAGCCGATTGAGAAGGTCGGAGGAAAGTGTCGATATCCCTCGATTTTGTCGATATTGTGTCGATGCTCTTTCCTTAAATAACCCGCTTTCGAAAACAGCGACTAACCCTTTAAGGACGGCAAAATGCCTCAATTAAGATGTATGTTCATTTTGTCATCATGATGCATCAATGTAGTCCCACCGAGTTCCTCACCGCCGCACTGCGTTCGTGCATCATATCAAAGCCTCGGGAGTGTATCAACCCTGTAGGATCGGCATGATGCATAAATGCAGCACTGGTGCAACCCATGCATCAGGAAGGCAAAGTGGCAGAGTAACATTCTGCTGCCTTTAAAGGGTTAATAGAAATTGGACATATTGGACATGGTAGACACCTGTATCGGTACACAGAGGAGGGGTGGCGTCCACATATTCTGAACCATGTGTGCCTTCGATATTGCGCTCCAGGGACTGGCCTGCTATCTGTCCGAGCAATCCAGCACCTTCGTAGGCGACGCAAAGGGGAAAGAAACAAGATCAATGAGGTGGTTGGGGGGTGATTTACAGTCTCTATCATTGGCCCAATGCCACTCCCCTTAAATTAGGCGCGCTCAGCCTTTTCTGTAGGCGACCCTGCCGTATTTATTGCTCATTGTAGTCCAGACAGAGCTGCTCGGAGCTACTCCCTAAGACTGGGCCGTCACTGAGGCTAGGTTATCTTGCCCACCGCCCTGGGCATGAAATCTTTAGACTGGTGCCCATAAATTGGACCCTTCTTAGGCCGACGGAGAGGCTGACTGGTTCTCAGTAGCTGGCAATATTGTCTCATGAATTCCTAATACGGATGGCATTTACAGATGGGCGTAGATTCGGCTCTGCATGCCGCCACGGCTAACATGTTTATGGGAATTGTCATCGCGATAGAAGTGTGGCCAATCATTCTAATAGCGACCCCGCTATAAGTCATTTAATCGCTCTCCATCCACAGCGCGATCCACCGGGGTATCCATCTTCTTCAGCGGCTAACCGGCCGCCTGACAAGAAAGGGAAAAGAAAAGGTAGGGTGGGAAGAGAAAGGATGAGGGGCTGTGGGAGTGAGGCTCCATGGGTTAAATGGTACGCGAAAAGTACACCGATTCGTTATCCTGTTAAGTAGGATAGAGGATGGAGGGGCCGCGCCCACTTGTAAAGGGGACCCCAGGCACTAGCACCTCAAACACACCCCACTCCAAGTGTCAAGTCAAAATAGCAGTTCCAACTCCAGCAGAATTTAGTGCCAGCAACAATAGCTTTCTGTTTTTGTTCTTCTATCTCTTCCTCAGAGTTCGCGGGGGCTTGGATATTCAACAAGACGATTGAAGTGACAGCCAAACCCAAGCCGACGACGCGGCAGCCAATGTGTAAATAGAACAGAATGCAAGGTTTTAACAGTTTCCCCCATGCCTTCTCATTCGATTCCAGTCGGTTGCGCTGGAATACATTGCCCTACTCCGCATGCAATGGACAATTTCTGGTGATGCGTACAGGAGCAAATAGTTTCTATCTAGCCAAACGCTGTGAGCTGCTCATAAATGCGGCTTGCCTAGAATAGAGCTGTTCCTAACGTATTGACCCTGCTTACTGCTTGTGGGTTGGTCTAAAGGCACCGAGAGGCCTGTTATTACCATAGGCCCAATGCTTGTGCCTTGGCCGCCTAGCTCAGGGCCAATTTGAATAGGCTTGTGGTGCCTATAACTGTGTAGATCTCCTGGCTCCACCATGTGAGAATCTATTACATGCCCGGTGAGGGGTTTGACTCTTGACCTTATCCTTGCAGCACACGCTCGTGGCAGGGTGACATCCGATTGACCTGTTACACCCAATGTCACCCCCTGAAGCACAGCCATTGGTCTCGTTAATTAAGATTGATTTTGGACTTAACTCAAAGTGCCACAGTGTACGTGTGCCTGTGTGATATGTAGCTTGTTTTTTCTCATGGTTTGTCCGAAAAAAGGTATATGAAAATACAGGTTTATCATAGTGATAATATAAGTTTCACCATCATCAAACCCGAATAATATCAATTTGTATTTGCCACCATGCAGTGAAATGTTGGAGTGATATTACTTAATGATAAAGCCGTTTAAAAATAGCAATTTCAAATATGGACACGTTCTCAATTTGTGTAATCAAATCAGTGTTCATAAATAAACCGAGCTTAAAGAGAATATGATGATGTTTTGCCTATAATTGAGCAAAGTAATTTAGATAGAGGGGAGCGTGCCATGGGTAAGTACTCAAAAGACAATTATGGTAATGGTGCCTGTTAACATTTCTATCTGAATTGCTCACATTGAACTTAACAGGTCTATAGTCTGCAGGTCTATATTCTATACACAGATGTTGCCCACAATACGAATGTAACCACTGCCCCATAAGACCCAACACCATCCCCGGTCGACCAGCGGAGACTCTGTAGTACGTCGATAAGGCGTCATGGCGTCGTCTTGACGTAGCGGTGACGACTGGACGCCGGCTAGCTGACAGATATAGACAAGTCGGCCGTCTGTCCTCCTCCAAAGCTGGCTCTCAGTGAGATAGCAACTGTCGCCAATTTGCCGTCCACGGGAGGCACACTCTGGGGGCCTATCTAGAGGGAGGCACATCTAGGGGCTGAACTGGGCTGGATGTAAAAAGGAGAGGGTTAGATAGTGGGGCTGACTACAAGTATACGGTTTGGTGTACCGTTGTTAGTAGTATATGACAGGGCTACATCGGTGAATGTGGATGACAATGACGTCAGGATATAATTAATCGAGTACCCCTGAAATCCCTGAAATCCCTGAACTATTCTCATGCCCCATGCACAGCATGGCGCTCTGGTGACACATACCTATATTGCGACAGGCGTTAAACTCCATCTAAACGGACTTAATCTTTCCAATAATCATATTAGACATATTAAGATGTTTGAGCTCAACCAGGAACTGAACCTTCTATTTTCAGATCTGTGCTAAACTGTGTCAACTTAGCCAATGGGGACTGTTGTTGTAGAGGTCAATATGCCTTCAAATAGCCCTATCTAATGTAAGTTTGAAGATATCAGTAGGATATAAAATTGGCTTCGATGGGGGAGAAATGTCTTTAATGTACAGGGGTGTTAGTGTTGATATTGCAAGCAACTGTACGTTTTGGTTGGTGACATTGTTGAGGATAGCCAGCCAGAGTCAGTGGTCGTTTATATGATCGGTTATTGGGTCATGTCATAACCATTATGTTGACAAAGCTGTAACTCAAGCACAGGTCTCTGAGGGACAATAAAGGACAGCAAGGAGAGATGTCTGGCCAATTAAAACTGTGCCCAATGGGAAACTCTTATGAAGGATTCATACTTACCTTCTTACAGTATGTATGGGAAAGGTCATCCATACATAGGTTAGGATGACATATCACATAGGCAGTACAGGATAGTAGAATGTTTTCCCAGTCGATGCCGGCGTATCCTCACCTCTCCTGAGCGTTCACCGGACAGGAGGACGTCCGACACCGGCTTACGCCTGAGCCGGTGGCAGGTTAAGGGTTAAAAGCATTCACATGGTCGCCCGAGCCTGGCCTGGAGGCCGCTACAGTTATTGCAGGTGGGATTATGATTAGTAGGTCACAACTCCTGTAGCCACACCCAGGAGGATCAGGAAGGGCAGCAGGGGTTGGGGCAGGAGGCAGGGTACTGGCACGGGGCACTAGAGAGTGGAAGGCCCCAAATGGCCCCCAGTCGGCGCCGCATGGCGTCCCTGGACATAACCAGATAACAAGACCAGGGTCTTGATGGTGGCTGCTACCCGCCCAGGAGTGGACCCTGGAGTACCACACATTGTCTGATCAATTAACACCTCCACAGCACTGACCTTAATGGCCCTCTTGGAGGCCACCCGGGCCAGAGGCTATCTATAGGGGGCAGGGCAGGGTGAGAGGATTGTCCCCCTGGAGGGCCTGACAGGGTTGGTGTTATCTCCTGAAGCAGTGCAATGCCCCCAAAAGAGTTATAGCACTAAAGGTGCCACGTCTAGATGGTCTGGGCTGCAGGGTGGAAATAGCACTGGCCGAAAACTGCTGCATCTCAATACAAGACAACGACGTATGCAATATACCCAGGGGCATTACAATCCCCATTAAACCATACCGCAAGGGTGTCCTATTGTGTGAATACTATATGGCATTTTAAACAACACTCACAGATATATTAGGGTCTGCAAAAACGAAAAGGACCCTAGATCTGCGTGTAACGGTGGTTTCAATATGTAGCCATATATAGCAGGAGATATATGTATGTAGTCAACTCCATTTCCCTGTGGGCGTTCTCTTAATGGGTTTCCATATTCTAAGAAACCTGTAGGAACGTTAAAAGTTGAAGTATCACACATGGGAGTATGTGACACTAAATGTCAGTATCCTTAACAGAGAGACATGTCCATTTTTATCGTGGTTCATATCTGCCCTATTAATCTGCTCTTTTTATATATCAGTGATGGTAACTTTGTTTATGACGATGAAAGTGACTAAGTTTGATGTAAGCTAATTTCGCTGTTAGAGTAAAGGAAGCAAGCATTTAGGTTTCTTATACCTCCAGTGACAGCATTATGACATCAAAGTCAAAGAGTGCACTAATGAGTAAGCTGATACATGACGGCAGAGACTTGCCCTGAAGGGGGCCCTTATCCGTATCATATGTCATCATTACAGGGCCAGCATGATCATCTTCTGTTTTTTCATGAGGTCAGGGGATCCCATCGACCGTCATTGCTTTAAGGAAGGGTTGATGTCTGCATTGGCTTATCTTGGCACAAGCCAACAAGCCATCATTAGATGTTATAGGATGATTAACTGGAAACTGTTCTAAATATCATTACATCTACCAAATAATATCATGATGTTGCACAGACAGCTTGTTAGATGTAGCTTATATTAAATGGCAGTAAATAGAAGGATTTATTCGCACCAGGTTGAATGTTTTTATCTATAGCACATTTTGCAGCTCTAGGTTTATTATTGGTGGCATCATGTTCATTCTGGTTGGAATCGTTATTTTATTATGAGCTGCTAATCCCCTGACATTACCAAAGGTGAGGGATGTTTGTGGAGAACGAGCATTATCTCACATTACTTGTTTTAGTACTGTGTCATAACAACAATTTAAGGCCCTGACCCAGAAACAGAATATCGAAATATAAGGCCCAGAGTACCACTCCGGATCTCCACTGATCTCCTGCTTGAAGGGCAGCAAGACTTGCACCTTTAAACAAGTCTATTTAAATAGTACCAGAATAAGGCAAGGCTGTCTGGCGACGTCTTACCCCGGGCGTCTTACCTGCTGAAAAGTCCCACTTTCTCTGCACTACTAACAAACAGTCGGCAGAATATTGACCGTTAAGGTCTAAATGTAGAATATTCTTCCATCTAAATCACTGCTTCGGGCCTTTCCGACTATTGTGGGAAAATAAGGCTGTTTGTCAAGTTCCTAGATGCTAGTCTAGAGCTCAATCTAAATACGGTAGATTTTATATTGGCTAGTAATTACCAGCGAGTACTGTATTACTCGCTGACGGTGCGACACCCATGCTGGTTGTCTGGATACCGTAAAAGCGTCAAAGATGTAACACATGGGGTATAATTGGCTCTAGACATCTACACCATATACATATGAAGACTGATTTGGAGACTTATTTGATATTATACACACTTTGTATATACTTTATCTCTAATGGATTGGAAGGGGATATTGCCCTATGTGTTTCACCTTATCAGCTGGAGTAGGCCTGATCTAGATTGAACCCTGAGCAGTACAATCGTTTATACCAAGCTGGTATATAGCTTAGTAGCAACATGTATACACTGGATATCAAGACCCATAACCTCACATCTCCTAGTTTGAAGAAGACCAAGCTATTCGCCTCTGACCCTGTTAAGCAATATATCTTGAGGAATCATGCCAACAAATCATCCACCCTCTTTTATATACACAGCGCCAACAATGGCCTCTATCGTGGTTCAACGCCCTGTTGGCTATGATAGCAACTTATCTGAGGTGTATGGAGCCCTGCCCCTGTCCTACATCAGGCAGATAATGCCTCAAGAAGTGGGCCGCAGCCAACAAGTAGCAGATAAGACTACTGATCATGTGTCCAGCCGTGCCAACGGTATCAGTTTGTCAGAATGGATAGGGCCACACAGAAAAGCCTTGGTGGAGGGATCGGCGATACAACGTCTACAAAAAATGCTGGCTGAAGGGTTCAGCCTTTTGGTTTAACAGGGAGTGTTTCTTGAATACTTTATTGACTAACTATATATGACTCTGCCACATTCAAGTATTTGGCCAATGATGCATAGATTGATATGAGCGGCCTGTTATCTTATCATAGTTCTCTCTCCAGAATGGCTATATTCATTCGGTCATTCAATTCCGCTGATTCATCATTGTTTTTTTTCATAAATGCCTCACTTGCTTCTGCCTTAATATGCCACCGGTATCCTAACCCCTCCATTCGGCAGGTTAGCCGATTACCTACTCCCACCTAACCTATATAAGGCCCCCTCTATCCAACCTCTCCCGGTATATCTCAACTCTGAACACGTTTGTGTATGGTGAGGGTGGTAGGTGAGTTGATAAAGCAGTGCTTCTCTCTATGATAACGGGGTGTCAGCCCCTGGTCCACTAGAGAATACCACATACAGTGGCCACCTGTGTTCTAGAGAGACTCTGATTAATGCCTACGTAAATGAGTGCTTTGTTTCCAATTAAGGAGACATGACTTCTGGGACTATGCCCCGTCGGCACCCAAATGATGTGTGCCGACGCCTTATCCCCCTACCCACAACCCTAAGCACCAAGCCATCTATCCACGTTAACACATTCAACCCCCTACTGGGCATGTATTGCATTTGAGTGGCGTGTGTACATGTGTGTGGAAGCTAGACTCTGGAAGGGGGGTTGGTGCCATGGTGGCAGCAGGCAAGAACCAGAACCCCCAACTCTACCCCATATATACTGTACATCTGATTCCAATACTCTCCCTCTAGCTGGCTCTATATTGTAACCCTCTAGGACGGCATGATGTCTCATGGATTCCACTTCACATTTTGTTGTCACTAAGCACCAAGGTAGTGCTGGCAAATAACTTGCTGGCACTGCGATGGTGCATCATACCAACCCTTTGTGAGTGTATTAACCCAGTAAGGTCAGGATGATGTATGAATGCAGCACTGGTGAGTTACACACCGGTGCTACAATCATGCCTCATGCCAGCAAAAGGGCATATGGCGCATTAGCGTACCATGCTGACCTTAGAGGGATAAGGCTTACCCCTCCAGTGCCTGCTTTTCCTCTTGATGGCAGCCATACAAAGTAGGAACCACTGTGTTGGCATGTCAGCATACTGGCAGCGTTGCTGAAGTGCAACTGAATGCTCATGTTATTCCTCCACCTCCCTGGCAGTCTAGCGAGCTCGTCCTGCATGGCCACCACTTGATGGCAATGATTCCAACCAAAATCTTTTTCTGTGGTCGCCGTTCTCTGATTTGTGAAGCTGATTAATAACTGTATTCGCCACCTGAATCCAAAGCGAATTCTAGTGCGTGTGTTTTCATTTTTGGTTAAAACCCTTCAATATTTAGTCTGGTTCCATGTTTGACTAGTTAACGAACTCAGAAGTACCCATACTAAAGTCAGCAAAAGGCCGCTTCTTCATTGAAGACCCAATTACAAATGGCACCGCAAGCCATAGTGGAATTAACTGCTGAAGTGAGCTGCCGATGGTAATTATCGTTAACTTCCAGTTATAATGGTCTCCCTTCTATTGTGGCAAGTCGAGTTTGGGTCCTCAAGTTAGCATCGAGCTTTAATGATCAGAATCATTAAATAGATCGAAAAGGAATACGAAGCCGACTGTCTAATCAACGCTTTTATTGTTAACGCTTATTCTTAATTTAATGCATGCTAATATGCAGAGATGCAGAGGGCGTTAATGATATAGCCCAACGATACTCGCCCCACTTATTTCATACATCAGCCCCGGACGGCATGATCTTTGATGTGCATTTATCTCATGATGCACCCGTGCAGCACCTGTGAATAACTCGCCATCGCTGCATGGATGTATACATGTATTACCGATCCTTTAGCAGTGCACATGCTTACTGGTACAACTACGCTTTAGACTGCTTTCCGTCTGTAGCACTCACCAGTCCTGCATCCATGCATCGTACCAATGCAAAGTGCATCCACTATGCTGCATTCAAACGGCTCAAAGTTTATCTCGAGAACAGAATATGTAATCTGACTTGTTTCATGATAAAGAAGTTGAATCTGAAACTGAAACAGATAGGCCCATCCACTTTAATACTGCTTTAGAATTATTTTATTTGCAACGCCTTGGTGTAGAATTCAATCATGCTCCTCAACCAGGTACAAACAGTCTGTTTGTATACGTGTCCTTTAAAACGGAGAATCGGTATTCTTAATCCTGTGAGGGAAGCCATATTGCGTCATATAATCGAATATGGTATGTGAATGATTATTGACATATTCTACACATCTGTTTGTATTACTGTAGAGATGCATACCGTGTTAGAATAATCTATAGAGGTTTCACTCACTGAATTCCTTAATCTTGAAAGCAGTGTAGATTGCCAATGTGATACATGTATTTTACTTTACAGCAGATGTACTTGAATGTGTATCAATAAATATGCAGAAGTAGAATAGTGTATCATTCTAATTCAAGGCAGCTGTTGGGCAGGGGGTTTGAAAAAGGTATTCTACATAATAAGTTCATTGAACTTATCGTCGCCCTCCTCCGATTGATTAAAACTAACCAGTTGTTATTTTCCATTATAACTTGTGCAAGCTAATGAAGGACAGAACTTCCGGATATGGTTTCAGATTTCACTATTAGATAGTGTTTAATTAGAAAATTAATTAGAAAATATAGAGAGGATAGCATACCTTTGTGGATGTTGCCGGCAAAGCATGTCCATAGTGGGGCTATCGCTTCAGTATGGTTTCAGTTTTGTAATTAACATTTAAGTGTATGGACTTAATACGTATAATCTTATTTCAATACATAGCCATTGTAATTGTGTCGTCTCAGATAGGATGCATGGATGTGTACCCTCCCTTCCCAAGATGCAAATTTGCTAGAATGTTCTTTTTTTCTATGTCTGAATCGTGACATAAAAAGATAGGCGAAACGTACGCATTGATAATTATGTTCATAAAAACACGTTAGAAGCTAACATTAGCACTTACATCTAAAATGTATACTAGTATATGCTTCTAAGATAATCCATGCAGTAAATATCTGGAATTGAATTTACCACTGTCTATACCTTAAACAATGAAAGAGGAATCGTCCTGTAAACCATTATTATTTTACAGAAGCTGTTTAAATCAGTACACGCACTTTTAACGTGAATATAAGAAACGATGACAATATTCTTGAAAATTCACAGTAATGCAGTGTGATTTTACCAACATTTTATAAGCAACGGTACACTTAATAAATTATTGGAGACAGATCAGAAAAAAGATAGCTCAGAAAGAGTCTCTTCGTGGGTGGAACTGATCCTGTTCGGACCGAATCTCTCCTTGAAAGCATTAGTTTTTGAGCACAGAATGAAGAGGAAGAGCGACAGTAGGGACTTTTTACAAAGCCAATGAGGGCAGCATCAGAGGAAATGAAAGTAGACGGATGCAACAAGAAATCTGCAGCTTTTGTTACTAACGCCAACCGCAGTTGGACAAATAGGAGGAAACGTAATCTTGGTTACAAGGAGATTGTGGCAGAAACCAAAGCAGTGCCCGCACAGGAGAAACTGTCACTATATTACGGCCAACCGAGTCTCTTGAACCACCTAAGCCACCCACGTTGGTATATATTACATAGCTAAAATGTAATATTTTATAGGGTACCAGATCAGCCATGGTCTAATAAAGTAATAAGGGAAGAGATCAGGCATATCACCATAATATATTATGTATATATTATATATATATATATATATATATATATATATATATATATATATATATATATATATATATATAATATATACGTGTACATATATATATGTATATAATATATATTATATTATATATATAATTATATACATTCGTATACTTGTTGGGGTTTAGTACTGATATATATATATATATATATATATATATATATATATATATATATGATATATATATATAATATATATGTGTACATATATATGTGTACATATATATGTATATATGTATATAATATATATAATATTATATATATAATTATATACATTCATATACTTGTTGGGGTTTAGTACTGATAGTAAAAAGAACGCGGTATTCGTCTATTAATATGGTTTTGTAGCTTTTTGTGATCTTTTTGTGATCTAGGGCCACGTTAATGAGTTTGTTTCATTGGAACTAGTTTTTTTTTTCCTTTCTCATACCTGTGTGTTTACTGGTATATATAGTGACAACAGGCAAGCGTCAGAACCCCAAACTCTACCCCATACATTATGTTCTTATATTGCATGTACAACTGATTTCAATCATCTCCCAGTAGCTGGCTCTATAACACTTTATTGACGGCATTATATCTCAATGATTTGAGCTCATTTCCTAACTTTTAGCTTTTCACCATGCTAAATTCGAGGAGACAGATGAATACAAAGAAATGCCTTCAGTGAAGAATCCAGCTCTTAATTATCACAGCCCAGCAGTGTCACCTGTAGTCACACTAGCATTTTACACTGTTCACTCAAGTACAACTTGCAAAAGCTTACTCAATGCTGCCACCTGAAGTTTGTAATCAGGACTTGAATACTCAATTATTCCCTTTCCCACCAGAAGTTAAAATAGCTAAATTGGAAGTTTACGCTATGTATAATTAGTTTCATCAATTTCCTGAATGAATAGCATATTATAACAGGGAAAGGGGCTTATAACCATCTGAGACATAAATGAAGAAAACGTATCTGAGGTATTATGGCAGCTTTAAGCTATTCTGAGCTATTCAAATGACTGGTAAGGCTAGAGCAGGGGGCGGCATAATCTTCCATTCTGAGCCGATCCAGCAATAATTTCAGCGTGATGTTTTACCCGCCCAGGCGGACATTTTAGGGTGGTTGAACGGTATTGAATCATGGCGTATTTCATCCGCGGCACGTGATGTGAATGCCTGAATCTTCCTTTGACTGTGGGGTGTGGCACTCTGACTGTGTGATACAGAGGAGAGTAAGAGCCTTTGGAACATTGGGAATAATCATTTCCAGGAATTTCCTTATAAGGGAGTTTAAGCTTTCATTTTGTATTTGATCTTTATAATTATCAGTGTACCCACATATTATTCATCATTGTTGTGCCACATTCAGAGAGTATTTCAGGAAATGTATTAATGTGACTGTATGAGCCCTGATTTCATAGCTTCTTGGTCATTAGTGTCCGTAACTACCTTTACTATTCACCTATTCATCTGATTCATTAAGCCATAATGATGCTTGCATATCCCTTTTTATATCAACTCTACTATAATTAAATCATTATCATTCAAAATATCCTGCAATTTGTCGAATAGGGAGTGACATCATTTGAATGAATATCTTCCGGTCCTAGTACTTGTAACCACCGCCATCATATATTTTTCACTTTCATAATCAAACCTTATGTATTGTCCAGTATCCCTATTCACACCCACTATATTTGTTAAATGTTGCTTCGGATGCAACCTTACCCCTCTAACAAATCGTTACCTATAGTCAACCCCCCACATTCCACTACCCACCATGCTCATCCCTCTGTTGTCGGGTTGGCTGGGATTGTTACCACTTTCCCGGCATCAACCTAAACGAATTAAACCAACAACGTGTGGAGAGGGGAAAAAATGACAACAAGGGGGAGGGGGTGTTCGCTTCATTAGAAGTGTGTGACTCCGGACCGGATTACGTTGGCGTCAAAGCGAATCTGGGCCCAAACTGGGACAGAGCACGTGAAAACAATGTCGATCTTGATTTGTCTAATTAAGGCCCTGGTCCTATTGGCTCCATTAATGTTCTCCCTGGGTAATGATCCAGTCTCCAGTTGGACTGGGGGTTGGGGGTTGGAGGGTTCCCTTCATCAAGTACTTTACTATAGGCGTCATCCCATACCCTTTTGGCAGGACTCCAATAGCAACCCAGACCCTCACAGCGAGAGAACCCAAGCGCTTTATGGATCATATTAACACTGACAGGCCAACGAATGGAAGGGGCTGGTGCGAAATCGAAATCTAAATATGTCTAGGATGCCAGTGTGGGAAAAAGAAGTGACAGTGTGAGCCATGAGTCTCGATTTTCCTAATGGAATTCATTAGAGGCCTTGCCTTCTTTCTATCATTATATGCCAATTTGAATTGATCAGGCACAGCTGCGAGTGGGAAGATTTAATATAGCGTCTATTTATCGCACGTAGCTAGGACGCCTAACTGGGTTCCAGCCTGTGTCCCCAGATATAACGATATGAAATTAGTCGTAATGAAATCTATAAATGTGCTTAGACGTACCTGAATTAAAGGCCCTTCGACTGGGGAAGCGAATCGCTGTTCTCCCTAGAACGAGTACCAGGGGCAATCATGCACTCTAAGAAGCTTGATTACAAAAGTGTGCTCCATTTTATTGAACTTTATGGCAGAACGTCCTTTGGTCTCATAAATAAAACATCCTGTCCTCCAGGCTGAGTGTGGTTGGCGTTTCTAAGGGTTCTAAAGTGCTAGCGAAAAGAACTACACAAGTGAGAACATATCGCCCATATTGATGTAGTTTATGGCAGGAAGGGACTAGTCTCCACTCCCAGCCAGCCCCCTTCAGCATCGACTTCACTGGCTGTAGAAGACGCTAATTAGGCTGGCACATCTTAGGGCTTTTAGATGCCCCAACCTAAAACCCTGATTCCATATAACCCTATGTTGTGTTCTTTCTAAAGCCTATCATATGTTTTATGTCCAGGATTTAATAATGGTAAATATCATCAATTATGTGTTAGATGATTGCATTCTCATCTATGTCAGACTCTGATTTAGTAGTCAAAACCAGCTGAGAAAGACTACACACTGACTCTCGGTGCATTTCTTATTTATGGAAGCATGAACTTGTCTCCAGGGATTTAGCTGCTGTCTACATTATTGAGCCGTACAAAAGAGCTCACATGCACCAGACAACCCAATTTTCTGTCAATGCCCATTTTGGGCCAGCCCCTACCCAGAGGGGACATAGATCGTTCCGTTTTCTGGCACTAGGCGTCACTGTAGGCCGCAGAGTGAACACCTCACCATGGTATGAGCTCCTGGTGTAGACTTTCCTCTTGAAAGCTTAATGGTTGCATAGTGCTTTAATGCATTATATGTCCATGTGTGTCGTCATTAAACACAAATGAAGCCGGAGTCAGAGCTGCCCTCAATCACCATGCCAACCCTATGCATCTGATACACACCAGTGTCGGTATGATGCATGTATTTAGCCATAAAGAGAGTATAGCCGCGTCGGGGCTGCATTCATGCATCATGACGAACAAGGGCATATCATAATAATGCACTATGCGGCCCTTAAAGTGATTCATTCTCTACTGGTAGGAATGTAGTACCACATGTATTTGGGGGATTGTGGCAGAGGGTGACCATTGCGTTACTCTATATAGCTGTATAGTGTTTGAGACATAGACCTACCTGAAGGCAAGATGCTTTGAGAGCCGGCCTTTATGAAGTATAATCTGATAAAGGGTAACAAAATGTTGAAGGAGCTTGTGTATGGCTGCAGGTATGTTGGCAGCCGGTGTATCTTGGTAGCCGGTGTCCATAATCGCTGATCCGCACCCTCAGAAAGGTGGGCATCACTGTCGCCGGATGCACTCTCACCTGAAAGCCAGGCAGTCAGTGCCTGACTTGCAGGTGAGAGTGGTTTTGGCGACATTGGCGCGCACTTTTCTGAGGGTGCGGGGCTGCATACTCATAGTCTGCTATATGATGCCCCATTCCTTGTCATGTACACTGCGTACATTCTGTTTTAAATACTCACGCATGTTTAAATACCAATGGTAGTGTGTCTGATGTAGAATCAGGTTTAGCCCTAGTTGATTTTGAGAAGGCACTACTTTACTCCACACCCCTTGCATTCCGATAGACCTCAGGTGATAATCTTGTCCTTCTCCGACATAACAACTGGAGTTATAATCAGAAAAAAATATGCTTAACCATCTAAAATTAGCCGTACTTCTATAATTAAAAAATATATATATAAGGGGCCTTTAGCAAGTCTTGTGAGGGTGATGCTTCTGTGTCGCCAGCTGAGGTTGGAACTGGCACCTTGTCCCATAACTCACAGCCCTATACTCCCACAGACGTGGGCTAGAGATAAACCCTGGAGATCACCCCTCCCCTCCCCCACCCCAACACACAGCACCCCACCCTCCAACATGCACCGAAGCAACCTCGGCCCATTAAGTGTTTAAAAAACATCTTCTGCCTGTCGGCCAGTCGTCATGTAATGACACGTCATGGAGGGTTTATGACGTCATTTAGGAGACTGGGTAACGTCATTGGGTGGCCTGGCGTTGATAATGTGTTTTGTTATGTGGTAGGAACAGGCCGATTTACAGCTATGAAGTGCATGGTGCCTTATTTATTCTTATTTTTCGGCTATTCATGTCAATTCTTGAAGAGGTTTATTAGGGAGACATACACATCTGCTATATGTCGGTATTCCCATGGCCGAATAAAATGAATAGGCATTTAATGTATTGATCACTTCTCATGGTATAGCGACATACTAGTATGTTCTTTTAGATCGTGGCCTAACTATATATTATAAGAACAGAAATTCTGTGCCTCCATAACATTTGATTATGATATATTATGATGCTGCACTGGTTTACTTCATTGGGTTTAGACAGATACAACATTAATCTATCCCATGGAGAGCAATGCCATGGGTCTATCGGGGGACAAAGGATGGTATTGATTTTCAATTGCATAAAGTACAAGAATTGGAAGGCATTGTAGAGTTTTCCCAGACTGTCACTGATAAGGGAAATAATCAAATAATGTATAACTTAATGCCAATTTATAGATTCATATTTTGTAAGTGAAACAGCTAGCCTTTGATTCACATTGGGCGATGAGCTTTGAGCACTTTGCATTTGCCATCCAGCAATTTGTCCTTCCTTTTTATCGGTGTCACCACTGTGTGTTTAATGAAAAGATCCACCCCGAGCAATGATGTGTTCGACATCATTGGCTTGACGGCTGTGAGGATTTAAAACTTCCCAGAGTAAAAAAGATAGGTGTCAGTAGGTGTCAAAGACATTACCTCAGTTTTTCTATGTCTCCTTCCTTTTCCTGTCAATCTTTTGTGTCGTTGAATATTGAAGATGCCCCTACACTCCAGGAGCCATTACCCTTTCATTCATCCTGAATAACTAAGGCATGTTGCAAGTCGATCTTCATCAATCATGAAGGCCAATTCATGGTTGTATTGAGAGCTCTAGTCTTTCAAGGTCTCATTTTCCTCAAGTCGTCTCAATAAATGCAGTACACGCTCCAGTGTTTGGCAATAATTCCATACCAGAGAGCCATAGGTAATACGCTGGATTAAGGAATACCGGAGTAATAAGTATGAACCTCATGTCTGACATGGTACACTTCCAGTCTGGCCCCGTTTAAGAGCTTAATTCACATTTGAAATCAGTAGCGTTGATAGGTTCCACCAACGTAGGAATAGGGCTCTGTTTACCTATTTTCAAATGAGAGTAACCGATCATATCGCGTAGAAAGGTTATACTGAGACCTTTGCAAAATGAAACAAAGTTTATGGGAATTCACCACTTCCTGTTGTATGGGTTATGGATCACCCCATTTAGGCCTTGGGTCTCAGGCCTTGGGCTCCTACCCTCCATCTACGACACACCTTGGGGCTTAAGATATGATACGGGTCACATTACAGAACAAAGAAGGCTGGATCTGGACACTAATAGGATTAGATACATCTCAGGTTGATGCTTCTCTTGGGATGGATTCACTGAACATTGATGATATAAGTTTTAGTTCCATAGAGGGTGTTACCTACAATACAGTCTGCACACAATTACCAGAATAGATACCATAAACATTTTCGACTATAATTAACTAGGACTTTTTAAATTTGAAGTAAAATTAATGCAGTAGATAAGACTCTTGATTCGTTTAGAATATCAAAATTTCAAATAGAATTTAATGGGCTTTATTTTCATGTATAAGTTGACTGAAACAATGAAATTAAAGGGACCACATCTGCCACCTTACCTGCGTCTTGAACTGTTGCTAGCTAAGGGCAGGTGCAAAATGGAGGCATGTAAGAGAGATAAGCCAATGCAATACGACTATCTACCCAATGCAACACGACGCGTGCTCTTATCTTGTACCTAACTCATCTTGCCTACCTGCTGAGTGCGGCTGCCCTTTTTAGATACCTGTGAGCAATGTCTGATAAGCCTTAAGTATAGAACCAGACTACAGTCGGAGATTAGTATTGTTTGTTAATGGGGATTATGCTGCATCTTACATAACACATAATTATCATTGCACAACGAATCCATCCAATAAAAGATAGAGCATTTGCTGATTAATTGCTCAATAGTCACAAAGAAAACTCCTACACGAGTGAATCTAGACGATAATATGGGAACGGTGGATGAAATACGGCAGAAATCTGTTCCAGACGTGCTAGATCGGGGGGAGGAGGGGTAAATAAAACAACACACACAGTTGATATAGACACGAGTAGCTCCGCCTGGGAAAAAAACACATCATATCATAACAGATGTTCTTCCTTGGTTCTTATCTATTAATAGTCAGTTAGGGAATGCTGAGGACTTGATTAAATTAGATCTGCAATTAATTATATCATTTTTTGTGGGTAAGCCATGACCAGTTCTGCATCAGCAACATTCCTCGGAGAAATACAAGTAATGTCATCTTATACCACTCCTCTATAGAGAGGCATAATAGGACGGGTGGTAGAAGGGAAAGATCATTTCCTTCCGGAAGGAAAGGGGTTGTCAATGGCTCTGACATGACAATGCCTCAGGGGGCTCCATGGTTTCCTCTTCTGAATTGTATCAGGCCTTATGCTCTATCCCCTTAGCCACAGGGGGTAGGTCCAACCACACATAGAAAGGGGAAATCACACCAAATATAATTTCCTGTTGGCATATTGCGTTCTCCTCCCACCTCAGAATGCCTTTTTAATGCCACGTCCGATACGTGGCCTTAACCTTAAAGTGAGTGTATCTCAGGGAAGAAGACTTAATTGAAAAAGCAATATCATTTGTTTTGGAATCAAATGTATATAGTTATATGTACGTCTGAGGAATATACTATACTTTCCTATCCGTATCTGCTCACCTAGAGTACTAGTACATCTAGTTTCAGCAGAAAGAAAACGTGTACAGAAATCTGTTTTGTAACATACATTCTCTTCTACTGGGATGTATTTCTCTCTAGTTTAATTTAATATACATTGTTTTGCTTGTACAGTGCTTTTTCGGTATTATACACTATGAAATACAGCTCATCCCCGAAGAACACGGTTCAGTTTCATTTTCAATTATCGGGACCTGTTTTGAAATGGCCTCCTTGGCCTATGCTTAAGGAGTGTTTCAATCAGGGCAAACAAACGTCAAGGGCTAGACACAGGAATTGCATTTGGAGGCAGTCTTGAGGACGTCCACTTTCTCCAGCTCCCACATCTTTTTAATACTATGTGTATACTACTGACGCAAAAGGGCATTGTAGCAGGCACCGGTATTGGTAAGAATCTTCATTACAATGGATTTAGACGTTTGTGAAATGTCTTCCTTGTCATTCTCTTACTAAAAGTATATATCACTTACACAGGGTTGCATGCCAGGATTTGTGTTAAGGAAATCAGAATAATATCAGTTTATATCATAGTTTCAACATATGTATAAATTCTAGGAGCCATAATGGGAAAGGTGCCTTCAAACTGTCAAATTGAGATGATAACCGAATCCAATTCTTCCAGTACCACCTGTGCATTCTGACCACCTTCACAGTCGAAATACTAACCCCTGACTATGAGTATGAGCAATCTGATCAATTTCCAATGGAAGCAGCACAGAATAATTGGCACCTGTGTTACTGTTAGCAATGCCTCAAGTGCATTTTGACACTTCCAGCCAGCAAGCCCACAAACGAGAGGAAAAGTACATGCCCACAGCCATGTCAGCACGAGAATTCCCCTCCTACCTCCCAGATACTGTCATTGGCCATTGGCCAGATTAAGATTCACAGCAGAGCCTTGTGATGGCCACTCCCTTCAGCTGTCAAGGGTCATTTATCCTATCTGAGAGCTACTTGTGTTGAAGGACGTGTCATGTAGACTCGAGCCTGCACCAAGACAGGCGAGTGGCTCCACATGGCACACAGCCTATAATGTGGAGTTAATGGTTCTGCTAATACCTGGGGCACAGATCCTGTGGACGACTGCTGATCATCTGCCTTACCACTCTGTACGAATGACAACAGTCGGGGGCTGGGGGTACCTTCTTCTTCCAAAAAGAGCAGCTCCTTCTCACCCTAGATATATTGTGGGAAAACCTACTTAGAAGCAGGAGCCTCCACTCCATGAAAGGGCTTTACCATGCAGAGGTCATCTAGCTACTGCCATAGCACAGACCGAACTGTGCATACCCTATGCTATGGCCATCACAGCCTCCACCAACCCAGGCCCTGATAATCATGTCCCTGGGCGGTGCAGTGCTTCCCAAGAGGATAATCCCAAACAGCCCCCTGTACCCCCTAAGAGGCCATCGAGGAACAAACGCACCGATCAAGGAATAGCCAGGCAGGTTTGAGCCGACAGGTCGTGCCCTTGTCCAGACATTAGCTCAGGCCAGTCACCTGTGGCTTGGCCTTTTTATTTGTAGTTAGTCTAGGGTGGGGGCTGGGGATCAATGGGTTGCGAGTAACAGATGCCCTGCTGTTTGCTAATCGCTGCCCTGCTTGTTCTACACATTGCCTCGCACCGGCCACCAGAGTTGCCCTGACCTTTTGCCAACACACACTTAACCTGTGTCATTTGTCTTAAGGAGGTAATAAAGGCTGCCCGTGACCTTCCCCGGTGTCGGCAGTCAGCGCCCACTTCCGGGCTTTAAAGTTAAGCGGATTCCTGGTTTGAAAAAGGGCTCTTGGCCAGCGCCAGTATCAATGTGGTCGTTGGTGGGGGGCAGGGGGTGGAATGAAACTGATGAATAGATCGATCCTGGTTAGGCTGGGCTGGCCAGTCGGGCTGGTTAAGCTCTAGGTTAGATAGAGGGGTCTGGGATACATTTACCCAACTTGGACGGACTTGGAAGTGACAAATCAGTGACTTAACTAGCTATAGTTGACTTGAAGGGGACTGATGGGTGATCTATACATGGATGTCGGCTCTTTATTGTCAGGAAATGTTTTCCCACTACATGTATAGACTGCCGTCTGCCCTATTCTACACAACCATTGGATTGGTCTGGATGCCAATTGTGTTACTATGCCAGCATCGTGGGTTTGTCCTATCAGTTAATGGGGTCCTAATATAAAATCTTAAATTGCTTCTCTCACTCTGCAGATACAAAAAATATCGGGCTGACGTATCAGAATTCAGATAGTTTGGTGCGCCTTCCAAATTCTCAAGTAAAGTGGTTCCAATTCTGGAACAGACAATCTGTCTGAAGATGTAGTACCGGATGCCCCCGCTAGGATCGCTCTTGTCGGTATCAAGATGGCGGCGTTAAGTGGGCTTTCGTCCTTATCGATCATGGGAACGAGGCTCAGCGAGACTTGGCGAGAGAGCGCGAGATCACGGTGCACTCACGTGACAGCGTGCATTGGCCCTCAAACAACATTCGTCTGACAACTATTGACTTTTTCCTCCAAGATTCAGGTGCTCTACATGTGCGTGTCATCGGGTGGTTCGGCCTTCCTTTCTGAGGCCATGCCTTTTTGGGTCCGAGGTCCTGATGGGGAGGTTGATCAATGATGGATTCCTCTGGCACTTAAAGTTGAGCTCTGCAGGAGAGGCATTGTCAGCTACAGCTACTCCTGCTCTCCATTCTTCCGGAATCATGGCCCGTGCTCCCAGTTTAAAGACCTCACCCAATCACCTCCCCCCGCCCCCCACCTGCTGTGCCGACCCTTCCTCTACTGCAAGATAAATGCTGTAGTTTGCCCTGTATCGATCAGAAGTTGCAGTTCTCCCAGGAAGGCACAGCTAAAGATCTATATTTATTTATTCTAGGTACATATAGGCCTTACGTTGGCACTACATGCCTGCCACTCTACCCCGACTTTGGGCTCACCCTGGAAACACGACCCTCTTTTAAAAGGAACAGTTCAAATATTTGGATATTCCTATCTAAACGTACAGATGTGTTTAGCTAGAAAGTAGCTACGAGAAAGATGTACATAAAACAAACACTTTCCATGTGACCAACAACTGCTCATTACATTTGATACGAGGACAAATGTGAAAATGCTTCAGTCGATAATTTATATCCCATGCTAATTTTCCAAACCATACCGACAAAAGAGCAAATTTATACTCAAATGTCACATTCATTAGTAATTAGCCATTGATAATTTTAGCAAACTCTGAGTACTGTATAGAAAACAAACCCTTCCCCTTTCCCTCTGAACCTTTGCTCCATGGTCTATATCACTCACAGAGAGTTTCATAATGCACTTAGGTAGGCCTTCTCTCTGACTTTAAAATTCAATATAATTTTATGTTCATGAAAGAGGCTTGAATAATACAATATCTACGTCGAACATATATGCTATGTAGTCGATGTAGAATACCTTTTTTTTCAAATCCTTGAAGAGATTTCATATATATATACCATTAAAATGCATGTAAATTATTTCATTACCTACACACTCTTGGATTTATCGACCTGTATTCCCGGATATAATATTGAAAATCAAGGTTTACATAGTGAGCCCTTTAAGGACTCGTGTCCACTATGACTCCGAGTGTATACATGTAACAGTAACCAATGTGGTGTCGGTCACGATCTTGTTGCCTACGTCATGTTCCGCTCCCCTCCTTATGTCACACCACCGTCACGAAGATCAAAGACGGCACCGGCAACCGTGTACACCAATAAAACCCAATTACCGCCGCCACCAGATCCCTCCGCCGACGTGTCAATGTGCGGATCGATACACCAACACTGTCGCCCCCTACCAGCAGCGATTGGTACTATTGGTCTTCTTGTTTGGGTCCTGGCGCGTCTGTCTTTGCAGTCCTCTGACCAAAAGTTTCTGTAGGCTTTCATGTATCGACCTAACAATGTGCAAGGAGAGGGAACATATCCCTGGGTGGTATATGCATGGATTCTTGTCTAGTGCAATAGCTCAGCCGTGGGTACACCATCGATGTAGTCCTACACGTGTTGTAACGATTAACGAAAGGAAAGGGAAGAAGGTGGAAAAAGATGAGACACATATGACTTCGCAGGCAATTCTTTGCGGTACCTTTATCTGAAGTCTGATTCTGTTCCACACAAAGTGCTTGAAATCAGCACATCATGCACATTTTATAAATTGCACCATTACAGGTTACATCCACCTATATACACAGGTGGGATATAGATACATGTAATGTAAGGTGAGAGTCGTGGTGTCAGTGGTATACTGCATCCAGTGTACATGGAGAGGGGTGTCGGTTCAGCGTATCCCAAATAGTAAAAGGATACACAAGACTATAATCCTCTCCCTCTCTGGCCTATATATGCATTTATTGCATCCAAAAGAAAATCAGGTCAAAGAGGTTGTTGTGTGTCCTTATTGATGCTACAAAGACTTTTACTTTACAAAGGAACTGGATTGTACGCGCGGACCCTTGATCTCAGTACTAGGCCATGATGTCAAGTATATAAAGCGTCAGTTATGAATGGGCCTCAATTTAAAGAGAATATGTTAAAGCTTCACGATGCAAAGGGTAGGAGATGCAAGGGAGGGATACAAGTAACATAGACAGCTGATGAATAGAGAACCCTATTAGCCTAGCGAAATAGGGCCAGCTTGTACACGCGTATACATGTAGTAGCTAGGGACTGAGACAGAGGCCAGATTGACTATACTACTAACACCAAGATTACCATAATAGGGCATACATAAGCCAACCCTTGGATTAGCGTGGGTATGCTCACGTCCGGCACAAACTGACACTAATTTGCTGGGAGGTCACTAAAATAATGCAGAGCTCTCTTCAACATGCCGTCGGAGCTGAGACGTTGGGGATTGTTTTTACTTGGGGGCGAGGGGGGGGGGGGGTGTTATCGGTAAGAGACTATCGGGTCTTCACAAACAGAACTTCATATTAATTTTAATAGGGTAAGAGGCGTTTTCTTTTACAATAAAAAGTGAAAGATATTTTTTTAGTTTGGTTTAAAATCGATATTTATATCACATTTTAGAATGAAATAAAGTAGAACTATAGACCCCAAAAAATTATTTCTGTGACGCGCACGGCGATGAAAACCCATTTTCTTAAAGGCTATAAAGGAAACATGTTTCACGAAAACCCACATCAAATCCCTGTCCTCGTACTCGCCCATAGTCCAACCGCCAACTGTTCCGGTTTCTGATAGAATAGCGCTGGAATTGTTTGCGAGAGAAAGCCAGAAGTAATTATGTCAGGAAATGGAACTGCAGGCCCACCACTGCCCTGAATTCTGTCATAGTTCGTTAGCCCTGGGCGCCAAATCGTCGATAGATGCGATCAACACATGCTCAGGATATGGTGAGAGTACAGTCACGTGAGTTGGCCGGATCTCGTTGCAGACCACGAGAACTCCCGAGACACGTGAGTTGGATGACCTTCCGCTGGATGATGATATTAACGAAATTTGGTGTCAGAGAGCATATGAGTGAAAACAAGATGGCGGTTTCTGATAAGTTTGCAATTTTGGAGAACGTTTACAGATGACGTCCACGAGGGTGTGTGTGCGCGTGGGGAGGGGGTGTCTCGGGGTTTAGTGACTGAAAAGTGACAAGGGGATTGGGGGTTGGGGTCTTGAAAAAGCGTTTAAAAATAGGTGTCGTCATTTGTGAACGTTCCCTTGATGTGGCCAGGTGCAGTGCAGCACTAAAACACCTATAGTGAAACTGTAAACCACAATACGAGATAGGTGTTTGGGTTACATTATAGTTCATTTATCAATCCCCGTGTGCGACGGGGGTGCCAACACGTTGGCAGTTCTCTGCACTGCTGCCGCCATCTATGGGGCGGGCGGTAATGTAACTGTCAACTGTAGCATGCCGGGTCCCGAAGCAAATTGTTACAAGTGACTGCCGCCTTGGAAATCAGTTTATCTCAGCCTTAGCTTTGTTATGGCTACTAGTCATCCTGAAAAAATCTACCCCCAGATCTCTGTCAATGCATCAATACACAAGCCACACCTGCTCTCTCTCTCTCTCTCTCCATTCTAAAAGAGCACCCCATATTAATGTAGATATATTTCAACGTTCTGACAGTCATGCATATGAGTAGGTTGCTGTACCGTAGTATACTGCAGGGCGTATGTTCATAGAACACATGTATAATATAGGATATATGAACAGGCAAAGTCGCATACATCAGGTATACATTCTATTCCCAACATCAAATTTCATTTCCTTGGATAGTGGCTGTGCTATTGATAAAGCGTGAATTAACCAGTGTTAATAACTCATTGGCATACATTGTAATGGAATTATGCTGTCCCAGCGTGTAAAGAGTTGGCAGTGCCAGCACAGGCTCGGCAAAAAGCCAAAAAGGCATATAAGGCTCTGTTTTATGATAGGATCCTTGGGAGGGGGCACTTGATTTTTTTACACAGGTGTGCGGCTGGACCTCTGACACCCTATAATTACTTTTGTTAGGGCGATTTCGATCCCAAAAACATACCAAAAGCTCAAAAACCATTTCCTCGGTGGGGCATTTTTGGCCAGAAAGTTTTTTAGGACAATCTGCAGGATTTGTGCGAAAATCGGGATATTTCAGGGGAAACTTGGAAATTCGAGTGAAAACTTGGAAATTTGGTGAAATATAATACCCATTTAGTGCAATTTTCGTGAAATTGGACCCTTGCTAGGGCGACGTTGCACTTTAAGTTACCTTTCCAGCCTCACACATGTGTATTCTAAATACATTGTATATGAAGTGCCCCGCCCCCTGGGAATGGGATGCTGTAATACATGCATTAAACAATAGATGTACATGCCCATGATATATTGCACATGCCTATGACGAAACGTATGTATAACCCATCCTTATGACATGACGCTAAACTATGTCAATAGCGAAGGAACCGGTGAGAAAACCAATCTTTAGGAACATCACTGGGGTCAACCCGGATGAGTGGTTTATGGTCGCACCTGTAGATGGCGCTGACAACAACACGTGACCATTTTATGTCACGTGTTAATGAGAAGGCCCCCTACCGGCAGCTGCCCACAACCTCTCCCTTCCCGGTCACGTGGTCTCCAGCTGCCCCCACCCACCGATATGTGAACGCCAGCAGCACCTGGCGGCCTAACCGCAAAACAATTTTCGGCTCATCATTGCCGACTGAAAGCGAGGCTTGGGAAAAACCCATCCCAGAAAACGAGAATGAGGCTCGGGTGGATCAGGTGATTAGCGCCAGGGGTGGGTGAGTGTTGGGTTTGGCAGAAGTGGGTAATAGGAGGAGGGGGTGCAGGGTGCAGGGAGGGGTCGGTGAGTTAAAGGTAGCCGCTGCTGTAGGCATTTGTCTTGATTTGCAGGGGTAGGGATGGGAGACAAGGCGTTAGCCGGTTGGCCACCTCCGGATACCCGATTGCTAGACTATTGAACAGTTTAAATCAGCCTCTGGTTGGATCCTAGGGTACACGGCAAGTCATTGTAGGGCCATTCAATCTTTACTCCAGGGAGACAGAGTGACACACAAAGAAAGTGCGTATATATAGTGGAGGAACTGCGAGCTAGTGGTACATGTATTTAACACCATTTACATTCAATACATCGCTATTCGACTGATTAAATAATAGACCTCGATAATGATGCTGATTTATTGTGTTTTTCTCATTCTCTCTATATATATATCACCAAAGCTTCTACCCCACACATAGTTCAAAGTACACCGGTCTATTAATACTTTGCGAGATCCACCACCAAGTGTACAGATAATTCGTTCCACTGTGGAAGATTGATTCAGAACGGCATGCGTAGTGCAACTGACGAAGACAAACCGCGCTCAACCTAAGCCTGCTTCTGATTCGACATTGATGGTCTTTTAACATGCAGTAATCTACTACACATACGAGTAGAACCATTTTGGTAATAATGACCTTGGTTACCATGGTTACCGTTAAGTATCACGGTGCTTATATGGGTCTTACGACCTGGTGAATAGTTCGGGTGTTTGTCCTTATGCTCTCAACATCACATACACTTTTTTGCAGTCCTTAACATCACATGTCCTGAGCAGCTCTTTTAGGGTGGGATAATGTTAACGTGTTATCCCTGGTCGAATTTACTCGCCAGGGCTGCATTCATACATCATGCCGATCCCTCGAGAGTGCATCAATCCCTTGTGATGTTTGGATACAATTTCAACAGTGGTGATTGAGTTACTCGATCGCCAGAACTGCATTCATGCATTATGACGACAAAGGGCATGTGATACATTAAAGCACTATGCGACCCCCAAAGCGTGAAGCCCTGAGCAGATTTGAGCACCTGATAACTCTGAGTCTCCATGAGCAGCTCGGTTCCAAGTACAGATAGCAGCCCCCCTGTTGCTGAGTGGAGGAAGTAACATGAGGACGAGCAATTGTGAGCCAGTCATGCGAGCTGCTCGTCACTCTATCTCTGGCGACCCACCCGCACTAATCCAAAACTAGATTTAATTTGTTAGACTTAACTGATGCCATTTATTATTGAGGGTTCCTAGCATCAGCAGGTGTTCTTTCTTGCAATTCTGTGGCAGAATTTCGAGTTGTCGCTTTAAAAAAATCCAATTACTGTCCTGATCAATTTTTGATGACAAAGGGAATTCTTATGTGTCATCTGGAGAGCTCTAACATCGCCTGATGCCTTTCACTAGTGGGGTTTTATAGCATCAGTTGTCGCTAAGGTCTAGTGAAGCCTTGCCTAAATATCCCTGTTCATTTATGTCATCTACCGACGAGTGTGAGAGGTCGTGTGAAATTTCTCACCCATAGGAGCTGACACTTTATAACTTGCTCATTGTTATTAATGCTGACACATAATGACTCAACTAAATGTGTTGATAGTGTGTAGCTTTAAATGTGTCGGTCCATTAACACTTCTTTCAGTTTAATAGCATCATCACAAATGAAACACAGTTAATTTGAGATACCATTGATGACTTATAAATGCTAATGGTCTATTAGCTGTCATCCTAATGGTATATTAGCTGTCATTCTAAATCTTTAAATGGTACTACAAGGCAGTCAGTTGGATAGCAGGATGTGCTTTAACGTTAGGACAAACGTTAACCATTCAACGACCGCATACTACTTAAAGTAACTTGTTATGATAGTGTAACTGGTGACTCCATTCATGAAAAATGTTCATCTCTGATACCGGTTACTACAAAGAAAACCCTATGTTGTAAAAAGTACTCACTAGTGATGGCTTTAGAGTGATCATTTTGATTGTGTTGAGGGGTAGTACCATTGTGATATTTAAAGTGAGCATAAGTGAGGACCCAGGTTGTCAATATGATCACCTTTGCTTCTATATCTATACACAGGGACAGGCCTGCCCCCCCCCCCAATCATAGAGGAGGGAGCATGCCTGAATGCAGCCCTGGCGAGTTACTCGCCAGGGGTATATCTATGCATAAGGACGTCAAAAATCATAATGCATTAGATCACTCTGAAAGTGGTAACAAGATTGACTGTGCCATTGGCTATCGGTGTAAAGGTAGGGAGACCCTCAGGCTCAGGAAAGAATTGCATAATTAGTTGACTTAATTATTACATAGTCTGATAGAGGTCAACGTTTTAACGTCGGAGTTACTACATACATGTATCTATAATAGGTTTATACCCTGATGACGCCGATCCGGTTATCTTGATCCGAATTGAGGTTGAATTAACAACCATTGTGTAAATTACTAATAGGACTATTCCATGTAGCGCACAGCGCTAACTAAATTACACCACGCATTGCACGTTTATGTTAAGTGGTTCTATAAGATTATGAAACAGTGATTTTTTTATATATCTTCTGGGCAAACTATTATCCTATGTATATAGATATAGAAGCAGAGAACAATACAACATGGTAGAAAATGGTATATGGATAAGCCAATGGAAATGTTATGGTGGTTGTGGATTATAATTATTTTCCTGGCCATATGACTACCTTATATGTGCGGCTTATTCCATGTCAATTCAACCGAAGGCTCCTAGGTGACCACTTCCGATTTTCGTATAAAAAATATTCGGATTAGCCCATGCTTCCATAATGCCTTTAACCAATGCATCTGTCATGTACACACAATACCAATCCTAAGACAATGAGCAAGATATAAGCCTGATCAGTCAGCATGACCTCTGACATAGGACGGCTCAGCCAGACCAGTCTACCTGCTGTAATGGCGGCTAACCTCCACATCATGTTGTACAATACATATAGAGCGCCATCAGAGGCGGCAGGACCTGTGTATATGTAATAGTATAAGTAGAGAGACTGGACCCTAGGCTGGATCATCCCCATACCATAAGGCGGCTTTGTGCCGTATCCCCCAGACAGCCCCACCTGCCAGCCTCCCTCTATTATCGCCCACAGCATCTTCACCTCCTATTGCCCTTCGGGGTCCGATATATATTTCTTACAAGAACAGCAGCCTCACTATAGGACATTCTGCTGCAGGGGAAAGCCAATATGGTAATGGCGTGTCTGCTTATGCCCTCAAAGAGAAAGAGCTAGAAGAAGCAGAGGCTCCCCAAGATAGGGAAATATTATTCGGGTCATTCTGTTATATGAATGATTGATGAGGCTTGGGTCTGTGGCTGGAATAATTCCTGGTCAAATGCAGTGCTGTCTCGGTATAATGCCATGTGATATGGCCCAGTGTGCTCTTTCGTTCTGTGTGTATCATCTTTTTTTAGTTTGGACTGGGGCTTTTGAATTTTAGTAAAGCCATATCTGACAAGTTCCTTTTCTAGAGGCCAAGTGTTACTTATACCTCTAAGGAACGCTTAGTGTTTTAATGTACAATGCCCTTTCGTAGCCTTTTAGAGGTGTATCAACCGATGTGGATTCAGTGATGCATGAATATAGCAATTGTGAGTTACTCGCCGGGCTACATTTATGCACCATGATGACAAAGGGTAGATACATTAAAAGGCTACGCTGCCTTTAGAGCGTCAATGTATATTCTCTCTTGGTCATTCACTGTGGCCTTCTTGGAAGAGTAGTATGTCAATGTAGGATAGCCCACTCTCTCTGGTCATTGTACCTTCCCTTCCCTTTATTAGAAGTTTCCTAGAATCACGAGGATATGCCATGGAACAAAATAAAAAAGTAGGATACGTGAGTGCAATTCAACCTGTAACTTGTCCACAACCCAAACGTGTATATTGACAATAACTCAGAGGCACTTGGTGGGAAAGCAGGGGAACTGGGGAGGAAAGAACCATGCCACTGTGAACAATACCGACAAGGACGAATAGACACAAGCTCCACAAACAGAGTAGTCACCCACCCAATCCCATCTCGGAGAACTGATGTACAGATAGCCGGCCTGCAGTCAATAAGACACTGGAGGAAGGGAAGGAGAGGAGGGGGAGGAGGAGGAGGAGGAGGAGCGACAGAGATAGGGGCTCTCTACCAGTAGCCACACAGTACCGTCCGATAACCATGCCGTGTGAGAGGCGGACGGCGCAGCCCGGGGGCCGGTGCTGGCCAGTTGTGGACACAGACAGTCACGCCACAAGTCGGGCCGGCCTTATCTCCGCGCATCACCAGCTGCTCGGCAGCTGATGGCGAGCTGCTCATGCGATAAGAGCTGCTCCCGAGGTGTGCACGTCCCTCAGACAAAACAACTCATTAGCCGCCGGGAGGACACCAATAATGCATGGCAGCTCCCGGGGCAGGCTTGTTACTGGCAGGAGGGAGCCCTTCACTCCAACTCGGAGCAACTCAGAGCTGTCTGCTCTCCTGACCCACATACCATGCTAAGGGCTCTACGGGGTTCAAAAGCTGCAATTGCTCTTGCTCTTTGTGAATTTCTTCATTTGTTTTAATCAACCCATAGCGGGATTCGTTTCCGGGCTGATGACCCTTCTTTTTTCAGGACTGCATGCGTTTTACAACATCCTTTCGTGACTCGTACCAAATAATTGCAGGAGGAACTAAAACCGGTCAAAAAATGAACTTCCCCAACGGTTTCCTAATTAGGTGGGGGTAATTGGTTAGGAAGAAACGCAGCAGAGGTAATAATATTTACGAATACAACGTGATCAATCTATGTAGGCTTCGTTCTAAGATCCCATACATTATCCCATCCTGTGTTTCTGATGAGGTTTGTGACAGTTAATACAATATTACAATACCGGTACCACAACAGCCACACACGGGAAGCCATATGATTATGACGGCACAGCCACACGACTCTATGGCTTCCAATGATGAGACTAGCACGGCACCAGTGTCTTTATAGACATTGGTTCTGCAGATGTAAGGACATTACCAGTACATTGTATTTTACACCATGTATATATACAGTCGGCCCTCACTTCCTCGAATTTGGAAAATGCAGTCAACCCTCACTTCCTCGAACATTTACTTCCTCGGATCCCTCACTTCCTCGGACAGGTGTCTGGTAACCTCCCCTATATGTGCTATTATATTTGGAGTTAATTCCTCGGATAATTTGCTTCCTCGGTCATTTTTCCTTGCATTTTCCAATTCGAGGAAATGAGGGCCGACTGTACTTACATGTGATGTAACAACTAACAAAAATACGTTATTTTATGTCAAAATAACGTTATCAACGTTGGATAACGTTTTGCCACAATAGGGAGCCATAGAGAGACATTATTTGTGTAACGATATTTTCCTTACTGTGAAGGTTAGCAATGATCATATAAAATATCTACATTTATAGCAATCAAATATCAATACCAGCCAAAGTATTTTTAATTGAACTATTGATGACACCCAAAGTAATGAACAGCCTACCATTCTGCAATTCCCCGCTGCTTCATTCGATTCCATACATATAGGAGGTTCATAGGCAGATATATATTAGGCAAATCAATATTGTAGATCAGTTGCTCCCATAATATGATCGAATTTCCTAATCAAACAGAATCGATTGGTGCTAACAGTCTAGCCACCAACCAGTTGGGTCAGTAATTCTACCTCCCTCAGACACACTGAAGGCTCAATATGGCCAGATAAGAGGCGGTGTGTGGCAATAAATGACCCTCATGTTGGGTGTCCCACTCTTTTCAAGTGGCCAGCTATTTGGGAGATCACCTTGCTCTAGTGAGTCTAGAATCTCTGCTCGTCCACTTTGGGGTCCAATTACTTACCACTCGACTGGCAATTGCTTTAAGGCCCAGAATGGAGAGCTCCTTGTTGATGTTGTAGGGGGCCTTGTGACGGTGGAGCTCGGTCCACTCGTCCAAACTCCCCCCCCCCCCCCATTCCACATTGGGCTATGGTGATGGGGTATGTTGTATCGTTTGATTATTTAAACATAAACTTGTCACAGTTTCGAATATTATTTATGTAGAGAACGATGCAAATACGTCCCACCGTCATGGAACTGTGTCTAATTACCTCGTTCGCGAGCATGGTGAATGCTTAAATGACCAATACCAAGCCCACAAAAAATACGATTGTTTTTTTTGAGTTTTGCAATTGTTTTATTGATCATCTCACAATATACAAAAAGTGGTTTGGCAAAGTCAACATGTATCAAAGTATCATGATTCAACATATATTCATTCAGATCAGGGGTATACAATGACAAAATGCAATTGATGAAGATAATGATGGAAAATGGATTTGGAACACAAGACAGGACGCACATCGGCTTAATTGAAAAAATAGACAAAAGTAGACAACCCTAGATTAGAAGAATTAGTCGAAATATCATTTGCACCTTGATAAAATCATATTTGCATGAACCCGACAATATTTGTTCATTCATAATCGCTATAATTATGCAGAACTGAAAGTCAGTTTTTCAAAAATAGTCCATTCATTTCTACTTGTATTTCCAGATCACATTGCAACTTCTTTTAATATTTCTGATGCCTTTCATTGCTACTTCTTTTTATATAGCTGATGCCTTTCATAAACTTTTGATGAACGTTGGCTTACACATTATCCGTTCTTACTTTCAGACTGTGATCTGACAATACGAAGCACCAATGGCGGAAATAAAACCGGTACCTTCCATTCACCCAACTACCCCGCAAACTATGAAAATGGATTGCGCTGTGTGTACAAGTTCATCGCTTTGCCAAACGAACGGGTTAAAGTCAAATTTAATTTCTTCCAAGTCAAAGGAGTACCACCAAGGTAGGTCACTTTTGATGAATTCCCATAGTTGCAGTTTGCTTGATAATTTCAGATGGATCGATGCATAGGAATATTGATTAACTTTGGAAACCACATATCGTATCAAATACCATTATATGGAATTCTTCTATATTGATGTGACTCAGAAAAGCTACGCCCATGCCTCATTGGGTATATATGCAAGGGCAGGAATAATGTAGTTTACTGATCTTTAACAGGGAGCCAATGCCCCTGATGTACATGGCATTCTTTAATAGTACCATGAGTGAGACACTAGTAGATGCGAAATTCACTTAATTTATCATGAAAGGCATTTTTTTTTACTAAATTAATGTAAAGTCATTTAGCTTTGTGTTCAAATTGGATGTCATGATTATACTACCAACGATAGAAACCATTACACAAAGGTCATCTATAATACCCTAGTCTGCTACTGAGCAGTTCCAATAACCTCCGTTTGGGGGAAAAGGACAGAATAGAAATGTGTCTGTGTGTCTTGGGGGTTGGGGTAGGGGCAATGACTTTGTTGTGGGCTGGAAAGGAGACTTTTTGTATCTCCTTTTCGCCTCTTTGGAGGCTCCCCTTCAGGCGGCATGATCCCGAGTTGCCCATTCAGTTGAAGAGGTTGTTTGGCGGGCCCCATTATGAACTTGGGGAGGTGGCATGTGTTAAAATGGGGCAGTAGTCAGGGCGGGCCGCGCCAAATGGGACTTTCTCGTCCAATAGGCGGCATTAGTCTGCTATTTTCAGCCATTAGATGCAGCCATGCTGGGGACCTGCAGGCAACCAGCAAAGAGCACGGTGAATTCGACCTGTCACTTCTAGCCACCTCGACATGGAAATTACGCTGGGACCACGAGGTGCTCTAATGTTCTAAGGTCAAGACCAAGGTCATCTCAAGGTCGGCCTCAAGGTCCTCCTCAGAATACCCCTGGGAGAATATGGCCGACACTAGTGGATACTTGGCTACTTGGCTACTTGGTGGCACATTTGGGGGCGTGCTGGAGGATTATTAACTCCGCTGAGGATCTAGTTTTGGAGGGGAACATGAATGTTTCAAGGTGAAGAATTTAGCTCATAAGGCAAGTCTGAAGTTTTTTTCTTCAGAAAAGTCTTTGACTAAGTGACGCACTGGTGGCCCAGTTATGAGGACACATAATGTAATATTGATCTCAACTTTTACTTCTATCATGCCATTGTGCAATCCAGCCTCACACAACTTATCAGATACTTCCAAGGGTATTGTGTGAAGAGCCTCACATCTTTGAGTACCCTGCCAAGGGGTGTTTGCAGTTGAGAAAAACTCAAAGTGTTTTTCATCTTATGTTCACCTGTAGGGAATTCTACTGGTTGGCAGCAAGAACAAAGCAACATGGAAACATTTTTCTGCCCCCCCTTAGGTGATAATCATCGAGTTGTTCCTTTTAGTGAAAGAGGGAATAATGCTCCTCTCATGCACGCATACAACTATAAATACAAGAGTGTCTTTAATTGAGTATATTATGAACAGTTATTGAAAGTGTATAACCATTTCAGCGTAGCATACTGATTCAATAAACTCGTATTGCTTCCATGATGCATGAATGCAGCAGTAGGAGGTAAATCATGCATCATGACAAGCCGACAGGGTCGATACACCCCGGGAGTGACAGGCTGCACTACTACTTGCTGGTGGCACTGCATTAATGCATCAAGCTTAAGGCGACACAGTTATGGATAGTTATGAGCATGGACACTGTTGAGGTACCCTGCCGTTCACAAAGGGTTGTCTTTAACACAAGCCATAGTCAAAGAAGTAACACTAAATCTGTAGTAAGCGTACACTACAGGCATGTATGCATGAAGGCATGCTAAACAGTAGTCAATGTGGATTGACCTTGAGCTGCTCCAATGACTTCCGGCTCTAGTTGGTGGCCATGTCCAGAAGGAGACAGACAGCGTCCTCTACCGGACTGGACGTCAACAAGGCCCTCTAGCGGCAGACCATTGTAACTCGCTGCGAACTGACAGGCAGACTGTTTGTCATTGCCTGGTCAACGGGACCAACCAGCGGCTGGCCTTGACCTTCATGACCCCTTTGGCCCCTGGCCTAGCTGGTACAGCCAATGACGTGCAAGGATACATCATGTATAGGAGTGTGGCGTCAGAAAATGATGGCCTTCCGATCTGGCAGAGAAAGGGAAGAGGCAGTTGACTCTAGACCCCTTTGCTATAAGTCCACGAACCTCCCAAGGCATAGCAGAGGCAGTGGCCTCCCCTCCCTATACATTGGTACCTTTCAGGTAAGCCGGGCTAAACGCATAAGGTGTGTTTAAGGTTACATGGCCTGAACATCTAATGTAGATGGATCAGATTTAAAAGAGAAAAAGGGAAAGGGACTCAGAAATTGACTCATGTACTTCTGAACTATGGTGCTGACTCGTGGGCATGCAGGCCTTGACTCATGGACCATCGAAACGACTCTAAATTAGCTTCAAAACGGTAAAAGGAAATAGCATCTCTTTACAAAATTGGATAACGTTGTCAAGGGTCGACCTTGTTTTGCGTGGTAGGGTTGGATAACCAAAAAATATATACGTTTTCTTGGCCTAAGTTGAAAAATATATTCCAGGAGGGTAACCTTGCCTTGGGCGAGGGCCTGGAGATCTAAGCTGGGGTATGGGAGCCTATGAGGCCGGGGTGGCTCAGCTAGGGCTACTTCATCCTGCCCTCCAGCCCCGGATTAGTCGGTGATCATATTTTCTTTTGCCACTTCCTATTTCAGTTGCCGTGTTGCTAGGGAAACGGAGGTTGTTTTTGTTGTTGTCTCTTTTTGCCCAACGGCTTCCTCCGCCACATTAATCCACCACCTCCGCAGAGGGTTTTTCTTCTCTAAACTGGAAGTAGACTAATCAAACTGGTCGCCATATTGTCAAAGACACTTACAGACTGCCTTGAGAAGCTTCTCTCCTTTTTTGTTTTCGCTCTGACGCTTTTATTATCACTTCTCCATACCACCCACTACAAACCCTGTCCTCCCAGTGTAGCTACTAGACACATTCATATGGAGAACCAGATCCCATATATTCTAGGAATAGCTATTTAGGCGGATATAACATTGTGATTAAAACAAGTGTACCACTTAAATCCTTCCGTTGTAGTGGCATTGCGACGCAGACAAACATAGTACACTATCGGTTTAGTTTGAAACGTCTGTATAAATTAGTTTAAGGCAATTCGGTCATAAGGTTGAAACTGAATATACCCACACTGCTCAAACTATTTAGAATTACAAAGACATGTAATGCATCTCAAATATGTCTGTCATGTTTCATCATCTCTACCAGGCATACATACCTGCTGGTCCATGCCAGCTGAGTAGGGACAGATCTTATAGCTTACCCTTTCTACCAGTGGCTTCTGTATTTATCCCTCTTATCGCCCCTCTCCGATAGCACCTGCTACACAAGACACCTCCTTCAGGAGGACCCACACCAGAGACAAATGGCCTTGTATCTACGTCTAATCCTCCAACATGGATTATCCCGCAGATTATACAGGATTAAGATAATCCCCTCTCAGTATGCATACCTCACCCCAAACGGGGTGCTGCTGCTGCTGCTTCAAGAGGTGTCTCTGAATGGTCAATAGCTAAGGTAGCTTTGTATTGATGTGGTAGGATATATTTCAGGCACCGTTCCAGCAATGCTGACGATAAAAGACAGAGGTTTGGATCCTGATATTGGGCTAGGTACTAAGAGTGGAAGTTGGTGGATTTAGCAGGGGGATTCCTTTAGCAGGCAGGGGCGAGACAAAAAATCCAACCCCCCACCCGGCACGTGTGGTTAAGAAATGACGACTTTCTAAGGGGAATGGAGACAAATTAGTGCACAATAAAAAGCGTTTCGGCGGCTGACTTTTATATTCCCAGGTATACAAGTGCAGCATGTATGTCAAAATTATGGAGCATCGATGCAATTCTGCAGCTGTTTTGTTTCAGCTTTGTATATTGCATGTATACAATGTCCTTTACGCACACTCAGTCCTTACAAACCCAGACATCCAGGTGTTTATTGATGTCTGGTCAACATACAACCGTGCCAGCTCCCTTCCAATAAGTGTCCATATTATACAGCAGGGTGTTTACCTGTAGTGCTGAGGGTCGTAAAAGTGACTTTTCTCAAATCTGCTTCAGTATCTTTTCCTAGGAGAATATACTATGTTGACGCCTGATGAATGCCGAGTCATTTGGGCGTTCAAATAGTGCAGAATTATCATAAATAATAATAACTGCAAATACATGTATTACGATTGAAGTGGTTCCGAGCAAAATCTCATGCATAGCAGGTAGACTCGACCTTCAGACACATTTCATCTTTCTTATTTCCATGCTTTAAGGCATCAACATAGTATATAGCCTACTTGTAGATGACACGGCTAATAATTATTGCCTAAAAAAGGGAAGAAAATCTGCTCCCATTTTTGCCAACGTGTATTGTGCACTGTCAACTAAGAAACAATGTTTCAAATAATTTACTTTCAAGCCTGTTGCTGTTCTATTCTCTATAGTTTGACAATTATTTGATTAGATTGATCCACCTTTATTTATTCATAATCAAGTAGCTACCCATTTAAAACGGAAGTTTTGAATAGTGTATTATAAAACATTGCAGTACCAAAATTTCCCCTGGCTCCTGTAAGGATTGAGTCATACATTATTAGCGTTTTAGCAGGCAGAAGGGTTAAATCTGGCCTCCTGCATTATGGTGAGTGGTTGTACTATGGGGATAGATACCTGGCACAGAGCACGTGTCGGGTAGGCCTGTCTGCCTGAATGGGGCATTGTGCCTCTGGTATGTGACAGAGGCAGGTGGGCCGGCTTACCGAACCTCACCCTACTTCTTAAAGGATCTCCGCTGTATCTATGGCAGACACCTCAGAATGCAGGCTTTTGTATGCTTCCCTGGTTTTATCACATACTAAATCGCATCACATTGCAGGCCTTCATTGTATTATCCTGTAATGTAAAAGGCGCTACCTGTAGTGCAACAATAAGTACCGTCACGTTCATGGTCAGCGTTAGACCAGCCAAAGGGGAAACTGCATTATTGGGTTTGACGTTTTGGTTGAGCGGGCGAATGGACAATATTTCCCAGCCCACCCTGCGTGACACTCACTTCCGCCGAAACGGCCTTGACCCTGCTCTGTGGCTGGGGCGGGAGGCCGACAGCGCCGTCTGGTGGGTACTAATGGTGCCTCGGCGTCTTCCCAAATCGCAGTTTTGTCTTTTCAATGACCATTATGGGTCATACTGCTTGAAAGATTAGCGCTTCAAAGGGCCTGGCTTCGACTGTGGCTTCCGAGGTGGCTTCGGGTTGAGGTTGGCAAAGCCGCCTTTGCGTAAGGGTCAGCGACCTATACTGTGGCTATAGGAGGGGACGGGGAACATGCGTATAGACGGTGGGAATGGCAGCGAGTAATTCCTAGTGAGACTCGGCACAAGACAGGGGGCCATGGTACTGTGTTGTGCTAGGGTATAGTCCTTGTGGACACCCAGTAATTTTGGTGTTATAGTTTTCCTTTTATAGTGTTTACATTGGTATCTGCACCTCATGTGTTGATTGCAGCATGCAAAGACAAGTGAAATTATAATAAGTATGTCTATCAGTTTTGATTATTCTAACTATAATTAAAGTATATCCATTTACATCACTTAATTAAAAGAACTCGTGTTGCTATCGCCAGAAACACACACATACTGTATGATGTTTTGGAGTAAAGTAATTATTGTTGATGATGAATTGAAGTGAGTATTGTTGCAAATATCATATCAAATGACCAACAACAGCAATAATAAAAACTAGGAGGAGAGAGTTCACACCCTACATGTGGCATTACCTACGAACAGTTCAAATCCTAGCCATTGATACATGTACTGATATGCAGTGTCTCCTATGACAGATTGCGATGTCCATAATGGCCGTTCATGACGTAAAGTTATGATGGGTGATAAAGCTCCATCATTGGCTACTAGTGGTGTGGTGAGTTGGCTTACATGGCCATGATACGCATGTCTGTAAGTGGGGGCTACTGAGGGTGGGACAAATACTGTGGTTATTTATTAAAAAAATGGTGGAGTGTAGAAGGAGTGTAGAAGGAGAAATTCCTCTCGCCAGTGCTTGGTTGTTATACTGTTTGTTAGCCCTCTCCCGATAACCGGCAATGTGTGTTCAGTTTACTTAGCATTTACAAATACAATAGAGTATACAAATTCAAGACCAATCTGTCGGTGTGTATCTAGCATTTATCAAAAGTAAAAATATGCAAATAAATACGCTATATAACAAAAGTACTATAATGCAATATGAATACAGATATCATAGGGGCCCCTCTAGCCATGTAGTGAAATATGCATAACACTGAGAGTGGTCTATAAGCCATACAGCCTCCTACCTATTTCTAGGTCTCGTCACCCCGCCCCCCTGCTACCACCCACCATTGCCCACCACGCCCTCCAGGTGGCGTCGCGCCCTGCCAACCATTCCCACCACGTGCCGACAGAAACAATCCTGACGAATCTAATTCCGCCCAGTGACAGGCGTCCCGATTCGCTGCTGACAGATCACGTGACATAGTCCCCGGGGGTCACAGGTCACAGGTAGGGGCAGCAGGGGCTGTAGAGGTGGGGAGACAAGGTGGGAGGAGGTGGGTGGGAGAGCCATATAGTGCCTATATATGTGTATATATATATATATATATATATATATATATATATATATATATATATATATATATATATATATATATATGTATATATATATATTATATATATATATATATATATATGTATATATATGTATATATGTATATAATATGATATATATTATTATATGTATATAATATGATATATATGAGAAAATACGCTTGTGAAGGTCATGCAGTCCAGCATCATGTCTAGCCCCATATTTGAAAATAACGTGTATGTGAGTATATTACAATATGTGAAACAACCTCAAAGAAGACGCTAGACAGTCCGTGGGGTTTATAGATCTAGGAAGCCTTCATAGCCTATTCCAATGGGGTGATTTTACCTAGCCTAGTTTAGAAGCAAAATAATGATTAAGAGCAAATTGCTTATGAGATATATACAATCTCACCTCATCCTACCCCAATTCAATAGGATCGGGGGAGGGCACAGGCTCCTTTTCTTCAGCATAGTTTAATAACAAAATAATGATCAAAATGAAATAGGTCAGGGTAAATGCATAAACAGAGACACGATGAAGCCTGGCATTTTCTGAGCACTGATTACCGTTTTAATAACAGTAATAGCTCAGTATAGGCAAAGACAGAGAACGATTGCATGGTCCCAAGTAATCCTGAACCAGTAACAGCCCCACCCATCTTAGGGGTAGGGCTGTCTCACTCGGTTTCTAGGCAACCTGGCGTCCGTATGGTCAGGGAAGAGTGAGAGTGACCAATGAGAGAGCAGGGAAATGAAAAGGGATGTGTTTTCATTACAAATTATGGTGATCCATCATAGCCACCCACACTGCTCTCTGGCTAGTACAGTATGGGGGTGGACATGGGGAGAGCAGCTCAGGGGCAGCTCCGACCTGCTCACAATGCAAACAGGCTTATGCACTTAAACATAGGCGGATAACACAAAGGATTTTAAACAGAAACTTCCCAACTGCGAATGGGATCAAAGTTTCCGAAACAATGCCGTAAAACGAAGACTTAGAATTGCTTAAATGACATGTTTCGTGCAGTGAAGATTAGGGAAAGGGCATTGACGTTAACCAAATCATCTGCACATGGAAAACAAGGACACATGATTATAAAGTACAAGTCATATTCTCCCTTCATCAGCGATATATTGACCTATGCCTTCGTTAGTATAATGTAGATACACTATCTTGGCCATAGCTCAATGAGATTGTAGCAGTACGGCAACATGCCAGAGCTTGACCTCAGTGTGTTGACCCTCAGCCAAGGATCCCCTGATATTGACCCGGGGGTCGAGGTCGCCTGACATCATTATGAACCGACATCGACAATTCATGTAAGCCTATAATGGCTGTGTCAGGAGGCCAATTACTACTGACGTCATCATGACGTTATGTTCACGTCAACTCAATGCCATACCACATGACGTACTATTTGGGTGAAGCGTATGCAGTCACTGATACATTTGACCAAATGAATAGACCGCAAGACTGTAAAGTGCACTTTGATTTCGGACACATATTAGTTCATTCTAAGTTCAGTATTTTGTAATAATCAAGTTTTAATATCTTTATTAATTATCATCTTTATTGTCATAGCGATCCCTTACAACTGATAGGGTAAAGCGACATGTTGCCATATTAATAGACTTAACTTAGCAGCTACCAGAGAGCCTGTATATTCCTGGACACCCTCTTGAAATATAGAGTACATCTTTGCCACCACCTCCCCTAGAGATATACTTAGGTACCAGACGTCTGGTATAAGCAGACAAGCGCTTGGGGATGGGCTGACGTGTATGTTATCTTGTAAGAAGGACATAGACGCAGAGGGACCAGTGTTTATTGGGTAAGGCTAAAGGCCCTATGCCCTCCCTGCTAAAGTTTGCAGTATGTCCTGCCTCCAGGGTGCTGTGGGCAAGGGGCACTGCATGCATGCCTCAGTGCTGCTGACCAGGGCAGTGCCCAAGTGAGGGCTGGCTTACCTCTCAACAGGCAACCCAGGATAAAGGTAGCCAATTAAGGGTTCATACATAGTGCACAGAGAAAGAGTGAGGGTTA
This sequence comes from Harmothoe impar, assembly GCA_947462335.1. Classification (NCBI taxonomy): domain Eukaryota; kingdom Metazoa; phylum Annelida; class Polychaeta; order Phyllodocida; family Polynoidae; genus Harmothoe; species Harmothoe impar. The sequence goes on from OX381708.1 coordinate 45,794,952, forward strand.
GACTGACCCTAGCATTGTCTTTAAAGCAAAACACCTTCCATGGTTAGGCATATCAATGCTGGATCAGATAATGCTAGAATCATGTCAAGCAAGAATGGACTCTGCCTCCATCCTCCAGCATTCCCTCCCCTTTAGAACTGTCCATGCGTTAAAGGGGAGGCTGCGAAGGTCCAGCACTGCGGAAGGTCAATTCACTATTGCTAAACTCTAACTGTAATTTGAGAATGCGGGACTCTCTTTTCAGGGCATAGCATTGCCTGACATGCGTCCAGCACTGCCTGCCTACCCTGCGTTAACATGCCTGGAATGTGTGTCGTGTTGGACCGAGAGTCAGTCTGACCCTCACATTTTCCTCTCTGTCAGGAAAGGAGAAGTATGTAAAAAGATGCAAATCTGACCAAAAGAAAATACGGTTTAGGGATGGTTAAACTGTTAAATATAGTCTTCAAACAATATCCCCAAGATTAATCATTTTCATGTCATGAAGCTCTGCAAAAGATATTGTGTTGCCAAAATACTATGATCGACCCAAGAGTGTCTGAACTAAAAACACTGTTACGTACCTCAATATTGTGAAGGATTTATGTCGTTTTGCATTTAAACTTTTTATTGATAGAATTCATAGGCTGGATAGTTTTCAATGTCCTCCTCATACGAAAACCTATTAATAGGAGCTGCACAACTACAGGGTAATAGACCAGTATAGGATGCTAATGGAAGTGTACTGTGTTTTCCCTCAATTTCCTACATCATGTCAGTAGTCTGACTTTTATAGCTGCAGTTCATCCCATCAGAACAAAGTGTATGGTTTATTAGACATCCCCTGTGGTTATTATGATAGACTGAGCTGTCTGTTTGTGGAGAGTAAACCAATACTTTCCTGAGAAAACACCGTCGTTTCTAGGTTATTAACCTCTGCCTGTTCCCTGCAGATATTATGGCTGAAATACAGATGTTTCAAGGTCTACCTTTGGATATGTGTTCGGCAAGGAATGCTTAGAAAGGTTAGATGCATTAAGACTACATCACGTAGGATATGCATATAATACATCCCAGCGCCGAGTCAGTTATGTTCAAAGGTAGGATGTGTTAGCGTGATAAGAAACATGCCCAGGACCATGGGGCTAGGTAGCGTTAACCCTTCATGGGCCGCATAGTGCTTTAATATGCTGTATTCTCTGTCTACAGGAAGCATGAATCTCAGCCCTAGCGAGTTACTACTTGCCAGGGTTACTGTCAAGCACCAAGCCCACCATATGGGGTTGGGACACTTGGCATGGTGCACCAATCCCGTGTCACTCATGCTGCAATGCATTGGTGCTTCGAATTCTTGACGGCAACATGCCGTCCATAAAGGGTTAACCCGTCAGTAGCTCACTCCTATAACTGAACGATGTTAGCAAACAGCCCAGCCTTCATTAGTTCACACTTAGAGCAGCTGGTGCAGGTTTCCTGCAGCTGGGGTGATGGCAGGCTGACACTGCTTTGGCCTAGATCACAAAGAGGACTATGTTGGGGGCTTTCATGGCGGCTATTTTTGCCTCAACTCAGCCTGCTTTCGACATAACACCTGTTGCTGTCTATGATAAACCCTCTCTGTCATCGCAGGGACGTATACCATCACCTACTCCAGCTCTTTGCTCCTAGCTGCCCCACCTACTCCTGCTCACCCTACTCTCCACATTCTAGAGTCCTATCTACTCCTGGTGCAGTTACCTCTTTCTATTTGTTTGTTCTGGCCTATACTCTCCCTCAGTTTCTTAGTACCCCAAGCCCTTGCTCAGTGTCTCACTGTGTCAGTGTGTCAATCGTTGATAGTCCTGTCATCTGTTTAGATTAGAGCCTGCTTCGCACTTCTTCCAACTATCTTGACATGTTTAGATTTCTATATCCTCACATCACTCTTCTGTCACCACTGCATGGTGATGCTATACTTCTATGTCAACATCCCTCCACTCCCTCTCACTGTCCCTTCCTCCCCCTCATCCCTCATCCCTCTTCCTTCCTGACATATCTAGGTTGACAGACTACATATATAGATTAAAGAATCGAAGAAGCTGCAGGAGGTCATTTGGAATGTACCTATGTATATGCAAACCAGGAACCCAGGGTGGTATGGTTATAGCTATTGAGTACACAGTTGGTATTCTGAGTCCAATCAGCTGATTGCATACGAAATGGCCCTTCAGGATAGCAGGATGAGACTAGTTGGAGTCTCATGACTATGAGGAGTATGGGTTTTGTCGTAAATCATTTAGACTTCTCCCAGTCTGCTTAACATAATGCAGTATAATATTAACACATGATGATATCTAAATACATCATGAAGTGTTGTACAGCCTTCGGTATTCCGACTGACCAATACTGGTGCAGGCAACGTACAAGTACAACTATGGTAGACAGCACCAGTCATGTGTAGTCAGCAGGATAAGGGTCTATAAATGGAAAGGCATGGAGATGGGCAAAGGTCAGGTGAGATTATAGCCAAGATGGCTGATCAGAGCCCCAGGTGGGAGGTGTGGTATTATAAGAGGTGGACGCTCTCTGCCAAGGAATCAGTAAGGAAATGTTTGGCCTCCTGGGTTTATGGTGGACATGGATCAGATGACTCGTTCATATTATATATATATATATATATATATATATATATATATATATATATATATATATATATATATATATATATATATATATATATATACCTGTGTGCCTATGAATCGCTCGTATAATAGACTATACTGTCTCGGCTCTACAGTTCTAGGGTGATGTGTTATAGCGGAAACATCTGGAATCCAAGAGAGGTAAAGGTATATACTATGCCAGGGGAAATATTCAACGTGAAGCCAGACATTGTGGTAGAGCAGTGAAGGGTATGGTCATACATCAAGCAGGTGTTTAGGCATCGCCATTGGAAAAGCTTTTTCTTCTCAATATGAATTATGATAGATGTACGCCTTTATGGGTGGTCAGAATCCAGCACAACATAGAGGAATGTTGGCATCCACCTAACAGTTGCATATACATTCATTGTGTTATTACTTAGTCGGCATTACCTATAAATATTTAACATAATAGTCGGATGGGATTGTCGATCTTGTACATGGTACATGTAGCACATGTAGTACATATACTACTGTATGTCTACCCCTTTAATAGATCAGCTTGGCATTAATTATAATATCTAGAATGTACGCTTATATACAAGTAGCCAACACACTTTATGAACTCATATACCACTATAACCCAAGGGTTAATATACTCTGTATACCGGTAGATGTGGGTATAGAGTGCGGTAACAACACCGAAGTGCTGTGGCTGTGAACCTTTAAAAGTTTTTTTTAAAAGAGGACTGTCAATATGAAATGACAGATAAGAATCGGGCGCTATTGATCAATAACTAGGAAGTAATTATAAGTATGGAAGGACGAGGACTGTGTTCACTCCGCCACTACTCTTTCAGAACTGAATCAGGTATGTCGTTCCCGCTCTCACAGAGCCATAGGTCAGCTGACCTCACCATGACATATATATCTTCATTCCCATTGGTTTAAACACAAATTCAGGTCAGATTTTGTGTGTTTGGTCCCAATGTTTGGGATTTACAACAAAAAACAATTTCGAAATTGTGCTTAGAAATTTTCAAAAATGAAATTCTCTACTTGGGATTCCTTAGATAGGTCTCCCTTCCTTCTATGTTATGTTAAGGATTTTTATTGGCGGAAATTCAGCGAACAGGTCACGTTTTTCAATTTGAGCCAAGATACAACAGGGCATAACAGTGAGATGACATGAAATGACAACTTAAGGTATACCGATAATTTAGTTTTATCAGTCCATGATATCAGTACATGAGATTGGTCAGGCCGTGAGGCGGTCCTGACAATGTAAGTGCACACTTAGTCCGGTTGTCTTGAGGAATTAACACTCGGCCATGGGATCACGGCCTCAGAAAGTCTCTTTGAGTGTAATCACCAAGAAAGGGCTTAGCTGATCTATAGTAGACAAAGCTAATATATAATACAGGACGGTATCATTAAGCAAATGAGGGTACTTTACTACCCCTCACACAGAAAATACAGGACAATACACATTATCATCAGGCAGCAAAGTGAGATTATCAGCAGATCAGATATGGTAGGAGGTACTAATCCCCTTTGTTTTTGACATCAAATCACTTACAAATTGCATTCATATCTGTTGACCAGACACTGGAGTGGGCGAATCAGCTAACGAAGATCATCCAATTTACAAGAATCATCGTACAAAAACCTCTAGGTATACCAGCCATATACCTCCATATTTGTGTTACTGGCTCTTGATTTTATTCATAAACAAGCGCACAGTGTTCAGATGTTGTACCTCAGAGTCCAGCTTGCTCCAGAGGGCATAGCCCCTGTATAGGGGACTATCTCTATAAAGCTGACCTTTTGGCCGCTGCAAATTCAGCTTAATTTTATCATGACCTCTGAGTACCCTCACTGGTATCACTACATTTTCAATATTTCTTGAATGTTTATACATCAAATTTAGTAAGTTATAGCTCCTCTTGAGGACAAGCATTTTACTACAACAAACCACATGTAAATCCTTCCTAGTAATTAGGCCGGGATCATAGATTCCAATGCAGGTCCTCAGACAATGGTTTTGCAAAACTTGCATGCTAGCAGCGAAATCTACATTGGCACTTTCTACGACAAAGTCCCCGTATTCTAAGACTGGAAGGATCATTTGTTTAAACATTAACAGGCATACGTCCTGATCCACATGTTTCTTCAGGAACCTTAGATTAGATAACTTCAGACGCACAGATGAAATCACCTTTGTGCATTGCTGGTCAAAAGACAATATCTCATCAATTAATATTCCCAAATAGTTAAACTGTTTCACAGTTTCAACGATTTTTATAGGATATTTTTGTTGTTCATTCTAAATATGTTTCACAAATTTAGTACCAATGTTTGGGTGTATAGTCATTCAGTGAGTGAGTTCTGAGAAGAGTTTCAGCTATTCAAGCTTCATCAGGTGATTATGCAGAGTTTATGCAATTATATTTATTTGTAAACTTTATGTGTTTACATTTGACATTTTTATGGACCCTTGTGAATTTTATTTTTGTCAGTGGGTGGTTGTGTGGGGACTACCATTTAGGTAGGCATAGTAGGCCTACATTTGAGACCATGGGGGTGTGGTCACTGGTAGGTCTATATGGCTTATATATCTGATTCATTTGATTTGTAGCTTCTGGTTTTGACTCTGGGATCAATATTAAATTAACCCTTACTAGTGGTATCAATGCAGGACGGTGTATAGATAAAAATCATACCGGTCCATAAACGTAAAGTTTAGCGTTAGGAAGTAATTATAAAGAATCAGGGACTTTCGGAATTGATATATGAATAAAATAAACTGTTACACTTCCATAATTTGAGTAATCCATATATTGCCATAGATATAGACATGCCGGACGACCACCCACATTTCGCAGATAAAATTATTTTTGCCACATAATCACTATTACTATGCAGCATCTGCATGTTTTATTCTGTATGTGCACATGATATATTTATTGCAGCATAATAATATAGATAGGGGTTATTTGTGCGGTGGTGAGGGTGTGCCTGAACTGAGCCTATAGGGTGGGGCCGGCAATTAGGTGTGGAGCTCACCTGCCTTAAGTCAGGTAGACGTGAGCGGGAGATGAGTGTGTACACCGCTATGATTGGTCGGGACGGCGCGGGCCATCATTCAGGTAACGAGTAGAACACATGACGGGAATGAGGCGAACCAGATAGGTGGGGCCGAGATGGGAAGGGTATGGCTTACATGTGTACCGGCCAATTACTACTGGGCTGAGGCCTTCCACTCTGGAATACAGACTGTATACAGTTAGTGTACAGTTTTTACTTATTCCAGCCACGCAGGAGTATGATTGATTTTAGAGTGTAATATTCCGGTGACATGATAGTTACCTCGATCGTGGCCATCTACCAATTGAAAGAGAGATTTTCTTCAACCCTCATCTTCTTGTCTAGAGAGATCACATATGCATAGGAGGGGCCCCACTCAAAGCCGTTATAGAGATCCCTGGTCAAATGTTGATCGATGTACATCACGTTATCCCTTGGACCTAGATCTCTGGTCTAGACTGGTCGGAATCCAGGATACCCAGGCAAATGTACAATTCATGTATAGACAAGGCCATAAACACTTTTATTTTTTGGAAATACAAGATCTCCTATGCTTTAGCACTGAAGGGCCGTATTCAATGCCCCCCATTGAATACAATGTGGCCGTATTCAATGGGCTAGGAAAAGATAGTTTTTCTTCATAATATGGCCTCAAATAAAAAATAAACACAAATGCCAAATACATTGATACCATCTCTGATGTATTTCACTCGTGGGGGCTGGGGCATATCCCACTCAGCCTGCGGCTTCGTGGGATATGGCCCCAGCCCCCACTCGTGAAATACAACAGAGATGGTATCAATGGGCGTTGGCATTTGTCTATTTATTTGAGGATGACATGATTCTTAAGACGTCCTGTTCATGTGTCGCTCTCATGCACCACTTCATCGCTGTAGGTTACTTACAGGTGCTGCATTTTCTGCATTATAGCAACCCTGTGGTAGTGTATGAATTAACCCCATAAGGTCGAAACGATGCATGAATGCACCCCCGGCGAGTTACTCGCATGAATTGCCCTTAAGGGGTTAACACCCACCCAGGGAAGTGCACTGGAGGTCAGGTCCCTGGGCCGCCATGATGTAGAGCTCACCACCACACAGGTGTGCCACTCGGAGCAGCTCCATCAGGCCCATTGTGCCTGGAGGAGAAGCAGCTGGAGGCTCACCTGGAGGCCTGGCCCCTGCGGTCAGGTAATCACAAGTAATCTGGTGACAGATAAGGCCTACCTCATCATCATCCTGCCCTTCTGGCCCACATGCGGCCTGACCGATGGCCGGAGAAGCTGAGCTGCTCCTGCGGCTGCTCAGAGCAACTGGTCATCAGTCAGGATTGGTGTTCTGTAAAGGGTAGTGTGTCCTCTTACACCAGGGTAGGTAATGGTATGAGCTGCTCGGGGAGGCTTCATGATAAATACAGGCATTACATCCATGTGTGTACTGCTTACTATCCCTGCACGAATGTTGGGATTTAAACATTAAAGTGATCATTTAAGTGAGGCCAGTTAATATCATCAATGTCTTAATGTCCTTCTCGTGATACTATCTGGTCCTTAAGTCACTTAAATGATCACATTAAACGATCCTTATTTTGCTTAAACTCCATCATTCATGCAGTTTATTATTTCTAATAGAATCATTCTTAGTAATGATATCGTCCATACTAAAGTGGTTGTAAATTCATTGTAAAAAGGCACTAACGGTATACTGATTTAAATTAAGTACTGAGATATAATGCGGAATGCCTGAAATATTTCATACAAAAGAAAACTCTACTTAGATATCCAACAGCTAGGCAATTGGAAGATGTATAATTAGTAACTTTTGTAGTAAATGGTATAAAGGTTGGGATGTCTAAACCCCATGTCATCCTAACCAATTAACTGTTAATTATCATTTAATCGTTGATAAACTGACTTTGCCCCTTTCATAGTAGTCAATGCCCCACCATTGATGTGCAGCTTTAAAACCTTCCCAAATCCCATTACAGAAAAAATGTGAAATTCAAACCTCTTGTGGTCTGAGCTTTTCACCACTGTCCATTTCTTGGCATTTGACCCAACTCTGACAGGCCTACTGGGTAGCCACAGGTGCGACGCTCTGAATTCGAAGCTGGCTTTTAGAAATCCGAGAACAAGAGGCCCAAAGGTGCTCTTTGTCCACACACCTGTTGGCTATCCCAGGAGACTACCATGGATCACATTTGGGCAGTGACTCTCTGTTTCCTGAAAATCTGAGCCTTCCTTTGAATTTTGAGTATTACTGTGCAAGAATTTGAGGAATCCTCTGTAAAATAATTCTGGACATTGTAGTGCTTGGTGATTTCATGTTCTTGTCGTTGTCGTAATGGGATTCACAATGTAATAGTTCATCTTTGATGCTCTGATTAAAGGACAAGTTAAAATGGCAGTTCCCAAGTGCAAGAACAAGGTTCCTTTTATTCAAAGAATAAAACTTGTCTTCTTCATCAGGTTACTATCAATATACTGAAGTTCATACTCGCTGTCCTCACAATTGGACAAAGTGAAGTGTACCATCAGCCAGGTTTGTACTGACTTAGTTAACTACGGGCGCACAGGGGTCTTATTAATTCCTTACCTGTCAGGTAATCAACATGATCACATGACCGGGTGAAGGGTTTGTTTCGCTGCCTCAAAGTGGCCAGCGGGAATCCAAAGAAGACACTGGGCCCTCGCCTGGTTACCACGGACATTAACTCCAGATGAAGAGCCAAGTAAACTAGTGCTACAGTACCCAGTAGACCGGACCTAAAGTAATAGTGCACATACAATAATACCGTTCCCCAATAACAGTAAATGCAGGCTGTACACTGATGAGTTATCAAGAAGAGACCCATACATAGATTTCGCTATAAAGTTAATAATCCCACAGCAGATTGCGAGCAAACTATGAATATGTTTTTAAGAAGCTCATTCAATATGTTCAAAACTCATGTCAGCAGATGACTGGATTCTGGGAAATATACACTTTCCAAGTATTCTGAAGTTTTATATAAAGAGAGAGATATGCTGAAGATTGGAAGAATAATGTGTCAAATATAGACCTGTAAGACAGCATATGAATCAATATGAATTAGTGTCCATTCCTTTCTCATTACTATCCACTGATAGCCTATAGGACCAGCCAATGTTCTGTTTTTATCAACGACCAGCAATCAATACAACAAAAAAGTTATTCTTATCTTCTTCCCCTATTCTTATTGTGCGTTGATTCAGCCCCCGGCGGTGTGCTCCTATTGAAGCAGCTTCTATATTCAGCACCGCGTCCTCCACGGTTGGCTTTGTGTCCCTTTGTTGTCATTGTGGTCAGTTTCCATCAGGTCTCCTCTGAGGGTCAGGGTCTGGAGGAGTAAGGGGTAGGTGCGGTGGGGTGGGATACAAAGGGTCTTCTGCCAGACACAGTGGGCAGCTGGTGGGGACGTGACTCTTCCCCATATGGCCGATTGTACAGTTGCTATTGGTTAAGTAAGGCTAAATAAAATAAGATGAAGGAGACAAAATGTCATGATCTTTTTTTTTTGATTTTTTTTTTAAAACTCAAGGAGTGCTGAGCTTTAAGGGCGGCACAGGGCATTTTACTCTAAGCCCTTGGTCGTCATGGCGAGTTACTCGCCAGGGCTGCAAATTGTATTAATGAACCATGCGGGCTTTAACGGGTTAACTATGATAGAAGATCCAAATGATAATGTAGTGTTAGTATAAGCCATATACAGGCAGTGCACCAGGTAGATGTGATACGCTATCTCCAGCCCCCCCCCCAACACACACACGCATCAGTTCCACCAACCCCCCCCCCCCTCGCCGACGTCACGTCCAACCTTCTATCAGTGTACCAGGGTATGGGGGAGGGGGCAGGCCGGAGAGTAAACGGCGCGGCCACTCGGCCACCACGCCGCCTGAATGGACAAATCCGGATTAGTTTGTCGGTGCCCCGTGGACAAAGCATCCAGCAGGGTGGTCCATCCAAAGTCCCGCCACTATTCCCCCAGCCCGACCCCTCCCCCAAACACCCAGCACAGACCGCGCAGTATTCGGGTATAGTGGATAGGGGACTTGCAGGACATGGCTTCTGGCCCTTGCTGAGCTGTCCCTTACCGAGTTACGACCGGAATGACATTGTATTATAATCCTCCCCAGTCACTGCTCCTAAGCCACTCCCTGCCACCCCTGTCTGCACTATACCTCACCATCCCATCCCCTAACACTGGAGGAGCCACCACCTCCAGTGCTCAGGCCTTCATCGTGGGACTTCCTCCTGTACCCAGTACCCACTACCCCTGTAGGCGGCCCATTCAGAGATGCTCTATTTCCTGGTCATTCAGCGCCGAGAGAAAGCTCACACAAGTGGCCATTCAGGGAGAGGCGGCGGGCAGCCAAGGCTAAACCGTCCGTTGAATTATTCACAGGGATTCTCATTGGGGCTGCATGGCTTCCTTAGTCTACCCCTACATCCACGACCCCTGCGTCACCCTGTGTCACCCTGCATCAACCTGCGTCATCCTGCGTCACCCTGCGCTACACTGTGTCACCCTGCGCCACCCTGCGCCACCCTGCGCCACCCTGCGCCACCCTGCGCCACCCTGCGCCACCCTGCGCCACCCTGCGCCACCCTGCGCCACCCTGCGCCACCCTGCGCCACCCTGCGCCACCCTGCGCCACCCTGCGCCACACTGTGTCACCCTGTGCCATCCTGTGCCACACTGTCTCATCCTGCGCCATCCTGCCTTATTATGCGCCACCCTGCGCCATCGTGGGACCTCAGGGAGCCTGGGGGTTTTCTCTCATGTCTTGCGGACACATATCATGTCCTCGGGGCTTCCAGTTGGGCCGGCTTTTAAATGGAGCCATTCCGTGATATTATCACCTCTGGTCGTGCTGAGATAGGACTCGTGAACTGGTGATAACGAGAGGCTGATATTTAAGATAAAAGTTTGATAGCATTTATTGGCTGGGAATAGCTGTAACTGACGTCTACGACACTTAAAAGTAACGTTATTGCTATCATGTTTACCATTTGGATCTCAATATGTTGGGATGGGCAAGAGGGGTCCTCTTTCCGTTCCACTGGCTAAGACTTTCAATATGCTGGTTGGTTCTTTAAAAACCAACCAGCATATAAACTATACAATGTTCCATTATGTTAGGTAAATATTCATTTGTCAAGAGGAAAGTAACTAATCATATGTGTATACATGCATACGAATCTGAGTCAAACCTACTTTTCCATCATAATAATAAAGCAAAACGTATCTTTATAACGCCCTTAATGTTCATTCAGACGTGCAGGTTATGTTGTCACACTAAATTACCCAGTTCTATAGATGGGAGCTGGGTGCTGTAGATGGTGAAAGTAGACTATAGACCCCTGCCGCACGTACAGACCTGGTCGGCGCACCACCAGTGGCCAAGTCCCATACACTCCTGGCACAGCCTGAGAGGTATATATGGGACAAAAAGGGTTAGGTCTTGAGGGCCGCCATTTTTACTCTTAATATGCTGCAGTGTAGTGGGGTTGATCATCATCACGATTGTCTTGATCGCGGGAGAATCTAAGTGAAGTAATTGAGGGACCCTCTCACAAAGATACCAAATAGGGATAGTAATATTTAACAACGGGGATGAGAGGGAGGGGGGGGGGGGGTGTTCGGTACCCGCCACGAAAGGGGTCTAATTTGGGTCTATTCCCCCTATCGCGGCCGACCCCTTAAAGCTATAGAAGACCATTTTTGGCTCAGACTCATGGATATACTACAGAATACATGTATAATGATGTCACAAAATGCATATTTATATTTTACCCCCAAAATTAAGATAGAATTGATAAATTGATAAAACAGTTTGATATCTCACAATGAAATTTAAGATCCTACTGTTTCCATGATGTAATCAGATTCATTTTGTGGTATTTGCTTGGTTTTCCCTGTTTTCCCTGAAAATCCGGTAATTAATTAAAAAAATTATAATCTCTACATTTCTTTTCTTAGAAAAAGATATAAAAATATAGGCAAGGGGAGTACATGATTATAAACGGATTAGATGGGTAGGTGTCCTTCTACTAATATTATTTGACACTATCTGGGAGTGAAAATACCTATTTTTGACTGAATTACAAGAATTTAAAGCAAATGTCACAAAACGACCTTGTTAAGGGTGTCCATTATGCGTACGTTACGCGTACGTTACGCTATATGGCGCCATATGGAGCCATATTGAACACAGAAGATATTAACATATGGCAGGCTATAATGTCGTTAATATTTGTCTTATAATAATTCTAAGAGTATCTACCCCCCCCCTAAATCGATGTCAAGGATTCCAATGAGGCTATCCATTTTCCTCTATCTCGAATGGTTGCTTAGCAACCAGCCCTTTTATATGAAAAATATCAGATTAAAATTGTGGAAATCATGAAAAATCATGATTGCCCATGGTACTTTCATGGCGAGGACACAGTAAGAAATAATCATGGCTATATCACAAAATTTTATGTGCATGTTCCCAAAGACCTATACTTTCCATTGCAATTGAGAAATAATGAGAATGAAAAGATTTTAAATTTACATTTTTTTCACTTTTAATTGTTGCAAAGTCGTGAGTTTGACCCTTTTGCCCACACCGCCCCCCCTTCGAGGGTACAAACTCTTTTTGGTCTCTCTCCCAAATCCACCAAAACCCTCCCTGTTTTTAAAAAGATGACCACTCCCTCAGGCACCAGACTCGCTGCACCTCCTCGCCCCTCCCACCAGGCCATGTTGGTGTCGTGTAGACCAGGAGAGAGGAGGGGCTCAGGGGGTGGCTGCAGACTTGGCTTCCATTCCTACTGCCAATGCACTGCATCAGCCAATCGCAAGTGACTGATTGCGTGGCTTCAGATGATCCAAGTCGGCACGCCTTTGATCTATATAAGGCTTGGCTACCCCGGGGATATAGTACAGCTGTCCACCACTGAACCACACACCTAACAGTGTAGAAACATAGTATGTACACATCACAGCGAATATATACATGAGCACTGTTTGTAACATGATTGTTTCATATTTGATACTCTATAAAAGTCCAAGGATAACTTTGATTACAAAGATTAGAGTTTCAAAACATTGCCCCATATGAATTTATTGTTTCTGTAGCGCAGCAATGCAGCCTAGGCCAATTCATTATATATAAATCATTAATACGTTATTGAAGCCAACTGTCAAATGAAGCCAGATTTTCCAATGAAAGAGAGCACATGTGAGGTGGTATTTGGAAAGGTGCTGAAATCAACCCTATTCGTATGGTAGTTTGCCCTGTAAACGTGTAGGACTATTAAGGAGAGAACTCTGGGACCGCACTACCAGCACTTGCCTACACTGTCATTTACTTTATTCAAATCTAAAACTATGTGTATGTCTATTATGCCAACGATTGATTGCTTAGTACCTGCATTGATTATCAATTTGACGTGTCAATACACACTGTATCATCTAAAAACAAAACGATGACTCATATATAATTTCACAGATAGTGGCCGCAAAGTTTTTATCTGGCGACGCCGCCCGGGGGTTGGGTTTCCTTCGATGATATATTACCAGATATTAGATACGAAGGGAGGGCTAGCAGATGCGTTATCCAGATGCTGATTATAATGGAGGGGGACTTGCCTCGCAGACACTATGATCCAGGGTGTGGTTAGATCCAATTGCCTCGCGCCATAACCCATAGCGATAAGGGCTATCAGTTCACGCCCAGTGTAAAAATGACCTCCCCTGGCCGGCCGATGATAACAGATAAAAGATGGTCCCAATATGATGAGTCAGCATAGAAAGCACCAGAGAGGACCGAGGAGAAGGGAAGGAGTGGGAGGCACTGGCCGCTCAGCTGTGAAAAGATTATCGCTGTCCTCAATCCTAGAAATATTGGCATTTCCCCCTGTCCTTTTTCACCAGTAACCAAGGCAACGGTTTGGAGCCCTCTCTAATGGCATGTGATCACTAGGGGAGAGTAGCATTGTAATTGCCCATGTTCTGGTAACTGATCAAGGATAAAGAGGATCAGGCATTGGCTGGTGTTTCCATAACGTTTAATAAATGAACAACTAGACTGTTTGAGCATTCCTTGTGAGGATTACAATATTTCACCACAAGGATATTCATTACACAATCTAAAGAAGGAAATGTTTGCCTCTCTGATCTTGAGAAAGCATGACCAAATTACATCAAACGTGGTTAAATCACTCAGTGACATTCATTGGCGTCACACCAAAGGAAATGCAACCGATTAGCAACAAATTAATGGCGCATGTCTAACATTACCAGACTAGTGTAATTTGTTGAAAAGGGTAAAATGTCAAAACATATTAAATAGGTCGGTGTCTATAAACATATTTATAAGTTAAACGACCGGTTGTAATATTTTTTAATGCAAATAATGAGAAAATGATGAATTAGGTTGTATGTCACTAACTCATCTCATATACACTGGGTCGCCACTAGGTGTCTTGCACTGTGACTGTATAACGCCCTATGCAGCTATGTGGTCGCCAGGTCGTTATGTCACAATTACAATTACCGACTGCCAATCCTTTTTCTGAACCAATCCTTTTTCTGAACCATAACAATGGCATGAGGACATTAGCCATCCGTTGGTGACCTATGTTAGCTGCCCGGTACACAATTAAGATATTGGTCCTGACCCTATCATACCGGCCATGTTGTGATCCCCAGTGACCATCTTGCAACTATGTAGAAGAAAGGCTTCATGTTGCAGTAAGGCCTCAATTGAACGATTCAATTTCACAGACTCCATATCTTATGCAGTCCTTCATTGATATAAATCATAATTGTTATAATCGCATTCACTCCTCGTCATTTCAACACAGCCAGTATCCTATCTCACCTCCCCATATGGTTTCTCACAATACCCCTCCTACTCAGCTACAGCTATTGAAATTCTACATTTCATATTATTCAGAGTACAGACAATTGTATATCCAGTCTATGGCTACACATACAATCAGACCCCTACAATCAGTTACCAACATGCATCACCCCCTCACCAGTTGATTGTAAGATCTGGGTCTTCGTTACCAGAGGGGAATGAGCCATTTCTGTGGACGTTTCCAGGGTGGCTCATTTGGGTAATCAGATTATCAAGAAGATTCCTCCTGGTCTGGGTATTGCTGCGTAATGAAAATACTCCAATTAGCTCCTACCACCCCCACCCTCACCAGCACTACCACTCCTCCACTGTCACAGCAATCTGTCATGGAAATGACAGGGCATGAGCAACATACAGCTGTTGGCTGTTCCTTCCTAATGCACATATGATTCTATACTATCATCATAAATCCATATGCGGCTATTCCCACCCCAGGAAGACACATGAGAGTTGGAGTTAAATACATTTTATTTATAAGAATTGGTAGACCACGTAGGGTTTTGTTTGTATGATGATGAGTACATAAAATGTGGTCCCATGTTAAGGGTACCGGTTAAAAGTATTATTTATTTGGTTTACAATACTAGGTTGTGTACATGACAAAATATAACAAATATACCAAGACGGAATAATTATGTAATAATTATGAGTATTTTTAATAAGGTGGAAGAAGGGGAAGGGGGTGGGAAACAAAGGGCGCGTGGAGGCTTGTAGTGGTGAGCGGACTGGCGGCGAAGGCGGGAGCACGGGATTATATAGGTGGGGGAGTCCATGTTTGTAAGGGGTGGAGGGTAGGTAAGGTTGGTCCCATGGTAGAGGGAATAGAGGGGAGAAGGGTAGGTGGTTCTTCGCTGTTGGCGGGAAAGCAACATATGGACACTATGATTCTATACTATCATCATAAATCCATATGCGGCTATTCCCACCCCAGGAAGACACATGAGAGTTGGAGTTAAATACATTTTATTTATAAGAATTGGTAGACCACGTAGGGTTTTGTTTGTATGATGATGAGTACATAAAATGTGGTCCCATGTTAAGGGTACCGGTTAAAAGTATTATTTATTTGGTTTACAATACTAGGTTGTGTACATGACAAAATATAACAAATATACCATAGGCTGTAAGGCCTTATATTTTGTTGATGTGAGCGGCGATGAGTGACTGGAGGGGTGATGAGGTAACAGTTCTTACATAACGATGGTATGCATTTGATCTCCAGAGACCTAGGTCCATGATTTGGCGCTCTGAGGCGCCGAGGGAGGCCGCCATTGACGCCGACGTCTTCCTGATGGCGTGGAGTGTGTAGATTGATGGTGGTAGGCCAACCTTCCTGACGGCGGCTGACCATACCTTAGCCAGATGAGGGGCGGTGATGGTTGCCCCAGTGTCCGGGAATACTAGGAATGGTTGTGACCATGCCCTGGTGGGAGACTCGGCTATCACAATGTCATATAGGTTTACCAGGCATAGAGGGTTGCCGGGCGATGACGTGATGACTGATGAGGCGTGTTGATGGATCGTCTGCATGTTTTTGGCCCACTTCTGCTGCACCCGGATGTAGTTTTCCGCGCGGTAGAAGTCGCCCCGGGACGGATGGCGATGGGGGTCGTACAGTGCAGGCGTCTCAGGTGCTATATTCGATCTCCTCCAGGCGAAGACGAGCATTAAAGAAAATGACAGTAGATAAGTGCACAAGTTCTTATCATGAGGTATTGCTGATAATATGAGATTAAACTGCTGCATGGTGAGGGCGTCTGAAGCCGCTGGCTTATAAGTCTTGTTCTGAGCTACAGACCTGAGCGATCTGATTACCATTCTATGGCTAAATGGACGGATACATCTGCCTGACAATTCCATGAAAGTTCTTGCATAGCTGAGGTAGATCGGCACTGTTGTTGGGGCATAAAAGAGGGTAAGATACTCTATGTACGCCAATACGTTGAGATGAGTAATAAAGTCAATGTTCAAGGAACAGTAAAACACGAATGATAAGAATAAATTCGCTCCCCTGTTCATGTTGGCTTGTGCCTTTGTCCTGGGGAACTGCCGACGCGCAGCCCTGGCGGACAGACATGCGTACATGGGTCCTGGAAGTATATGATGAGCGAATTAGAACATATTTACAAGTCAGCATGCATCATCATATCATATGGGTCAATGTACACTCTTTCAATGCCCTCCTCCTCCATGATGCGATCCGACAGGTCTCTGTGGTACCTGCTGAACAGACGACGAGACAATGCATCAGGGAGTGTGAGGGTTTCCCCCGGTACATGTATGGGTATGATCTTGACCTGGCACCATGCCTGGTGCCACCAGATGTCGCGGGCAGCGGCCAGGATGCAGGGGTCGGTGCCGCGGCCAGACTGGAGAACAGAGACAGTTGTGGCATTATCAGACTTCAATAATATTGTGCTACCTGCATGTGACATGTTTATGAAGGTTTTGACGGCCAGTGCCACATTGGCCGCCTCAATGTCACATATGGGGCTCTCCTGTATCTCGACCGGGACGTAGGAGGCGTAGCACTGGTGGCCATCATCTGCGCCGATGCCTCTCTTTGACGCGTCAGCTGACACTGTGATGTCATACGGGCCCTGTGGAATAATGAGTGATTTTCCGTTATACATAGAGAGAAAGTTAGTGAACCAGTTGAAGTCTTTCCTCATAGCCCTGCTGATTGTTGTGATCCCCCTGTACCTTCCCATCTGCCTGAGGCTGTCAAGTAGCCTCGCTACGAAGAGCCTTGCTGGCAACACAGCCTTTGCCACATGGTGCAATTTTCCCAGTACTGATCTTAGCTGTTTCTTAGTGACAGATCTCTGAGAGGTGAGTTTCTGTATGATGCCCAGGGTGTCAGAGATCTTTTCGCTGGGGATGGTGATTTCTTTGTTTTCTGAGTCTAGTGTGATACCCAACCACGTTACCTTAGTCCTTGGCGTCTGAGACTTCTCCGTCGCCACCGGCAGGCCGAGCTCTTCCAGCAGTATCAGCACAGCGTCGTAGGCCCTCCTAGCCTGGTCGTAGGTGGTACCTGTCACAATGATATCATCTAGGTATACTGTAGCATCGTGGCCTTTTTCAGCGAGAATGCGAGCAATGGTGTTGGCAATGTTCTGCATGTGTAGGCTAGAGAGGCGGGACCCAAACGGCATTTTATGCTCGACGTAATAAGAACCTTCCCAGCAGACCACATTTAGAGGCCAATCCAAAGGATCTGCTGGGAAGTTCTTATACGCCATTTTTATGTCTACTGTGGCCATGTAGATGGGGGCCTTGTTACCTGTGATCTTTCTGGTGATGTCATCTGTGGACGGGAGGACATGGGGGCGGATCTCTCCCATCACATTACCTTTGACAATATGCTGGTTTATGGACCTGCCGTAAGACAAATCCGTGATGATTCTCCTGCTACCTGGCTCTGACTTGGGACGTGTCATCATTGGGGACTGATGACACCAGGGCTGAAATGGGGGTGTAGAGAAGGGGCCTAGCAGAAAGTCATTTTCAATGCCTTTTGTAATGAACTTGTCCACCTGTTGGGGGTACAGTACTGCTGAGGGGTGGTTAGCTACGTCTACCTGTGGTGAAACTGGGCCTTGATATGCCGCAGGAAATCCAAAACGCAAGAAGTCTAGGAGTTCAGTATCTAGCTTTGAGTCACTGAGGTACATCTGCCATGCATCAATGTTCAGTTTTGATGGGACCTGCATACGAACCCCAAGGGCGTTTGGGACGCCTGATTGCTTCACCAACCTGTATATTACCCCGTGGGTTGAGTGGGTTAGTTGATCTGACGGAGCCGGCCAGCTTGCTGCCCTGTCCTTCTGTAGAGCCCTTGGGTGTAATGGTCTGGTCGGTGCTGGGTCCTCCATACCAATTTCCGTGGGGGCGATCACGTCTGATTCATCTTCTAGGCCTACCTGTAGCTGATCTGAACAATTTTCATGCATTGGTACAAGGTCATGTAATATGGTGCTACCCGTCGTCTGCTTATCCTTTTCTACCTCACTGACATGTGGCTGACTGTAAAAGTTACTAGGTTGAGAGTGCTTAGCGTCGTTGTGTGCGTCAGCTCCCATCAAAACCTCCTTGTCTATTACTTGGTGCCTAGCCTCTGAGGGGTGAGCAAACAGATTCTTATCTACACTAACAGACTGACCTTGGGTTTCTAGAGTAGCACATACTAGTTTCCCTGACCCCCGTTGTACCTCCAGTTCTGGTTCTGGTTGTTGTCATAACCCGGCGGCGGCGGCTGGTTGTTGTTGAAGCCATGGCCGCGACCTGCCTGGTTGTTCTGTTGCTGGTTGTTGCCACCTCTACCTGCCCCTTGGCCGGGGGCTCCGCGGCCACGGCCTTGTTGCTGGTTGCCCTGGTTGCCCTGGCCTCCCTGGTTGTTCCTCTGTCTACGGAAGCATGTAGAGGCTGAGTGGGAGTAAGCATTATCAGTAATAGCATGGCAGTATCGACATACATGTGACAGTGTGATGGAACCCTCAACATGAGACTCTTTGTGTTGACAACCTGCCTTGTTGTATGCGGGGCATGGGATCACGTCGGCTGAGGCAAGGCCGCTGGGTGGAGCTGCAAAGGACATCTTATATCTCTCTCTCTGTATAGCTGCCTGGTTACTCCAAGCGAAGAACTTAGCATCTATCCTGTTAAATATTGAGTTGGACCACCTGCGGACATTTTCCCATGGGCGGTCTGTGGCGTCAGCCACAACCTCCCTGAGGTGCGCCTCAATGTATTCATAGTCACCCATTGGTATGTCTGCAAAGTCAATCATGTTTAGAAAGGCACCTATAAACTCCGGGAAGGTCATGGTCATCTGCGCGTCCACCCTGTCCTTCTCATGTATCAGCCCTTCCCTCTGTAGAAACATGCATGGTTTTATCACAGTGTTCTTACCATGTGCTGTGCTTGGTGGCGGCGGGAGCGCCTCCGTGGCGGCGAGCTCCACCTGGCGACGGATTGTGGGGTCGGCCATGATGAGCTGCGGCGATGGCGTGCCTCCGGGAGGGAGCATGGCGTCATGGTGCGGGATTGGAGCCGGCTGTACAGGTGTAAGTGGCGGGCTGTGTGTATTCTGTCGAATGAGGCGCGCCTGCGTGGGACCCTGCGGCCATGTAGGCGGAGGCAGGGAGAAGTTCTGGCTGTTGACCGGCTGCTGGAGAGGCGGTGGGCGCTGTGGCTGCATCCGATGAGGCGGCGCGGCGTTGCCGGCCGGCTGCATGGCTGCCCCCTCGTGGCGTGGCGCGGCGTGCACCGGTGGCGCCATCTGTGAATGCGCGGCGTCACTACCCTGAAACGACAACAATGGAGCGGGAGAGTTTTGCTGAACCGAGAGCTCGGTAATGCGCTGTAATATGAGCGATAGCGTCTGTGTATTATTAGTAACATCCACTGCCAACTCTTTTACGGTCTTTGCCTTCGGCTTTGGTTTAGCAGCCGTGTCTACCTCTACAGAATTGTCAACAATTTGTATATCGTTAGAAACATGAGACTCACCGCTGGCGGCCGGGCCGTCTGCTGTCACAACAACAGCAGCGGCCGAGCCACCGTCCAGAGTTGTGTCGCTGTTGGTATGTGGGTGCTGTGTGACAGGTGAAGTCCGTGCCGACCTCCTGCCCGGTTTCCGTGGCGTTTTCTGCTGGCGTTTGCGAGTCATGGTGCAGGCCGTTGAGAAAAAACAATTTCAAAAAGAAACCGTCTGCGTCTGTCTGACACAAACAAAGGGCGCGTGGAGGCTTGTAGTGGTGAGCGGACTGGCGGCGAAGGCGGGAGCACGGGATTATATAGGTGGGGGAGTCCATGTTTGTAAGGGGTGGAGGGTAGGTAAGGTTGGTCCCATGGTAGAGGGAATAGAGGGGAGAAGGGTAGGTGGTTCTTCGCTGTTGGCGGGAAAGCAACATATGGACACTATGTTTGATTTCCTTCCCTATTGTGTAGCAGTATGACGGGTTCTAGCTCTAGGATGCCAGTAAAAATTGAATTTATTCTTCTGTGCTGAAAAGACCAAATGGATAATTATTGTCAGTATCAATACTTGGACATGAAAACGCACTCTGTCTGACACGAAATCTGTCCAGGTAAATGCAGGGAGCACACATATCACCAGACAGTTGGGTAGAGTATTTTCGCAGAACCATGGAAGGAGTTGAGCGAGACGAGTGTGTAACTGTATGAGAGGGAAGAGCACCCAATGTGGGTTTTTGGAGGAGTTTGGACATATTGCTTAACGGCCTCCCTTGGATGGAGGCGTTGGGTGGATGGCTGGGATGGATTGTGGGTGAGTGTGTGTGCGGGGAGGGGGGTGATGCAGAGATGTGATCGGAGACAGAGTCCATCTCCCCGGCGGCCGTTGTGCCACCCTGCCCCCGATAAGGTGGAAGGCTGGCTGCCCCGGCCCTCTTAGAAAAGCTGTCCGCCCGAGCTGCTCATTCGAGTGGCTCGCGTGGCGACGTCCAGCCCAGAAAGTTAGATTGGGGCGGCGGGCTGAGACGTACCCCCTTCCCCCTGTTAGCCCCCGCCCCCTTGGTAGAGCGTTTTATGTGATGACCAGCAGGGAGTGTCTTCATTATGGACTGGCCGAGCTGCTCGGAGCTGCTCGCCGGTTATCGTAAGCGAAAGGCCATTAGGGATCACTGGGAAGCCGTCCTGTGCATGCCTACTCCACATCATCGTAGATTTAGGAACAAGGACAAAAGAGGTGACCCGAGTGCTGGGACAGGGAGGGACCTAGTACAGGAAGTCTTGTATGGTATCACCACCCTCCATGCAGTTATCATTTCCCTAAACTAAGAGCAGGTTTTAACACATGACTTTTTTCTGCATTACCACCTTTGTCGGCATGATGCATTCATTAATGCAGCCCTGGGGAGTGTACTTGTCAGTGCTGACCCTTGGGGAGTGAATCAACCCTGCAGTGTCGACAAGATGCACGAATGCAGCCCCCTGCATGGCGAGCAGACTCGCCAGGGCTGCATTTATTTATGTTAGTTATGTGACGTCACAATGAGGATCTCCAGAATGTCATGATTCTAAAAGCTGGATGGAGTATAGCACCAATTAGTGGCAGTGTACATAATTATTTGAGCTACCTAAAGTTAAGAAAGTTGTGAACATTATGTATTGTATTTACTTATATGCACACTATCGTCTTGTTGAGTTATGTGTGCAAGTGACTGACACATGTACATGCTTATCGTGGTAGCAGCCTACATGTGAACGCCATCCATAAAGACCACGATTGCTTGATCTGAGAAGTTGTTATATAAATCACCTTTCCTGATCAGACGGTTAAAACCCCGTGTTACCTTTACACTAGCGCTAAATGTCAAAGCTCTATCCTTCACACCTTGCAAAGGTGACCCCCGCCAACCCGTGTGAAATGGACTATAAGGGAGGCGCGGATCAGGGGAAGCTGCGGGCCTTTTACGGTGTGCTGCGCCGGGAAAAAAGGGGGCTGGCGAATAATGGCAATAACGCTATCAGTTAATGACATCGGAGACGGCGGGAATTGATGTTTGATGGCGACACTGTCCGCCTACTGCGGGTAGTTGCCGCCCGCCGGCAGCGCTCACAGACAACTTTATGACGACATCCCCCACCCACCACTGCCACCCAACTGGAGCAACTCCCTCATATAGAGACATGATGAGCTACTCACTAGTACCGAGGACAATGTCACATCCCCAAATTAGTTCACAAGTATCCATAGTCTATGTGTCCTTTACCTCTTGGATCTTCTTTAGCATGAAAACCACAAAACATCATAACTCACATCATTATAAGTGATTTCCCAAAGGGCACAAAAATCAGTTCAATGCGGTATGTTACGCCTCCCATTCCTCCCAACACCCCTTTTTAAAAACATGCCATGCCAGATAGATGTGCTGCCATGCTACATCTATATTCTCTTTATACACCTCCCTGGCTTTCTATGGAAGTTCTAAATACGTCTAGACTCATCACTTGTGGTAACTGGGAGCTTTTAACAACACGGAATTGGGAGGTGATGGGTTTCCAAGGAAGAACTGCAGAATATTTCCGGCGCCCAGCAAGGTTTGGAATTATCGCGGCTGTTTTTAGGTATAGTAATACATTCTGTTCCCAAATTCGAATTATTTAGGCCCCCAACTCCCCCCTCCTATTGTTAAAAGATTACCACTCCCTATAGTGCTAGCGGTGGCAGTAGCCTGCAGAGAGTCGATGGTACCCGGCTTGTGGTAATGAAATTGAAAAGCATCTACGTGACGCGGCTTGGGTACCAGCTCCCCGGCCAAACTGAATGCTGTCATGAACGAATTAGCTCCCAATCATCGCCCAGATGGGTTCTAGTCAGGCCAGCCCGCGAGTGGATCTGTCTGCTGTTGGCGACCCTGTAATAGGCATAGTCTATTCTGGTCAATTAGGGACGACAGTTGGCCCTTTCTCTGATGGAGGTTTTATCTATGGTGGTCCTTTCAGACCCTTTCTCTATTTATAACTTTGAGCTAAACACCCCCGCAGTTGGATCGTCTATAATCCCCAGGAAAATACATGATCTAAGTTCCTTTGGGAACGACCTTGGTACACGCTCATGAATACTTTTATAACATAGAATAGCACCCCTCATTTATTCTATCTGATTGCTTGAAACTTTAGGACAAGGGATCCGATGGGGCGTATACCTGAGTCTGTTTCCCATTTTTACATACTACTTACTTCAGCGTGACCTCGTTACCACCGCCTTGCTGGCAGCACTGCACCCGAATTCCTCCTCCATGTCCTATACTACTATGGCCTTGACTACATAGCGGAATATCTCAAAATTACCATATCAACTGCCAGCTTCTAAATAATGATGGCCAAGAATCAATTCCACCACAACCGAAAATCGTTGTCTTTGACTGTGTAGCAATACATACATATTAAGCGTGATTTATATATTATTAATAAAACGTGCATTTAGTTGGCATCTATCAAAATGAATATCGGCCTGTATGATAGAATGAGCCATTTCCGAAATGATAACGTCATAATATAATAGTATGACTCGCCGAAATGATTTCCTTCGTTAATGGACGTTATTTCATTGTCTCGTCTAGAGCCTGTTACTTAGCATTTATTTTAGCTGTGCTACCCATATCATCTACACGTGCCGTATGTGACTGCCTAGACTGCCCTTATCTAGTCAGTTCCCAGGTCCCCCTGTCCCGCTAGCATGCCAGGCTTAATTGTGTTCTAGCCCCTTATCTGATGAATCCCTACGTCCCTATTGACGTTAAGCAGCCTTCTCCACCCCATCCCCCACCGGGCTATTATAGATATTAGGCCACGCCACTATCTGCTCAGCCCCCACAGCCTTATCATTACGGCCTTTATCTCCACGTCCATAAAATGTTATCGATATTATATTCCTTTGGTGTGATTAAGATGAATTAGGGGTGATATATCAGTGTAGAGGAGTGACCTTCATGTAGGGCTGGTTGCTGGGGAGTGACCTATAGGTAATGAATGGTCGACTGTTGGGTGTGGGCTGACTATGGAGGAGGGCCCATCCATTCTCTCACCTGATGCCCTCGCCCTGGAGGACAGTGTTTACTTATACAGCATACTGCATCATTACTACTCCAGGGCGGAATCATACACACACATATGGCAAGTCTATTGGGTAAAAACTGTAAGAAAATCCGTGTTTCTGTACAGAAACCCACCCATTTTTGAGAGAAACCAGGCTTTTGTCATAACCTCCCCCCCCCCCTCAGCAAAACCCCTTCTCTCAAACCATGCAGGTTTCTATCTACAGAAACCCGGTGTCTGTCATAAACCTCTCCTCTCTCCTCCTCTCAACCCAAATCCCATCCTCTCAAATGATACCCCTAAGTTGTGTTTAGGCCCGATAGAAATTAGGGATGTAGTGTTCCATAAATTAGATTTATGCTATACACAATTTAGTTTTATCGAAGGAAAGGAGGCGTTTATATAGAGAACCCACACTCTGTTAAAGAAAGTAGGTTTAAGTGGACAGAATCCTAGTGTCTGTAAAAAAAAAACTCTTCTGTGAGCAGAGGAGCTGTTTTGTCAGAGAACCCACACTCTATTACAGAAGGTGGGTTTCTCAGAACCCAGACTCTGTCAAACCTACACTCTGTGTTCATAGACCTTGTCCCATCGGCTTACCATATACACATGCAGTGATCTAAATACCACCCCCCTATTTTTTTTACCCGCCCCTTCAAGTAAAACCAGCCGCCATCTTATTCAAATTGCAGTCATTACTTGGCATAAATAACGAAATATAGAAGTTAATACACTATCAACGTCAAGTAACTTCATAGGAGATGAAAGGAACTTGTGAGAAACCTTGCCAGAAAGTGCTCAAACAAAAAGAAATACACGGCCAGACAATTTCTTTGCTCTATAATCAGGTTGCCTATACGTTGGCGTTCTTCCTATATATACTTTGGACATTTAATATGATTTTACTGTCTACTCCTTGAAAGCGTTTTACTTCAGACGGGAAATTACCATAACAATCTGCATCCTTCGTATACATGTGTACACACAGAGAGCCTGTTCTAACTATGAAATAACACGATGCCCATCAATACAGCTACACCTTAATGCCCCTATATATACATGTATGTATACTCTTTTATCTTACACATCAGTGCCGGACCATTAGCACTAACTTGGACAAAGCCTATGATAGTGGCCTGTTTGGGGCGGGGGGAAGGGGTAGCCGCACAGTTGGATCTAATCAATGTCTGGTAGCGCACAGCCTACCGAGCCGCAGACTGGATTATCTGCTAGGTGGATTAGTCTTTGATGCGGCGGAAGTTGCCAAGTCAGGGATGAAAACGGGGACGTGGCCGCTGCTGAGAGCCACCTGCCTTGACAAGCGAGCCATTGATAGGCCGGCAGCTGTGATGTGCTAATTGAATTAGCCTCCCACCCAGGAGGAGGAGGGGAAAAGAAGAACATGAAAAAGTAGAGGTGTGTAATGGTAGTAGTGTCTTAGTGGTCACTTGCCTTGACCGCCTTTTTGGTGGCATGGCCGTCACAACCACTGCCAAACATTGGTGGAGAATCCCACCATTTTTTATATACCAGGCCCCACTGTTTTATACACATACCTTGTATCCTGTGTGATACATACCTTGTCATCTCTGTGTCTATAGATGCTATGTTGGTGGGGTGAGAATTGGTGTTGGGACGTGGAGTGGGGGCAGGGCGGCAATGATTGTGAGTGCATGGTAGGGAGTAGTGGGCATTGAGTCGAGTGACGTGATGTGCGGGTAATGTGTGCTTGATGCGCCCCCTGTTACCAGATTTAGCATATTGATACCATCACCATCAACAACACCGAACGGGGGAAGGGGAGGAGGGAGGGGATGGTATAGATAGGGCGTTTCCAGTAGGACCCATACGCCCCTCCAATGTCCTGCCATGCCATTCCATGACCCCTTGATGCCCAATCCATGGTCAGGCCAGGGTCGGGGCCATTCACATGGCGGGCCCCCAGCAAGGGCTGAGGTAAGGGCAGGTCTCTCCACCTCCTCCCAAGCACAGCATGGGCGGCGGTGTGGCTGCAATATCCATTTGGCCATTGAATAATAAAAACGAGAACTGTAATCCAGCATGGCAGGCACTGTGTAGGGTCATGGAAGGCGGGCAGTTTAGGGGAGGGCAGGAGGAGTAGGGCAGTCGGCGTTGCCATAGCAACCCACAAAGGGTTACCGGGGCAGAGGCGGTAAATATTTCCCAGAAAGGCTTAGGGAGAGCTTTGACTTAGGGGACAGGCGGCAAGTGTTGATTGAGACGTCGCCTTGGAGAGCCACCACCGCGCCTTCCCCCCTACCCCCTACCCTTCTGCCACCACCTCCACTCCTGCCCAAATGGCGATCGGGGATGATGCATGTCCTACATCGACGCTTCATGCTTCATTTAACACTAATTAAGGCAATTAATGTGGGCGATAAAATAGGTGGTTGGCAGCAGCTGCAGCCTGCAGTCGGACGTTGTTATCTATAGGGGCTATACAATCTCTGAAGCAGGGCCCGTATGTAGGCCGAGGTTGGCGTCATCTGGTGGCAGTGATCGATAATAGAGATTCTCCACAACAATGTCTGAATCAGGGAAGCCATCTCCGAAATGGCTTCTTTAAGGCAGTGTATATGTATGGGTGTCCCACCTGGTCTATATTCCTCGAAGTACTATCACGTTATATTATGGAGAACCCTCATGCATATATTCTGGCTGAGTGCAATGGATATTATATATAATATGCGGGTCTTATATCCTTTATATATCATCGACTCATCATACTGAGATACCTAGATAGCAAAATATCAGTAGATAAGGTATGTCATGGAGGATGTTCGGACCAGTAGACAGTGATAAGGCAGTAATAACACTGAAATGCTAAAGGCATAACCATACTGCAATATAGCAACCTTTATACATTCTCGTATGTCGTAATATTGGGGGCTCAGAATAGAAAATGCGAGGGACGAAGAATACAATGTTTTGCAAGATACATTACCGTGTGGTATTAAATGTTTTATCATTAATCCTGTAACAGTAGCCTGGCCAAGCATCTAAAGAATATCTGGAGTAATAATTATAATGACGTTCAAGAGATATGAATGATATACCTCAAGTATGAGTGAATAGAGATAGTCGTAACCCATAATTTTTGTCATCCCAATTCATAACCTCGAAAATTATTTGGACAGGTCGCTGTGATCTGTTTTTGGGAGTACCCATTTCCTTGATAACAAGGGGGTAGATTTGACATTTTCTGAGTTCCAGTTCATAACGGCTAAGCCCTATTAACCATAGTGACGTGTGGGCTTATTCGCAAAAAAAATGGTCGGAATTTTTGTACCCCCCCATCCCCCCCCCCCCTTATTAAACAATTACCACTCCCTTAGTACATTACAGGGAAGACTAGGTTTTGCACCGGCGCACCATTGTATAAATTTTGGTATTAGCCCACCACTAATGACGGGAAGTACGATAATGCCTCTCCCAGAGGCGGACTACAGACTACAGTCCCTTGGAGGCTGGTTCGTTGGGAGTTCCTTCGAAATTCAAATAGGTCGCATCTGAGCGCATTTGTCTTCGATCCTAACAGGCGTGTTTGTGTTAGCCGTCAGAGCCTCTAATGGACGTTGGTTTTAATGCCTACACCGGCCTGTCTGCCTTTAGTTAACTCTTTGTTTGCTGTCGTCAGAAAGTCCAGTTGGTTTCTAATTTTTGAGAGATCTGCGAGCTTTTTTATTTTTGTTTAAACTGTTCATCTCCCATCATTACTTATGACTCAACATTAATCAACTATATCAGTGATGAGTTGATATAATGTGTAGAGTGATTATTATTATTATCATCATTATTCCTAATTGGCTGCTATGAAGGAATCACCATTTTGTCACGTGTGATGACCAAAGTAAACATTTCAAACCTGAAATAGAAACCATGCATATGTAATTCAGAATAAATCTTCACCGGTGTTTCAATATAAATAGAATGCATACAGTACTCCCTCTCTTTGTTTTGCACATACTTTGCGATATTAGTCTGACCAATATCGCAATAATTTATCATCCCCGATGATACATTATATATGATATTTAAGTCATGTGGAATTCTGTTAACTTGGGAAAGGGGCGGTTGGCCATGCTGTATCGTACAAAACATTGATCTGCAAAGGCAGTTGGGAAACAACACATTAAAAGATCTATATGCATTTGCTGCGTTTTGATGTAATTCGACCCCTGATGATGGAGGGAATGGTTGCCTTCAGAAATCAACTCCGTTTCACTCATGGCTGTAAAGGTTGACTCATGGAAAATATCTCTCTTCGGATGGCTTAGTACTTTAACATGTTATGCCCTTTGTCATCATGCATGAATGCAGCCGTGGCGAGTCCATACTAGAGCCCGGGCTGCATTATTGCATCACGCCATTGAACCCTCCGGGAGTATATGAAATTAATAGGATCGACATGATGGTTGAATGCACTACATCATATCGACCAAAGGGTATGCCTCATTAAAGTACTATGCTGATCTTAACGGGTTAGTGATACAGATGGTTGCATCATATCGGAATTCAGCACTGACACAACACCTAACCTGTAATAATGCAATACTTGCAGTGCAGGCTTAAATTGCTTGAGATAGTTTACTGTGCCCAAAATGGTCATTCCTGACATGTATGTCAGAACCGTAGCTGAGGTGAAATGCCATATTTCAACATTAGGAATACGAGATTAAAGCAATTGTATGTATTAGTATCAAATTATTATGTTTTTTCTCAGTTTTCAAATGTTTTACTGCGTCGAATTGATCAAACTAAGCTAACCCGCGTGCATTACTCTTATCCACCCCTATACATAGTGTCTATTACCTCAGTATTTTAAGTGTGTTTTTAGGAAATACCGGTAGTAGCCTTTGTTTGTGAAGGGAAACAAAATCTACAGAATAAACATGTATATACATGTAGTAATATTACACAAGTTATGAGATGAGGTGAAGTGTCGCGACTTAGGTAATACAGATATGTTTCGACTGGCCGTCAGTGGTAAAGTCGACTTTAGCTTGAATCATCTGGAATTGTCAAATCCCCTTACAATCCCTACTTAATCCTCTCTTTTGCCCGGACTTCAAACTCGGCGGGCCCTTACAATCACTTTCCCCTATCTGAAGGCGAAAATGAGTGGCAACATTTTGTCAAATTAGGCGACGACGTCTTAAAACGCCGCCAAATTAGGCGCAGATTAGAAGCCACTCGTTCCGATAGCGTCAAATTGATCTCCAAAGTGGCTTCACTGGCTTCTGATTAGCGAAGCCCTGCAGTAGTTTGTTGCTGGCACGCCTTGGTAGGTAAACGACTGTCTGGTTGGCTACCAGCCTGCCTTCTCCAGGTGATTGTAATGTGTGAGGGTGCAAGCGGTCTCCCTGAGCAGTAGATACATAATATTATCTCGGTTGAGCGTCTTTCCAGCTCCCAGCGTCCATAAGTCTCTCTCCCGCCGTCTCTGAGCTGCTCATGAGCAGGACAGGCTTCATCTTCTGATCCACTCTGTCTGATCTTCATCCTCGCAATTCAACTGCTCACTCCACTCCCCAGCCGCAGCCTCAGCCCTTTCCGCAGCAGTATGGTTTGTAATTCCCAACCAACACCGCTCTGGAACTAAAGGCTTTCTTTACATTACAGTGCCACCTATACTTTAGTATCGCTTCATGCAGTCGGAGTATGAGCTGTCCCCCATTCTGAAAACCAACATTTCTCGGTAAGGAGGTTGTGCGATATATCTAGTTAATGCTCCTTAAATTTGATCATATTTCTAGCGACCTGGCAACCGCGCATTCATGTGGTTAGCGGATTATCATCAATTGATATCTTCATGAATAAGCGGCCCCAGCAACGTAAAAGGAAAATCATAAATTGAACTAAATTGGAGTCATTTCCTACGTTTAAAGGCCAAACACTGGGAGTTTATTACTGCTCTTTGTAAACAGTGGTTCTTTGCAAGGAACCTAATAAGGGTCAATAACTTTCCATGCTTCATTTTCATTGTGGTGAAATGTCAATGCAAAGAGTGTTTTATCTTGTGCGCGGAAGGAGCATGGTCTCGCTTTTAACGGGCGCCTGGTTTGGTGGATCAGCCTGCTTTAACGCTATACATACATTGACCCCAGGAAGCCTTTTAGTGTAAAAAGCCCATTTAGCTTGGCTATTAGCCGTATCAGATTCTTCTGAAGAGCTCTGCAGGAGGGGCGGACATATACTAGGCCGTATATCTTTAAAAGAAAGAGATCCCATGCAGATGTTAGAGTTTGTAAACCCAACTTCAACATTTTCATTGATTGAAAAGCATCCTGTGGACTTTATGTAAACACAGGTCTAGGTTTACTCCTATTTTGAATTAAGACATAGATAATCTAAGGCCAGACACGAAACAATAAAAGGAAATACATTGTGCCATCGTTCATGTTAGTCTGACCAATATCACAATAATTCCTTTAGTTTAAGATAAAAGTATCTTCTCCCTTTAATGTTTTAACATAGTACCCAACAGTTTGTATGACTTCCATAAGCATAGTTCTCTCCTATAACTAGATACTCTGGGGCTGTAGTTTATGGAACTTAAAGGGCAGGTGGCCAATGATCCCTGTTAGAAGCAATGCATCAAAGGGCAGCCGCTAACACCAGGATCATCATGGTGAGCAGCTCCCCTGGCGAAGTGAGCAGCTCCGGACGTCTCAGGGAGGCGCTCAGTGCTAGGCCGGAGCCGCTGACAGGTGAATGACTAACAGTGTGCTGGGATTGATGTATGGCCACTGGTACCCTCAGTGCAGACTTGGAATGTCAGTCACTATACCCAGCTTCTATAAACAGCAGCAAGAGGCCTGCATATATATGTCTGTCAGAGGTTCAATATGTACAGCCCCGGCCTCCTGTAACAATGGCCTTCTGACTTTGTGAAGGGGGCCGAGGGATTTATCAATATAGCCAAAACAATATGTCTGGGTGTACATTCCATGTACATGGTGTGACTTTAATATATGGTTCATTCCGGGAGAAGTATACCATTCATACATCATATTTCTTTATAAAACATCTTCATGAGTACCGCATCTATGCTTCTATGCAATAACAAAGAGAAGACGAAGGTCATGGACACGAGATAATGCCACGTACGAAGTTACCTCCTGATTTAAGCCCTCGTGCCCTAATGCATCAAGGGATGGTGCATTAGGTAGGATTTAGATGCTAGATGATGGTCCGTGGTGTGTACTGATGAATAGTCAAACCTCCATAATAGTTTGATACATTTGCATCACCTGGGTCACATATCACACGAGGCACCAGGCCAAGTGTGATACCACCCAGTATCCAACGAGTGAAGAACAATGCAAATGTATAATGCTGATTGGGGTTTTAGATTTGTTACCTATTTTACGAAATAAGAATTCGAAAAATCAAAGTTTTAAATACTTTTGCATTATGACACATAAGGGCACTACATTTGTATATGCTATGGGGACTCACATCTTAACATAAAGATGGTCGTACCAGGAATGTAATAAATCACTAGTACCATATTCACATTCAACAGTGCACTGGGGTGAGGTAGTATAGCACGGTTTTCCTGCTTCTGTCTGCTATATGAATGCTATTCAACACAAAGAGGCATCCCCCTATGGCTTGTCGCTCATATTCCATTCAGTATATACATCTTATCTCGCTGCCAGTGCTCATTATAGTCCAATGGACAATGTATCCCCGGCATACCCCACACTGCATGGGATCGTCCTATGGGCCATCATTCAAATGTTGAATGTGCGTCTTGATGACTACAACAAAAACTGTATCTTATACTGGGCCGGCGCCGATCGTAAGCTCATCCACTTCGATTTAACACACCCGCCCTGAATGGCATCGGTTACTTAAAACAATGCAGCTCATCGGTGACTGTTCGCCGCCCGCAGCTGCCGTAGGTAATTAATGGCGTTAGCATTGTGGATGTGATAATTGAAGCGTGCCATGTCTGTGGGAGATAGAGGATGGGAATAGAGAATGAGAACAGAGGAGGAGGATTTGACTCGGTGCTAGTAAACATGTAGCGTGTAGTAGTTGCCGTGGGAGCTGCTCCGTGTGCTGCTCATAGTATAAGGTACATGCATCTATAGTAGGGCTTCACTGAGTGACACGTTGCTGATTACTTATTCCTTTGTGGGGGAAAACGTAGAGGGGATGTTTTCCCCGTATAAGGGTGAATAAGGTTGCATATAGCGGCGGCCATAATGATAGTGGCTGCATTGACAACACAGCCAATATGGCCTACTGGACCCTTAATGGAGTGGTCATTTCTTAACAACGAGTCGTGGTAGGTTGGTGGATTTGGGAGAAACATAAAACGTGTAACCCCTCTTCCCGGCGGGAGGGGGGTAGAAAATAGATTTTTTAACACGGGAACGCCTACAATGTTAATGAAAAAAAGAGAAGGATACCTATATACTGCCTTTGGGGCATCCCTGTACAGTTGTGGAATTTGCAGCACCAAGCGGGCATTTCACTTCAAAGAAAGTTCATTCAGCACCCAAACAAGACGTTTGTCCTTGTGAAATGCCCCCCCCCCCTCCCCCTTCACTTTGCCATGAGCTGCTCCCGTGTACCCGCTGACATACTCTGAGTTACTCCAAGCTACGCTGAGCATTTCCCCGCTTGAGAGGCTAGCTCGTCCAGTGTACTATCATCCTGTGGGTTGAATTAAAATGCTAGCTGCTGCCAAATGACAAAGCAGAGTGCGAAGATATCGATGTTTAAATTGCTGTGCTTAGAGGCAGTCGTCAATGCTGGAACTGTGAGTCTTTGCGACCCTGGTTGATGTGAGCAGATAGAGCGCAGACAGAGAACAGATTGGAGAGACAGGGTAGTGTGGCGTTTGTGCTGTGTGGCATAGGTTGGGTTATTATTGGAGAGGATGACTTTGGGTGGTTGGGACCTTTGGAGGAGGGTAGGGGGCACTTTATGACCAACTTATCTCTGCATTGGGGGGTCGGTGGTTATATTGGTAGGAGGATGTGTCGCTGAATGGTCCAGGAAACCCCAGCCTCTGTAGGAGCTGTATCCGTTGCGAGCAGCTCCGAGCAGCTCCAGGCCTGAGCAAATGAGCCCAGTGTCAGAGGGGAGTGGGGATAGATCCTCCTAGCGCCGATTCAAATAGGGAGCCACTCGCCACTTCAATTCGGCCAGTACGTCTATAAACCATGCAGGGTGAGTCGGATCGGGATGTGGCCGCCCCCCTCAGCCCCTGGAGGCGGTGTGAATTCTTAAAGGGGGTGTAGTCAGGGGCCCACGCCTGGTGCGTAAATTGCGCGCCGACCTGACATGTCTGTTACCTGGGACGGGGTAATGTGGGCGCGAGGAAATTCTCCCGCCGCTTTATATCACTACCGCCCGCGCCACACCCCTCCTGCCGGGCTAGCCGCCGGCCCTGCACCCTCAGAAGCCTGGGTGCATCCGCAAGAGCAACTCCAGATAAAAGCCTGAATGCCTGGCCCGCTCGCTAAATGCCAACTGGCTATCATATATCAAGTCGGCAGGGGCCCTCCCCCACCGACCCCCACAGCGAGCCCTGCTACCCGCTTGGAGATTGTGGAACCGCTCTCGGGGCAGGTGCCAAACCAATTTGTTGCCATTGCGATAATTAGCCTTGGGAAGGTAGGGTGTGTGGGGATGGGTTGAGGGGCGGCGTTCCCCACAGGTAGCTATAGTTAGAGGCCCCATCTTAATACTCTGTACGTGTAGCATTCTTTCATCTTCTCCAGTGCCTACATCTATACCCTATAGTAGCTCCAGCTCACGCCCTGCTCCCTTTGACAAATCGGCAGGTGTTGAGGCGGCCTAGTTGCGCATTTCTGAGGGATGATGATTCCTGACACACGGCTGGGCCCGAAGGTCGGGTCGCCAGGAGTGATAGGGGTTGGGAGGGCACCTGAGGGAGTCGGGGAGTGGGTTGGTGCTGGAGGAGAAGCCTTCCCCTCCTCCTCCTACTGCTCCTCCATGACCGGTCAGGTGAGAAAAAAATCACGTGAAAGCTTTCAAGGGCAGAGAGCCACCAGGTGGCCTATGCCCGAGTCAGGCGTGGGCAGCAACTCGGTGATCTTGGCTCATAAGTCACCCTGTGTGTATGTGGCACAGTCGTGTCTGGAGACCCCCCCCCCCCCACCCCTACCTGGAACCCCCCAGAAAATTCCTCACTCTAGACCCACCTCCCTATAATCTCCACGGCTAAGGTTAGGGCATCCTATCGCCCCGAGGATTAAGGCATCAGACATGGACTCCTAATCTCCGGAATCGTAGGGTCCCTAATTCCCAGGTATGTGGTCTCCAAACTCCTGGGATGGTTGATTGAGGGGTGGTATCCGAGTGGGGGCGGGGGGTGTTCCTGGGGAGGGGGGGGGGCTTCTGTGGAGTGAATTTCCGGGGGTGAATTATCTCCTAGAACAGCCTAGACACTGGATCAGCCACCAGTGCATGATGATAGCAGCTCTACTAGCTATGGGTCTCCAGTCTCTACTCTGTGCATGCTATGGCCCAATATACCCTGGGTATCTGCTATTTCTCCTCCAGTCCCTATCAGTATAGGCTCTCACCTGGATACCTTCCAAATGTGATATGGCTCATCCATTCCATAAAGCAGTATATAATATGGCTTCATACATATATCCATAAGATAAGGGACCATTGCTATAATCTCTTCACAGTACGTGGTATAGTATAAATCTAATCCCTCAACCAACATGTTGAACCACTGCACCTGCCAATGCCTCCAGGGTCAGGTAGCAGCCCTACTGTACTCCTCCTGTGGCTTGGTGTCCTCTACCACAACCCTTTGTCCTCTATCTCCCCTTACTAGCACATGGGTATCCACTGACATTGGCCTGATATAAATGATTGTTTACAAAGTATTTCAGCTATTTTCCATCAAACCTCTGATCAAACCTCCTGCTATGGAGGCTTACTATCACATTGGATACATTCATGACTAATTTACAACCATAGCAATTGACCATAGGTTATAATTTTGATGACATTGGGTCATCAAAGGTGGACAAAAACACGACTCTGCGGCGTCAAAATTAAGACTTGTGTTTGTGGATTTAGTATCGTCAATTCGGCATACGTATCTCGTGCAATCCACTGCTCTGATACCGGTCCTTAACCTGCATACTTGTATTTAGTGCAATGCACTGCTAAGATAAAGGTTCCTAACCTTCACACTCCTATTCCTCTCACCCCTAAGTCTCCTCCCATACCCCTCTTTATGTGATGTGAATAATCACTGCTCCCAACGGCTACAAAGGAGGACTGCGTCTCCACTAGGGGCAGTACTGATAGAATAGCAGCATGGGGCCTGTGAGATGGGAGATGTGATCTCTCTGCTATCACAGCTATGCACTGTTTATAATCTCCTGGTATTCGATCGAGGCAAACTGGGACTCAGAGCCAACCTGTACCAGGATATTCGACCGATAGGAATGTGCATAGAGCTATACAGGTTATCAACATCTGATATTATGTATAAGGGAGTGGTCATTTTTTAACAACAGGGGGGGGGGTTGGTGGATTTTTGCGCGAGCGGGTCGAAATTTTTTTGGTCCCCCCCACGGGAGGGGTCGACATTTTTTTGGTCCCCCCCTCAGGCAAGTTGAAATTGAGCGCGGCCGACCCCTTTGAGCTATAGTAACGCGCGGGCTTTTTCGCTAAAAAGGGGTGCAATTTTTTTGGTCCCCCCCTTCAAGGGGTCCAAATTTTTTTGGTCCCCCCCCCAAATCCACCAACCCCCCCCCCCCCTGTTGTTAAAAAATGACCACTCCCTAAACATCACCAATGTGGCATTTTATCAAGGCTATATAGAACTCTCTAATATAGTAATGAAGGTCTAATATAGCAATATATAGAAAACCTATCCTATTTTGATTATCCGTTCTACAATAATCACGCTCGTTTTTCTTAGAATAATGGACACTACAACTGTTTACTGAATGGTGGATATTCCATGTCGCATGCCTCTGTCGTTCTGCCATGAAAGAAAAAGACACGTACTAACATCAAAAGAGAGAACATCAGTGTTTCGATATCACATGTATACGTACATAGCCACATGTCTAGTATAATGCACATTCAGATTTATCCATGTTACACAGTCAGCGGAAATGTCTAAATAGATATGTGTTTTCCATTGCCAAAAACACCTATTTCGACATTTCCGCTGACTGTCTATCATGAACAAATCGGAAAGCGGTTTGAACTGCAATCCTGTTGTGTGGATAAGGAAGAACACGGTGTAAGGTTACCGATGACAAGTGACCTAAAAGCTGTCTCTGATCACATCCAGAGGTCATCGTTTGACCCTTTCTCCTAAGCCCCCTTTACCTCACCGTCCATGCCCTCAACCCTTGTCTTAGCTCCCAGTCTCTTGTCTTTACCTTCATCTTTGACAGTGAGGACGATAGCGGCGCCCTCTAGGTCTTGATACACAAACCATGGGCAGCAGGCCTGCTTCATCGGGTATAGTGAAGGATTGATGCGAATGTTTCCCAGGTGATACTGGGTCTTTGCTATGGACATTTTCCCCGGGTATATACGTCGTCTAAAAACATGGATCTGTCTGTATACATGAGTAAAAAAGTAAATGTGGTGTGTGATGGAACGTCCACATATTTATGAGACCATCCTGCGATATTTACAATAAATGAGATGGTATTTATAGAGGAATCTTCCCAATGCATACATACCCTGATCAGGTTTAGGGAGTGGTCATTTTTTAACAAGGAGGAGGGGGGGGGGTCATGGGGTTTATTTCTGGCCCCCCTTCAAAATGTTTGCCCCCTCCCCAATCCATCAATCCCCTGTCGTTAAAGAATGACCTCTTCCTTATACATAATACTCACTGATACATGTAGGCACTCAATAAGAAGATACAGGGCAATGCAAGTCGTGGCAATTACTCCTAATACTTGCAGACCGTCGGAGGTTCAAAAGAAGAAATATGAAGAAAGAAGCCTTCCATTTTTGGATCGTCAAAGAACTACCCGTCCTTTGATTTTACCTTTTTGCCTCCTCTCAACCCAATGCCATGACATTGAGACTTGCTACATCACGTGGGATAGAGTAACTGAATCCTAAGCGAATTATGCGCAGCAAAACACAACGAGCCATTGTTGCTCCCCTAGTGTTTGTTTGGGCGTCGAAGGAGTGATAAAAAGAATTGAGTGTTGTTACTGCTGAGTGCGCATGCTCAGTCTTGTTGGCCTAATATGGTCTAAAGGCGGGAATTTGAGCAACACCCTCTCCCTCCCCGGACACACAGCTAGATAGGGTCAGTATTTCGCCGCTCGTCCACCCACAGTTTCTCTTGTCATTATCCCTCTGGGGTATGCAATCTTGTTTCTATGGTAACACCTCAGACCACGTGGGCTTTCACCACAGTGCCTCCTTCTAGTGAGCTGAGCTGTACATAGAATACATCCTTACAAATCCGTGCTCTTTTGAAGACCCTCGGTTTGGATTCTATCTTTTCCTAGTGCTTCCAGTCAAAGACCATTATTGAGTCCACCTTACAATCTTACTTTTACATGTATAATGCTTTACAGGATGTATGAGGGGATATGCCAGTCTCAAAGTAACATAGAAACTAGCGTCCCGTTAATGCATTTTCAAAATCTCAGCTGTGAGGCCTGTCCATCTAATGACATCGGCTTTGGTGCTCACACTTGATATATTACACAAATATTCTTTTTTCGTTATAGCCTTCAATTAAGTATGCATTCACCAGCCAATAATCGCCCTTTCATAAAAAATGCGTACATTTTCAGGTGAATCCACTATAAATGGTTGTCACCTCTATTGTAAACAGCTATGAGAGGGATGCAGAGATTACCTGACCATGTAACCTGCTGTAGATAGGATTGATAAGCCTGTTGTCCTGTTAAACCACTGCTATATGCAGTACTAACACATCTTCTACAATGTCATCAAAGAGTAAAGTCTGTGTTCAGAGTCCCGATCCTGATCCCCTGAATTCCCAACTGATTCCAATACTTGATGACCTTCTAAAATGCCTACACATTCCCAAAATGCAATCATCAATGCTTTGGTGATAACATATCCGGAACTGATGTTTGCCCATCCGCGGGAACTCACCACAAGTAAAGCCTGCTTGGTGAGTTGTCACAACGCATGCGTGTATGAAGGATTCAGACAGACTATATATGAAAATGAGTCCAAATAATTTCGCCTCCCCACGTGAGACATTCTTTGTGTTGGATGATATGAATCTCTTCAAAAATATTAAGTAAAAGGCCTTTTTTCCAGCAAGGTATGATGAATATGCATGCCCATACTAAGTTTATCTCTTCTTTCTGACCTCCTGCAGTCTTCCCCGGGCATGATGCAAAACATCCCTGGGAGTATTTATTGCAGGCTGGGACTTCAGTTTCAGAATCATTCAAATATTCCTACGCGGAAGAGCGGAGTTAGACACCCATAACCAGTCGTTGCCTCGCCGGATATTGACCCACCTCTCAGAATGACCCCGACGGGACGTGACCCAGCTCTGACCCCAACCTGACCCAGGGTCAAGGGTCAGACGACCCCCAGCAAGACTGCCACCAAAGGTCTAGACGTTGCTATGGCAACTCGGACAAGTGTGCAAATCGGAATCAGCAAGGCCTATGGCATCCCTATATAGGCTTAGCTGGAGGAGGTTGGCTGTTTGCAAGGGCTCTTGTATAGGGCAGTCAGCATTAGTGCAGCTGTATATAAGAAAAGGACTGGTTATTGGGAGGTTGCTGGTGTGTGAAGGGAGGTCAAGAGTGGTATTTAGTCTCAGGCCTTCTCTATATAAGGAACTCTCTTCACCTTTAAATTAATCGTTTGCTGAATCACGGTTGGAATCCAAGCAACGTACACAATTCTTAGCAGCCTTAGTGATAATACCTACTTCAATTGCTTAAGGAATGTAACCTTTTCTTGTACAAAAGTGTTACATATTTGTAAACTCGTAGCATATAATTATAGCATTAGCCCTAAAACAGGAGATAAATGCCTTTGTTTCCAAGGGTTTATACAAGAAAAGTGAATATTTTATGTTTACAAAGAACAGCATACTTTCGACATTCTCATCTGGTCTTTCATCTTCCAAATCTGAAATTGCATTTATGATGATCAGTATGTAAACTAAAAAAAAGAATGTCTGGAAGCTGTTTTAGAAATGATGTACCATACTTCAGCATTTAACCTAGTCAGTGTACGATTGAGAGGATGCTTCTTACTGCTAACAAGATATGTTTTATACAGACCAAGGTTAACTACTTCTCTGTCTGCCCCCAATGGCACCTATCGTGTGGCACCAGTGGGTGAGGGGCGAGCAGGTGTATGGTGACCGTGATTATGTGTTGAGCTTTGACAGAGTAGTCTGGTCCGCCCTGGAGGATGTGTTTTCAGCTTTTAGCTGACAACCCGTAACAACGAATCGCCGACCCGGGACCATCAAAAACCCTGCCAGGTGGGGCTACCAATCTCTGTCAAACTCACAGGACCACATTGCTGCTACACAAATTATACAACAGTTATGAGACTTTGGTCATTATGTTACCTATAGTTATATATACAGAGTATGTCATACCTGTAAGGGCTATGGGCCTCGATCATACACCAGATGTATGACAGGTTGATTTAAGGAACTTGAATCACACGAGGAGATGCAATCAGAGAGGTTGCATTCTAAAATTCCACCTTTATATATTTGGTCAGGCTTATTGAATTGTTTTAACAGCGTATACAATCTGACAATGAGGCGAGAGGCATCCTCTACTACTACACCCCACATGCAGATAAACAACATACCGGTAATCCTCGCCCTGCTCCTGCATAGTAAAAAAAACTCTTGTCACTATTCAAACAGCAAATACCTATGTACCCAGCCCATAGATGAAAGAGCCTAGTCAATAGCACCACCTGTACTCATCAATGTGTTACCTGTAGGGATCCTGATCGAACATGGTTCCCTGAGCCCCACCCCGCCAGCACCCCCCTACCTATGGCGGCAGTGCAACAAGTTGCTCGTCAGGCGAGGAGCTGCTCCCTCCTTGAAACACGTCCAACTGATCCATCAGCGCACCTAAGAAGGACAAGGCCATCCCTCCCCCAAGGGAGCAGGAGAGTGTTTGGCATAGGAGGCAGCCTTAATCATTTAAGTGCTGCATAGTTCTTTAATGCCCTATTCCTTTGCCGTCATGATGAGTGGATGCAGCTCTGGCGAGTAACTCGCCAGTGATTGTATGTCGACCCTACACGCCCGACGGGTCGGCATGATGCATGAAAGTAGCCATGGCCAGTTTACTCGCCAGGGCTGCATTCAAATATTCATGACAACCAAGGACATTGTACAATAAAGCATAATGCGGACCTTAAAGGGTTAAAAGCAGGAGGGGGTCCTTTAGGGGTAGGTGTGGGGAGATCCAGGCCTAGGTTGGGTTGTAAGTAGCACAAGGAGTGTGGGGTTCGGCAGCAGGTGCAATGGCCGCCATGTGATTGTGTCTGCTGAGAGGACGCAGGGTAATTAAAGCCACTTAATAGATTCCCACGGTAGGAGGGTATTGATGGAGGGGTGACTGTATAGAGGGGTGTGGGTACAGGGGGTGTTGCCTGGTTGCTGTTTGGATCTGCCTAAATTAAGGTCATGCTGGCTACAAGTTACAACTATGTCAAAAGCTGCCTGTTGCGATCCCACGCCTGTGGCAACTATCTAAGTGCAAACCTATTAGTAGGTCACTGCTGTTGACTGCAGTATACAATGTAATCTCTTGTTTTGTACCGACACCCTTAGTACCTTGAAAGTTCATTCCATCGAATATGAACTTAGGATCAAAGCATGAATACATTAACCGAGTTTCCATCAATTGTTGTGTGATGGCTTTGCTCGCTTGCACTATGATTTACGTATATTATGCTTAACCTATTTTCTACTATTATGATCCACCTTGATCCAGCTTGATCCATCTAGGGCAGGAGGAACTACTGTATACTGCTGTTACACCAGGGTGGTTGCATGATCCTGTGTCCCCCACATAACGGTCTTTGATATTGGTAACACCCCAATATTGCGCCCACATAGGAAGGTGCCCTTCACCAATTGCAACACTATTAAGCATACTGTACTTTTGCACCCGTTCTCACTTTAGCCCCTTTTTACACTGTATAATTCCTCCCCTTGATCGCTATATGCCTCTCGCTCACTCTAGAACTGCATCTGAGGTTGATTTCTTAGGTTCAGGATGCCAACAATGACCCATATTATACAGTTCATTGCACACGGTATTGGGGTCGGAGATGTATGCTAAATATAGCTTCATGTGGGTTGATCAAAGCACACTATAGGGATTGGTAGAGCAGACATAGGGAGGAAAATGGTTAACCCCTTAAGTGCATCATACTGAATTAAATCATTACGGCCTTTAATGATGCATGAATGCAGCTTTGGCGAGATACTTGCATCATGCCGACCAATGCTGTATCACACTGTCCTGAAACGCTAAAAAGACATGACAGACATGTATGCAAGCCTAGATTTGAGAAAGGAGGAACATTGGGTGAGGCCCCCTGGGGTCAGGAGGTCCACTTTATCGCCGACCACGAGGCCATGATTTAAGCCCACTGGGAGATCAAGGTCAATCTAGGTGGTGGTCGTTAAGGTCATCAGCGTTGTGTCGGGGGCTTTGTCAGGGTGTAGGGGTGCTGTATGGGGTGCTGCAGGGGTGCTGTATCTAGAGGCAGATGGGGCAGGCTCCAACAGGGGGCGGGATGACATGAAGGCTAGTTTCTGAGTATGCTACAAACTTGCTTCATCCACTAAGCTATAACCTACTGAGTCATGTTGCCTTCTAAGGGGCGTAGTCAGACATTATTATGACTGATCTCCAATCACTAATTAACACTAATTTCATGTTGATGTTGCTCATCTTGCTGATGATGAGTGTTCAGATATGATAATGGGGTTGCAAAATTGTATAACTAGGCTGCTTTTTAAATATGCCACAAACTTAGTTACACAAATTTACTGAAACCTTCTGAAATGAAAGGTCGAATAAATATGGCATAGGTAAAATCAATAATAATATATCTTGATAGAATTCAGACACTTTGTTACCGATACTATCATGTACTTATACATATAGACACTAACTTGTTAATCAATCCCATGCCTTTGTACATATTCTAGTCAGTATATCTTCTCCTGGTTCTGTCTGACATCCCTAGTCTAAACTATGTGCAAGATACTATTATTAAAGAATAGTGACATTGCAGCTCCTCAGAAACGTAAGTTATTGATAAAACCTTGCTATACCACTGGTATAACATATTATGTAATTCATATCAGGGAATCAATCTGTTTTATACATAGTCTTGTCTCACTGGTAGTAGATACAGCTAGCCCCATCCCCAACAGTGCAAGTACAGGGGCGCCCCTACCGGACATCTGAGGGGACAGCTGCAGTGGTGCGCCCACTGACCTGTCTTGCCCAGACCCAGCACCCATGTATCCAGGCTAGTTACCCACCCTGGAGCTGGTGGTGGTTGGGGGAGGGTACAGCCAGCCCCTGGAGGGGGTGAAGAGGGGAGCAAGGACCAGGGGGCAGCCTGGTACATACAGATTAGTGGAAGGTCCTCCGTCAACCCCTCACCTTGTCCCTACGTGCCTATCCACCCAGCCACCTCCTCAGCCGTGTTAGGTGGGCAGTGGTACAGTCACCAGCTCCCGCCCTGGGACTGTGAGACAAGGACCTAGCCTGGAGTCAATTAGAGAGGTAGGCAAGTTGGTGGGGGACTGGGAGGTGGGGGTAGAAGTAGTAGAGGCAAAGTGGTGATGAGGGATGCTCCAGTTTCAGTGAACACCTCTAACACTTACTGGTCTAGTCGTCCTTTTTACTGTAATGTCTGGTATTTGTGGAATGCACCCGGCCGATACTCATCAAGCGGAAGAGGAGCCATCATGCTTAAGATTGATTAATCTCACTGAAAATAAATAAGCATGAGCTTAATGCATAAATATCCTAGCCGTGATAACCTTTACAGCGCATTAAGAACACCCATTTTCCGACGTGTTAAGTCTAGGTAGTCCCTGAGGTACCATAACAGCCTGTGCTTTATGTCTAACACTTGAATGTATTAAATACAACAGGAGACCTTCTTTTTTTCTCTCATGCCAACTGATTTAAATCTTGCGGCTCATTAGACCCCTTGCTCCTATAGAGGCCCACGTGCGGCTGTGCTAACTCTTGCCTTGTGAGTGGGACAGGCACGGAGCTAGGTGAAGAAGCGAGCTGCCAAGGCAATGTTTCTAGCTGGCTGGCGAGCGTGATCGGCACAAAAACAAGCTTGTCATGGTGACCAGAAATGATCTACGGTCGTGTCTTGTTGCCATGGTACCACCACGGCCGTTGCTAGGCAACACGGCGGCAGTGATAACGTCTGGAATGTGTGGACCTTCCTGCTGGCCCCCCAGTCCACCTTA
This sequence comes from Harmothoe impar, assembly GCA_947462335.1. NCBI lineage: Eukaryota > Metazoa > Annelida > Polychaeta > Phyllodocida > Polynoidae > Harmothoe > Harmothoe impar. The sequence goes on from OX381708.1 coordinate 45,838,657, forward strand.
CTCCATGGTTTGACTGGTGCATGAAGTGTGGAGCTGGGGACTCCCCCACCCCTCCCCGGCCTAGACCCCCTGGGTTTCTCCAGGGCTGAAAGCCCACACCCCTATATATAGTCCAACCACCATCTCTCCCAGCCACCCGATCCTCGGCATACCGGGCTCACTCCTCACACGAAATAATTATATTTGCTTCATGTGGGGTGGCTTTCCTTACCGACAGCCAGGGTCTATACCCGGAGAGTAAATACTCTTAACACGGGCGTGGATTAGACGTCTGAATCCCCTCCCCCAGCACCGTCTGTGTTCCCCAGCCTAGCCGCCCGTAAAACTGTCAATGGACGGTGAGAAGCTCATCTCATTAAAACAGAGCAAATCAAAAGGAGGGCTTTTAGTCGTAACAGGGACACAGCGATGCTTCTTTCAGTAGTAATACGGACATAGAGCGGCTCGTGTCCTGGGTGTTAATAGTAGTTACAAGGACATAGAGGAGTTCATGTCCTTGGTATTAACTAGTACATGTAGTAACAATGACATAGAGCAGCTCATGTCCTGACTGTTAACTAGTAGCTACAAGGACATAGAGCAGCGCATGTCTTGGCTGTTACTAACAGACATGTCAGTATCATTGTTAGTAGTAACAGGGATACAGCGCAGCTCATGTCAATGTTGATAGTAGTTAATAGAGGCATACAGGGTCACTCATGGCATCGCTGTTAGAAGTTACAGGGACACGAGCAGCTCACGACACAGGAAACCTGCTCGGGTATGGTGACGTCACGATAATGTCACTCTGACGTCATCCCCGGGGTCAGCACGGTCAGCGTCGGGCGTGGTGGCCCCCAGCAAACAATATCACGTGATTACGGCCCCTGCAGTGGCTGAAAATGGTGACTGATGGCGGCCGGCTACAATTCTGACCGTGGTAATGGGTATTTATGTTTGCATGTAGCCTCAGCAAAATCCCTTCCGTTTACGACGCCGCTCACCGCTAGGGCTACCCTCTGCTGTACAAGACGACGACTCACGGCCACACTTAGATCTCCACACCACACTGAGCAGTTCCAAGCTGCTCAGGGGTGGTGCCACCATGCGGGCAGAGGCGGAAGCAATACCCCTCATCCTTCTATGGAGTAAGCAATATGGGAAGTGCTAAATTACAGGCCTATCCTATTCCGACCACTTTCACCTACACTCGGCCCTACACCTGGTCCATCCCCCTCACACATATATACCAGTGCCTTAGTTCCCAATGCTGGCATCAGCAGACCCTTCATGGTAGCCGCCAATATGCTGACCAATTTCAGGGGAATACTGCGCGCGCATGCTGGTCGGTGCACGTGACCTGTAGGGCTGGCGTGATTTCAGAAAACACTTCCGATTTGTTGTCGGCCCGACCCAGTTCTGAGATCCCCCACCCCAACCTAAGCCTACTTCCTCAAGTCCCATGGGTAGGGTCCCGATTTACAGGGACATGGCTCCTTTTCATTTTATTGCTGTGTTTCCCTATCGCAGGCATGTCACCTACCAATGTATTCATACCTGTCTTCTTTTATCCTCATCCCCACAGTTATGAACTAACCATAAAACCGCATTGTACTCAAGTATAATTGACGTTAAGTATAGATACACCATGCATCTTACGTGAACGTTTACTAAGAATGTTTTCGACAAGCATTTATCTATAAGAGGATGTTCGTCAAAGCTTAATAGCATGTGGTGTAGACGATCAGATTATGGGTCACTCCATACAGTGTTCAATGATGTGAACTTCCATGTCTTTCAGAAAGTCGGTCAATCCGGGCAATAGGCATGATTTATGTATTGAGGCGCTGCCCGAAATACACTCACTTTGGCCGACAAGATGGCCGACAAGATGCCCTTAATGGCAAGATGGCCGACAAGATGCCCTTAATAAATGTTATGTTACTCCACTGGAGTGATAGGACGGGTAATTTAGAGGGGGTTGGGTGAGATGGCAGATTGGCTTTCACCTCGCCCTTTTAAAGGATACACAATTTTGTCATTGGCCTTTATCTGACTCAGAGACAATGATTACCAATCGTTAGAGGCGTATTCTCTATTAACGCCCTCGGCATAATTAGTTTACGACGGCCCTTTAATAGGGCATTCTTCTTTTGATGTCATTACTGTGGACTGCAGCTATTACATTTGAGATATTACCAGGCACTGAAGGAGGAAAACTTAAAATGCTAAACTGGCTGGTTATTATGTAAATCAGTGCCTAATTATCTCCTCATTCTTGAGGATTGATATTTGGGGCTCACAGAATGAAGCCTAGCACTTATTGATCAATATTGACCAAAACCTTGCTATCTAACATCACCCTTATCTTCTTATCAATTCTGGGTCAGTCAAGTGATGTCTCCGTCTTTAAATAGTCCCTGGTATTAGATTAGCAATGCCCTGATTAGCTATGATGGAGACCCTAGCTGTTTTTACTTCTTCCCCTTTAGTCTATAGAACCTTTTGTGAAGCCCAGCTTAAATAGCCCTCTTCTGACAGTCAATCTGGTAGCAACGTCAAAAAGACATCAGAGCTATCTGACTTTTGAGTAGAACTGGGCGTTGAAACCATGCAGTGCTGAGACCAGCACGTCTCCTTTCTTCCTCCATTACCCATTCTCCCATTATCTGGGAGGCAGTGGGCCCATTTCCGCACGTCCGTATCGGCAAAGGCTCTGCCTACACAAACGTTGCCCTTTGCCCATTTAAGTACAGCCTTCCCATCAGGGAATCTATTCAGTAAAGAAACCATAACTGGATTAATGTCGCTGCACAGGCGGCCTATCATGCCGAGGGGCGGTTATTGGTCAGACCGTCTCCAGTATTGGCCGTGAGTAGTATACAAAAGCGCCTTAGCGCCAGGCTACATGTCTCCATCAAAGGTCAACAGTACTCCTACCCTAAACTACAGGGTAGATAAATAACAAACTTCTCCAAGGAGTATGAGTCATCGTCATGTTCACATAAACACAGTGTGTTTATTTATGTCACTGTATACTCCTGTGAACTCTTTAGAGACCGCATAATGCGTTGATGCATTATGCCATTTATCGGCATGATGATTGTATTAATGCAGCTCTGGCGAGTCACTAACCAGTGCTTCATGCATCATACCAACCCTAAAGGGTTTATAATAGATACATCCCCGAGGGACCGGCATGATGCATGAATCCAACCAGGGCTGCATTCATGTATCATGGTGACAAAGGGAAAGACTCATCAAATCAATATGTGGCCCTTAAAGGGTTGAAGTAACACACCCTCGTCAGTTCATGAGCACGTACACTTTGGGCACCCACAATGACACACATTTGGAGCTGCGCCAATGGAGTAAATTCAACGTGCAAGTCATTCCATTGCTCTGTATATCATACATATAAATATGAATGCGAATACGGAAATAAAACCGAAAGGGCATCTGGTTTTCTCTTGTATTTAAGGCCATATCTTGCTGCCCGTCCACCAAGAGTCGGGCCGAGGCCCGGTACCCTGGCCGTTATGTACAGGGTGGGTGGGGTTTTAAAGATGTCGTCGGGATATACTGCAGGCGTTCCAGTTCCTACCATATAAATAGCATATAACACTTGTTTTATTGTACACACAGATAAAGAATGAGATAAAGATCCTCGCTAGATTCAAGGTAATATATCCTGTTTATAGCACCATTAAAATGGGTTTTGGTGGCAGGTCGAGGGAGAAGGAGAGAGAAGGAGGGATCTTGAACAACGCCTAGGCAGTGAGTGAATCTGGGTTAGTCGCCAATGGATGACGAAGGGTTCCACGTAAGGGTTCCTGGCCGGTGAGATGCGTGTCGACGTGGATGGGGGTCAGTACTAGCTGCTTAGGACGCCAAGGCATTAAGGCCGAGGGTGAGAGGGGGGAAGCAAAACTATTGGCCGGAGTGGCCAGTTGATCCCGCACAGCCAATCAATGGTAAATGGGTTAGTTGGGTCCCCGGAGCGTTGGTGGAAGGCGACGTTCAATGGAATCAGCATCGGCTAGTGGGCACCGGCTGGCACCTCCCCACTGTCCCTGTCCTCCCCTAAAGATGTCGTTAGACTGTAACGACGCGCCGACAGGCCGCCACTGCCCTCCCCCAGTCTCCACGGTGGGGCTCCTCCAGGGAAGGCCAGCTGTATGAGGGTGGGATGTTGGGATCTGCACGGGTACCACTGGGATGGGGGGTGGGGTGGTTATAGGGGGGTTATCTGAGGCCGAGATTCATTGACCAGGGCTCAGCCCCGCCTGACTTCTTTATCCCTGCTCCCGGAGCTTGACCTCTTGCACTGACCCTAGGAGGACGCCTATAGATGCAGTGGTCAGCACATACATGGACTGACCCTCCAGAGTGACACCCTTAGGTTTCATGGGGGTTTACAGTCATGTGCAGTAGTATGCACAATGTATTACACTCTGTCCAATAAACAAATCTTATAAATCGTGCACATCACGTACATGCTCTTGTCAAATACCATTAACAAGTGGCTTAACTTATATACTATGAAATACATTGTATGCTTTACAGCGAGAGAATAATGATGTCGAGAGTTTTGGATTGTATCACCTTAGGGAGTGATCATTTTTTAACAACAGGGGGGGGGGGGTGCTTTTCCGCGCGGAGCGCACGAAATTTTTTTCACCCCCCCCGGTCAACGGGTCAACATTTTTTACCCCCCCCCCTACGGGTCGGAAATCGGCGCGCGCGCGGGCCCTTTGAAGCATAGTAACGCGCGGGCTTTTTGGCCCAAAACAGGTTAAATTTTTTTGACCCCCCCCCCAAGAGGGGTCCAAATTTTTTACACCCCCCCGGTCAAGGGGTCCAAATTTTTTTGCCCCCCCCCCAAACCAACCCCCCCCCCCCTGTTGATAAAAAATGATCACTCCCTTATATGGTATATGCTTCATATGGTTATGTGCAAAGATTTCTCAAATGGTAAACTGGGGCATTAGCGAAGGAAAATATGCATGGTGTGAACAGCTGGTGGGGGATCTATCCGGCAACATGCGATTACTATGCAAAATAGATACAAGATAAATCTCCAAGGCTCTGCATGTGAAACACATTTAACTCAAATAGCAAATTAGGCCATGTGTTTTATCTGGGGGTTCATCGGTGTAGACAAATGACTCTACAATTATGTACCTGCTATCAGACGTAATCATCTGGTATCATTACTGGCTGAAAACGAGCATATGCTTTAGGCTTATCATGTTTGGTATCACCCCAAACTGAATATAATAGCTTGTAATAAGCATTCACCACTCTTGAATCACGTTTGTATCCAAGTTATAGTTAGAGGAAATGTAATAACAGTGTTCATTATTTTGGCGGTCAAAGATAATAGGGGATGCTAGAATAGGTAGCTTTATACCATGACTATAACCTCCATATATTGAGTACAGCACAGTTTACACAATTGCATGAGGCTTAGTACCTGCTAATTTACTATAGATAGGATTGATCCTTCTACAGGAGGCTCACTTGGCAATGGGTTATTTATCGCCCAGTCTCCAGGCACATACCATCTGGCTGCTACCAGGATGGTGCAGGGCAAATGTTAATCAGTCAGGGCTTAATGGGAGCATGTTGTGGGTATCTCTCCTGGCAGGGATCCAGATAAGGCTCTACGCCCACCCCCTTGATACTGCCTTACTTTACACCCATATGCATGCACTATGTAGCACCTCACCGTTTCCTCTACTTCTGCAATGTATGTTTACACTTCTCAGTGAGCAATTTGGTCATAATTGAGTTCAAAGATCACTACATGTCAGTGTATTTAAGCTGAGGTTATCCCCTCATCATATTTGATTATTTCTATCACCCCCTAGAACCATATATATGTATATTGTGCACCTTTGAACGTAATTTAAAACCCTTCTCACTCAGAAACACAACCCATTTCCCTCGCCCAATGAAACATCAATAAAAAACAGATAATCATCACCATTATTACATTGCCTTCAATGTTTTCTGGATGTTGTCTGTTCAGCCTTGCATCCTATGCCCATATCTCTACACCGCCCTTGGCTCCCTATCATCTCCTGTGCTTTTTCTACTTGGCCCCATCTCTCAGATTATTCACTCTGTTGATGATATCACCAACTTCCTAAACGTTGTGTGGCACAAGAAGATGGCAGATACCACATCAGTCAGCAGGAGAAATGACACAAGGCTCCCCAGTGGGAGTGTTCTTTCTGCCGCTGTGTAGACTTTTTTATGTTCCATGCTGTTTGTAAGGCGGCTTCCCCAGGATGACAGATATGCAGAAGATATTGCAGTGCTCACTGATTACTGGGGACTAGGCCTGGTTCTGTTAGCATTGGAGTAAAAGCCAGATCCACATGCAGATCTAGACCTATCTGCCAGTGCTCTAGTATTGTTAATCATTTATGAGTGTAGGATTTATCTCTGCATTTCGCACAGTGAAGTAAGATGTCTTTCTGTATGGTATTTTCTAACATGGTGGGAGATGTTCTGCAGCCGAGAGGGAAAGGAGGATTTGAATGGATTACGATCTACAATAGGTGGCCATGTACACATAGGGCCTTGGAGCAAATGGCATAACTGACCGTGGCAATCACAAGGGAGGTGAAGGAGGATCTATTATGTCTAGTCTTGAGAGACTGCCATGTGATAGTGCTGAGTCTGATAGCATTACATATTTCACACTGACTAATGCACCTACTCCTCCAAGACAAATACAGCACTCCCTCCTGTTGCAATATACAGTCACTTCAGCCTTGGCAGTTGTTATGTTTCCCTTCTTTTTTTAGGGTGTAAATTACCTCTTTAATCAATTTACCTTCGGTCGGTCGAACAGTCAGCGATGCCTCTTCGCTCCCCTCTTGCACTGCTTTTTTTGCTGGTGTGTGTTTTCGTTGGCATTGTTAAGGCGAGATGCTGACACTTGGTCGCACGTCCGCCAGCCGACCCCCGAACCCCACACCCCCATTGGGACCGGTGTGTTGACACGACGCCAATTCCTGAGATAAGTGAATGCGACACCGTAAAGACACGAGAGCCTTGGATTGCGCTCACAGGGGCATCGGGCAGTTGTTTGCCGCTGCTGGAGGGGTAGGGATAGGGGTAGGGGGATGGGGAAGGGGGGTGGTTGTATAGGCTAAAAGAAAGAGGTTGGTGCATAAGAGGAGGGGAGGAAATACCAGTAGGACATGAATATTTCAGTTCAGAAAAACAAAAGAGGGTGTGCTTAGTCCCTACAGGGCCCAAACAACTACATGTCGTACAGTGATGTCTACCACAGTAAGGGGACTGTTATGTACACCATGGAACACCTGCCCATAATATACATGTATATTATGGAGACAAGCAGATCTCCAGTAGCTAAAATCTGTATAATATTATAAAATCGTATCTCCTCATGGTACTATCGAGACATCAACATGCATACAAAGTTAATCTAGGTGTTTAGTATACTGGTTGCTATTAAATATGACACAGTACATAACCTGTAAAATTATGCAGATGAAGTTTGTATTACCTTGTTTGCATGTTATTAAACACTGGGAATCTTTTTTGGCAGGGAAATAACATATTTACATGTTCATTTATTAGGGAAGACCATTTTCGTATAGTGAAAAACAGTCTGACTCAGTGTACACACTTTCTAAAGAGGCCAACTTACGCAGACCTTAGTATATCTCTCATACTTATACGGCTGAGCATTACCTATGAAAACCATTGCGTAGTCATGTATATCATACTCATAAATAATATGTTGCTTACATCTGCATATAAACTTCAGGCTTTCCATTCTGTATAATGCAATAGTATTAGCCGCTCGCTCACCTCCACCAAATGTCAAATTACCAGTACAGCAAGATACAAGCTCGAACGTTTCCTCATGGTAACAATACACGATAAGGTTGCACAATACAACATATTTATAAATTTGCACTAATTAACTGGCAGTGGCTGAATACACGTTAAAGGGCACTTGCCAACATTTAACATTTGCTTTAAAAGCTACTTATTATTGTGTACTTTCAGATGTCTGCACGACTACCTGGACATCTTTACCCGGGTGCAGAGGCCCAACCAGGACCTACTGGACGTGCCCCTCCACGGCAGGTATTGCGGTCAAGATAAGGAGATTCTCCCACATCTACTTATCACCATGGGAAACATATTCGTGCTGGGTTTCTACACTGATAAGGATAAGACAGAAGCGGGCTTCCTCGGCGAATACTCCTTCATTGACGCATGTAAGTGGAACTTCTTTACCTAATACAGTTTAGCGTGTAATACCCCGTCTGGAATATTTGCTTTATTCTTATGGGGTGGCGATAAGGAGTGATATATGCTCCCGGAATGGATTCCCAACGAAGCTGGGATAGAAATACAGTATCTTTCTTATCACTGTTATCAGAGACCAGGGCCTGTGGTCGTGTGCATCATCGTAATACTTATGAGCTTTTATGTGATAGATTATACATGCATTAAAGGCAAAGCGCTTGCTGCCCCTGCTGTAACAGTCGGAGCTGAGTGAAGACCGGCACTATAGGCTTAGTTTAATGAGGCGTGTAATTCCTAGATTCGATATTAAAATCATCATTCTAAGGTTGCGAAAAGGGACCTAAGAGGACAACTAAGGGTTATCCTCAGTATAGCTCACAGATTGGTTCTACGATAGAGACGTGTATATTATTTTATTCATATTGCACGCCCACGCTAGAACTGAGGCACAGCGTGAGGTGTGAACAATAAGCAAACTAAAACCTGGCAGCACAGCATCCAAGCTTTTAAAAGATATCAATTTACGTTAGGACCTAGACACAGGGAAATGAAATAGCCGAAGCCATTAGCTTTTTGCTTAAACGGAGAAAGGAATTGCATTGTCTTTTATTGAAGTCTAGCTATGCTCTAACAGCCATGGTGCACGAGATATCAGAACAAGAAGGAGAGCCTTGCATGTGGGTATTCATTAAACTTCCCCATGTCACAAAGAACTGTCTCAGTAAATTCTCCAGACTTGCAAAACCATGTCTGCAATGTCATACTCCATTGGTCTAACAATCATGACATTGTTACTATATATTTACATGACGTATATGCAATGAATGAGACTGGGAGGGGAATTAAACCATAAGATTATATGAATATATCTGTAATGAACTATAGCCTCCTATGTTTTATTAAGGACGTTAGAATAAAAGGAACTCTGCAACTCTTCTGCAACTTCCCAATGCGATTGTTTGCTCTCCCCAGGCTCAAGGTATATCAAGTTAGATTCCTTTTACATGCGCAATGTTTGCTAGCCGCCCCTTTAATCCTATCACCAATACCCTCAGATGTCATACGTCGTCTGCAGACCCCACAACCAGTATAACCCTAACACTACATATATAAAAAGAAATGGGGATGTTAGATGGAACCAAGACGGGTCTTTTCATAGGGGCCAGTTTCGTCCAGTTTCCAATTTTCATCAAAGGTTATGTTGGTAGCAGAGGAGCGGCTATCTTAGTGGACATCTCCGGGGCGTCGGCGGGGTGGTGAGGGGGAGGCTGGGGCGACAGGAGGGACTGGAGAGGCGGGGTTTATGGTAGGGAAATGACGGGGTGTGGTGCCAGCCCAGGCAAACGCAGAGTAATGACTGGATCATAACTGATACGACGGGCCGGGGTTGAAAATAAGCACCCCGACATGGGAGCTGGGCCGGCGGCGGCAGAGAGAGGGCTCTGGGCCGGCGCCGTCCACTGCATCCGTCCTTGATATTCCATTTCTGACAGTGCCTCTCTATCTGCTGGCCTCGTGCAGGAGAGATATATAAGGTCTATAACTCCACCCCCTCAACACACACACACTATCCCTACAGACACACAAATACCCACCACTACCAGATCTACCACCCCACTCCCACCCTGCCCTCACCAGCTAGCCTCACCCCTACCTATCCAATACCCTACTTCCATAACGTATTGTACCACACACTAAGGACTGTATATACTATCCATTACCTACCCCCTGCACCATCAACCTGTAGCCAGGATCGCCCTCTACTCTATACCTTTACCATTATAGACACCGGCTCCCAACAGCCTCTCCCCTACCATCTACAGGGCCCTAAACATCACTTATCCCTCTCTACTCGACCTTAACCTAGCACCCAGAGTGACCCTGCCTATCTCCACACAGTTTACACTCTTACCATATCATCCACCTCAGCACACTGCCTATAGCCATCCCAGGGACTGTCTCCATCCCGTCTACTATGTGTACCGCCCACCTCCCCTGCCGACCGTCTATATGCTATCTGAATAAAAGGTCTATGTTGAAGACGCTACGTGAACTATGACAAGTAGAGGGAGGGGCAAGGAAATAGACCTATGAGGACGAATGTGTGTGTGGGGGGGGGGGAGGCTCTGAGGCTGTAATATAAGTTATACCACTGGGTGGGATGCGTCCTTTCGGGCTGGCTACTCTGACCATCGTTGACCTCCTGCTCCATCGCTCTACTCGGCCTGTGACTGGAGCTGGTTGCCCTGCCCTCCTCCCCTCTAACCTCTACATCCACCCCCTCAACCATCACCAGATTCAGCGCCCATACACACAGTCCCCTGCCTGACCACAATGCTGTAGGCCCCTAGCGGCGACCATAGAAAAGGCCATGAGCAGCTCGCGGTCAGCCTGAGCCGATGTAAGCCGGTTTGAGCTGCTATGAGCCGTACTGAGCTGCTCACACCTCAGCCAGAGGACCAGCACGGACAGGGCGCCAGGTTTTCTCATTTCCAGGGCTGAGGTGCTATAAAGTCACACTGGCGCTAGACTGATGCAGCACTAGTCCTCGACCTTCAAAGAAATCATCACATACATTTCTGAATCACTATAGTATATATGTATATATGCTAGGTGCATTATCGGAATTTACACAATATCTGCATTTCTACGAATCAATTATGAGTTTTCTAATCTAGTGGGTAAAAGGGCGGGTTATTGTATGAGTTGGAGCCTTTGTGGGGTACATGAAGCCAAACGCCCATTGTTTTATCACACAAGCAGTATTACTGCAACACCTTATTCACACCTAAAGCCAGATTTGAGATGCATGGATCCTACCGGCTGAATGGTATCATACCTCTTAGGTATGGCAGAAAGTAATCATATGTGAGCCCAGGGTAGATATAGAGAACACTGTAGCTGAATGCCTCATGCAAATGGCATCGTTCCCCAAGGATAATGGTGACCTATGCATCCAAGCAGAGTGTCACTGCCTGTGTTTCTTCCTGTCATTTCTTATAGGAAGCTCATATGTGCTGACATAGGTATGCATTAGCTTGCTTTGTGATATCCTATGTAGGTATATAGCTTGAGATGTTTTGTATGGCATACATATTATATCTTATATCAGAAGATACAGGTATATAGTAAGGAATAAAAGCAACCATTGTACATGTAGACTACATTCCTGCTCCCCAAGTACCATTAATTACTATTATCCCTGCTTATATCGCACTGTATCATTATACTACTAACACCCATGCTCCAAAGTACCATTTTACTTTACTATTGACATTCATGCTCCAAAATAAGATTTGACTATACTACTGACATTCATTCTCCAAAGTAACAGTCTCTACACTACTCACATTCATGCTACCAGGTAATATTTAATTTCATCAAATACCACTGACATTTCTGCTCCAAAGTACCATCTCACTATTATACTACTGATATTCATGCTTAGAAGTAGGTGTGGTGTGATGTGATTAGGTGTGATGTGTCCTTTCTGTCTGGCCACTGAAATCACCTTTGCTCCCTCCAGGTACAGCTCTCCGTAGTCTGTGACTGGACTACCCTCCCCCACCCCTAGCCTCTAAATTTCATTATACTACTGACATTCCTCCTCAATATATACCATTTCACTATACTCCTGGTATTGCTGCTCCATAGTACCATTTTACTATACCACTGACATTGCTGCTCCATAGTACCATTTCACTACACTACTCACATTGCTGCTCCAAAGTACCATTTCACTATACTGCTGGCATTGCTGCTTCATAGTTTCATTTTTATTATACTACTGACATTGCTGGACCATAGTACCATTTCACTATAGTACTGACATTGCTGCTCCATAGTACCATTTCACTATACTACTGACATTACTGCTCCATAGCACCAGTTCACTATACTCCTGGTATTGCTGCTCCATAGTACCATTTTACTATACCACTGACATTGCTGCTCCATAGTACCAATTTACTATACTACTGGCATTGCTGCTCCATAATACTTTTCCACTATACTACTGACAGTGCTGCTCCAAAGTACCATTACACTATACTACTGGCATTGCTGCTCCATAGTACCATTTCACTATACTACTGGCATTGCTGCTCCATAGTACCAGTTCACTATGCTACTGACATTGTTCCTCCATAGTACATTTCACTACACTGCTAACATTCCTACTCCAAAGTACCATTTCTCTATGCTACTGACATTCATGTTCCAAAGTAACATTTTACTATACTACTGCCATTCCTGCTTCAACAATTTCACTATCCTATTGATATTGTTTCAATACAATATACTGACGTTGCTGCAGACAAGTACTATCCCTCCAATACTACTGCCATCAGTGCTTCAACGTGCCATTTCACTAAGTCTATTCTACTTAAATGTGTGTGGTGAGAGATATACAAAATATATCAATAGATAGTTGCACTTTGTACCGTTACTAAAACTAAGTTTAGCTAACTTGTCTTCGTCTCATAAAAAGACATTTTTAATAGAGAGTCGTTGATTTTAAACTCCCGATTTGGGCAGAGGCACCGACGCATTCAATCATGAAACAATACACATGTTAGGCTGCGTGGTTTGGCTTATTGCAGACCATTGGCCTGACGGAGGTGTATTGCTAGTGATTTGGACACGCCCTCCCGATCTATGTAACATCATTAGCTTTTGGCCGGTGCTTAAACTGGTCGTGTGACTGCCCATTGCGGATGTGGCCAGAACATTTGAACGTGGGTGCGGTCAGTTGTAGTGGTCAGTAGCCGGCTTGGTGGCTGGACATTCCGTCACCTAACCCCACCCCCCTCCTCAGCCCCCCTCCCCTCTACCAGTTACCCCCCCCCCTCACCCCTCTCACGAGCTTCACCCCCGGGCATCCGCGTGTTTACTACTACCGGAATGGCGTCTCCGAATCCCGGACCCACCCTTGGGGCTCGGGCACCGCCCACAAAATGACCCTTACCACGGCCTAACGACCTAGGACCCCACGCATAATGACCTTGACCACACAAGCTTATGACCCCCACCACACGCTATAATGACTTTGCCTTAGGGGGTCAGGCTGGATGGGGAAGGCCTGGGCGTACTTCAGTCTACACCCATATGCATGCTGGCACGCTCCTGCTGCCAACTCGTGGTAAGGGAGGAGGGGGGGGGGGGGGGGGCGTGCTGATGGCCGATTGATTGAGTCCGGAATTTGTAAACCTCTTGAGCAAATGGTGCGGCAAACAATGATCCCACTCAGGGTCGTAGATCAAGCCCAGTGGCCACTGGATCAGCCGCCGGGCCCAGTCGGGTCCCCACTGACCACTGGTCATTTACTGTCCAGCAACGAGACTGAGCACTGCATGACCGGTTAGGGCCGTGATTTCCTCTGTGCACACTCTCCCCCCGCCCTTACACGCCTCCTCGTTAAACAAGAGTGGGTGGTGGAGAGGGAAGGGGGTGGTTGCACTCTCAGGCGGGGGTTTAGCTGTTGACCTACCTACTGCCACTCCCAATAACTGCTTCTAGTACTCTAGCTCTAGCACAGGCCAACAGTTAGACTGGGGTTTCACAGCCTTATCGCTGTGTTCATACGGTGATTGTTGTAGGTAGGGTTTTCATAAGTTCTACTTGCGAACTTCAAATATAATATCACCATTGCCTTCATAGTCCAGTTAAGGAGATAGAGGATCGAGTTAGGGTTAAAAAAAGGAATAATATCTCCAGGGAATAATGGCACTAACCCCCTTCTCATTAAAGGCGCAGATCTCGGTACCCCTCCAGCGACAGTCGGAGTGGTGCCGGGACAGGTACTCAGCCCTATTTATAGGGGCGCTGGGGGTTTAACATAATAGGATATATAACCCTTGGACTGCTCTGTGATCCCCATATACTACTGGACTATAATCCTGCCTCCATGATCACTTTGAAGTTATAATTTACGGGTTTGCGATTGTAGTCAGACCACACAATGCAGAGTCTAACGCTTGGGCATCAACGCTTGAAGGGCCGTAGAATGTATTACCTTCAGGGTGTATTAATGTGTCGAGGCGTCATCATCTCTTGCAATTTTCTAGCAGCTTTTACAAAAGGAATCCTTTTGTCTCAGAGATCGATGTAGTCTGTATTAGCGGCATATGCATAATTATGCAGTTGTCATTTGATTTAGTTATATTTGTTATAAGAACTGAGGTTAGGGAGGGCTTACGACCTAGTAACAGTGTTAAAACACACGTGTACTTTGATATATTTAATGCACAGAAAGGTTACAGGAGATACACGCTTTTCTATTTTCGAATTTGATGTGCAGCGATTGAAGTAGTGCCACCAGTAGTACCATCACGTCTGAAGTCAAGACATTCATTCTCTAAAAACGAAGGGCTGGCTTTGTGGATTATGAGTGCTGAGATAGCGGAGAATCAAGCAATTCCTGTATGCGCGTTATCAAACAGTAATAAACTAAAATGTAATCCATATGGATCTTCATATCACAAGATGAAAAGCACTAGTGTAGAAAGCAATATATGCAGTGGATGGAAAGTACTGTCAAGCTGTGTTCTACGGGGAATATGCGAACATAACAAACACACATGATGAACTTGATACCAGCCACTATAATAAGGCCATCATCATAAAAGCATCATTGTTGTCAGCATTGCACCCCCACCACATACTGTCATACTAGGCAAGTAGACTCTGGCCTATCATCAGGCCTAGTCATGCAGCCCCCTGATACAATGTCAACGTGATTAAAACCACGAGCAGGCAGTATTTTCTATCACAATTAAAATCATCACAGTATACGCCAGGATGGGGTACGGTAGGCTAGGGTAGGATAGGGCGGTCACTATGCCTCTTTATCTCCCCCACCCCCTACCCAACCAACCAACCAACCACACACCCTGGAGGAGGGCTAATCATGACGGCACACAGACTAACTGGATTTGGATTAATCGGGCCGTGATGGATGTGGAAACTTTTACATTAACTAGCTTGTAAACGCCGGCTGGGGATGGTCATGTAGGCACATTGATAAGCCTGTGACAGGCGCTCCCTCTGATGTACCCACAATAGCTGCCTCGATTACATTCTGCTTGACTATGGTACGAATTAAGAGGCTACCCACTATCAGTGTAATAACCACCCCTGAGAGCTCCCAGCTTAGACCCCTAGGGAAGGGGGACCTTCTCCGGCCGAATAGACACACAGTGTGCGTTCATTTGTTATATGGTATCGGTGCAAGGTTCATATCGCACAATGGAGGCGACTTTCCCATTGGCTATAGTCTTGGCTTTTTCTTTATAATGACGCTGTGGGGAAAAATGCATCAAGGAAGATTACTCAGAATAGTTTTTACTTTCCTCAGTTTCCTCGATATATACAATACCTGTCATATAATTCTCTCATAGTATCATAGATTTTCATACTCTACATAATTGAATATAAATATGATGTAAAATTGTATTTGTTAATTTCTCTAGTTTTTTGTGTGGCTCACTGAACACACAACCAAATTTGACTAAATGAAACAATTCAATAAATAAATCGAATTCTGCCTTATTAATTCCTCATCCTGCGCCTTGGCCACAATTAACCCTGAAGATGGTGGCGTGTCTGTGGGCGGTGTGTGGGGGGTACTTAAGGTGTCCTCTTCATTCACAGTGTGGGGTTATTCTTGGTACAATGAGGCCCCCACCTTAATGCCTGTCTCTGTGTCCCCGACCACAAAGCTGTCCCCCGTGGTAACACGAGCAGCTCGGCGCCTCCCTGACCACCAGGAGCTGCTCCGAGCTGCTCCTGAGTGTGATGTAGCAGCTCGGTTTGCGGCCGGTGTGGAAAGCCACATCAGAGCCCAGCCACAGCCTTCTACTCCATTTGTGCAACTGCTAAATGTATCACTCTACTGACTGTGATAACTACACTCAGCAGTCAATTATCTACTGCTAACTGTATCAGAATACTGCAAGGTGTACCCGCCAGGTTTCATTGAATCCCTGAGCGGATTCGTTGATAGAGTTGTCTCTCCCGATCTACATACAGGTTGTCTCTCAGGTTCATTGGTTGGTTGATGTACTCAGCAGTTATATTTTTCTACGTTAGCTAGCGGTTGGATGATTGACTGCTAACTTTAGTTTATATAGTAAGCATTGTTTTTGATACACTTAGCGGTTGCACACCTCCTTTTCCTCCTTCTCCTCCCCCTCCTGCCTACCTCCCCATATCTGGGCGAGCCCCGCTTTAATAGTTAGAGTGCATATGGATGCGACATGCGAGTTTGACATCAGCATATAAATCATCTGTTAGGGCTCCACGCGTGTCCAGGCCCTCCCCGACCCCAGGCCCCATTACCATAGAGGGGCTGGGCGAGCAGCTCAGTTTAGGAGTATAGGGCTGGTGTGAGCAGTTCCAGGAGGGAACCATTGGCAAAGTAGACGCCAATGGGAGATTGGTTAACTCTGTGCTGTATACATGTATACGTAGTCTTGTGCAAAATGAAAATTGCTCAGATAGTTTAGATTAGTTTTGAATCAGCCTATCAATTTCTGCCTTAAAGTACAATGGAGTCCACAGTATCCACTAACGATTTCTATGTATCGGTTGGAACATTTTAGTCCCTTTTAAACAGCTAATAAATCGGGGACAAGCTTTAAGAATGCACCTACCAGTGAATATCGCCTATACTACCCATGCACAGGGCCAGAGAAAGGCAATGGGTCCTGGCAGTGCCTTTGTGACCTTCCCACCAGCAGCCTAATTGGCCCCCCAGATCACTGAGGCAGAGACAATAACACCACTCACAACCGACATCATCACTGACCGCCAGCACCCATCTCAGCAGGCGGCGGCCTTTTGCCAGTCGGCCATATTTACAGCTGGTTGGATACTAACAGTAACTGAACATGACGTGGCATGGTCTGCTGCAGATCTGTAACCCTCTCCTGCCTATTGAGGATCAATGACAAGGCGTCCTTGGTGATCTTATGGGAGATGTTCTGTGTGTGGAGGTGACTGGTGTGGTCGTTTCTTTCTTGTTGTGTGGGATCCAGGTTGGGAGTGCATGAGGTGTAAGTTATAGTGAAATCCAGAGAGATTTGATCCCACCCACATGAGGCGTTGAGCGAGACTTTTGAAGAAAGGGGAAGTGTTCAACACCAAAGTGGGCCTACCGAAAAACGTCGTCCCTCGCGGCGAATGTAAATATCATTAGGGGAAGAAATTAAAGGTCCTAGTTCAACTTCTGATATAAACGTTTGGTTTCGACAATCCTCAAAGAAGGATATGGCACGAATTGTACCTATCAATCCTCAAACATGAATGAATATAATATTTCCTCTGCCATATTCCAAATGTAGGAGGATTCACGAAGAAAGAAACAGGTAAACCCTTCGAACATGCAATCGTGTTTTGTACCTTAGCATCAAGTGGAAATACCCTATGTTTTAAGACTGTTGCTTTCGACCTGATGATTGGTTTCTCAATAGATCCCAGCACGATACCCTTCAACTGAAACTCGAGAATAAAAATGTCACATCAAGAAAGAACAAAAAAGACATAGTAGTGAGCACCTCCACTTTTCCATCGCCTTATTCACGATAAAGTCAGAACCTCTGATGGAAAGAAGCCTCTGATGGAAAGAAACATCGCCATTGAAGACGAGAAAATTGTCCTTAGAGGGCGCCACATGGAGTCCTGAGTCAGCCACTTCCGGTGGCTCCTGATGCATGCCGGGTACATGCTCATCTGACACGCAGTCTCCCCCTGGTGAGCGATCGACGAATGAAACTATTAGGGCGCGGTAACACGCGAGTACGGCCTTACTCCTGACCAATAGGGTCGTCTACTCAGCCCTGATGGGTTGGGGATTCATACAAAACAGGTGTGGGTGGGGGCGTGGGGTGGGGGTCGGGTAGCTTGGGAAAGTAGGAGAGGTATAAAAGTAGTGATATGACCGTTGTAGGATGGTAATATAAGGGAGAGGGGGTTAGGGCTAGATCTGGAGCTTTTCACTATAGTAATACCGTCATAAGTGGCTATGTCACTCTATGGTGGTGAAAATAATACTAATAGATATATTCAAGGCCAAAGCAGTATTTCTCATACACGTACACCATACGTCATGTTTTAAAGTGTGAATGCCTGTCCATAGGTTCTATACGTGTAGAACGATAAGTATGTAACTATGACTCATAGTATGAACAAGCGCATCTCGAGGCTAGGATGAAATAAGGTTTTCTTTACATGATTAACATCAATGGATAAGGCACTGCACGTTAAATGAGTGCCTCTAGCACAATCGCCATGTCTTTAGATAGCACAATAAGATATACTCTGCACAGTCCCAGGGAGCTGTCGGAAGTTCTTCCTACGTTATAATTAACTCCCATCATTCCTACCTATTCCTCCCTCAAGCTAAACCATCGATATCGCAGAGTGGCAAAGCACGCAATATCGTACATTTCACTTCTTCATGTGCCATGGCATAGACAGAGTCATTAGCAAGAGTTTCTATCAGCTTAATTAAAACAAAGAAAACCCTCTCAATGTCACCAGATATGTAGGGGACCGTTAGGTTACGTGGGCCGCACGTTGTCCTTATCTTAATGACTGTAATGTATCTCAGTAGCAGCCGTTTGATGAGTTTAACCCAATAACGACCTATAATGCTCAATTGTTGTGTTCTCATCGTTAGCGAGTTACTCGCCTGTGTTGCATTGGTGTATCATGCTGCTAACAGGAGTGTAGCAGCACAGCAGGTTCAATACATGAATGCGGCATTGGCAAGTTACTCGCTTGGGCATTAATGCATCATGCATATGACGACAGAGAGTAATCGTGCAATAAAATACAACATCGTGCAATAAATCACAATTCTGCCGTTAAAGTTGTACACACGCGAGTTCATTATTTTGTTAAACGCTTTAAATAAAACGTGCATGGTATGATGGGGTTCATACAGGTACTAATATGGTAATGATAGATAGTTTAAAACGCAGAATTAATTTCTATGGTTCTGCCTGAGATTCCTTTAACTTGTTTATTGAATATGGTTTAATAAATGAGCAAAATGTACCTCCTTTTGTGATTCACATCAAGAGATTTCTTCCTCGGGTGTAGAACTATCTTTTGATGTTCTTTTATCTTACAATGTTACTTACATTCGAACGCCCCCACACCTACACGTACCGTTATCCACGCGTAGAAAGGATACGGAAATGAAATATTTTAATATCTGTCTGGGAAGTCCTAGCCCACAAATGCCATATCATCTGACGGCAACATTGACTGCCCTGCTAAATTATCTAGACAGAGCTATACGTTACTGCAACATATGGAGGATGTAGTGAAGGTATGCATTTCCCTTTAAGGTATTGTAGAACAAAATATACGCTGTTCTGCAGTCCCATTGCTGGTCATAATTTACATGTGTTTCTTCACAATTTATTGTGACTAAACTATATCACAAAGGGTATGTCCCAGAGACGTAGTACTAATGTGTCCCATAAAGTATAAACAGGAAAGGGGTTTATGGCTCCTGACTAGGCTAAATACTGATGTAAATTACTGCTGAAATTAAATCTGTATCTGGATGGCTTCCAGAGCCGATTAATTTCAGTTGGTGTTATGATATTATCGGTCCTAGAGTGTACTGCGCTTTCTTACCCACCCAAGGGGAGTTAAATTGATTTATGAAATGAACACCCATTAAAGCAAACCTAAATCACCACCCAAATGGCAACGGGGTCCACGTGACATGTGTCAGTGCCGATGCACCTGCTACAGTAGTTGGTAACATGTTTTTGTTGACATGACTGTCCTAATGCTTATATTAAGCCTACTTCCAATTAGCTCATGTGGCCGTCAGAATGGTATTGTGAGGGTTATAAGGCTTATGAACGATATTCTTATAATACTGACCCACGGGGACTATTTTTCAAGAGTGTGTCATTATCCATATACCGGTATATATACACTCCTCTCTTTCAGATGCACATATTTTGGCATCTTTTCTGGAACAGCTATGGAGAAAAACACTACTTAATTAAATCAAAGTCCCTTTGTAGTCCATAGTGCTATCATCGTGTATGCTGTATGTTCAACGAGGGTGGTCGTTGGATAGTGATAAATGTATTACGTCGTTAACAGAATCCGTCCTTGGCGACGGTCGTTATAATTGTCCCACATCCAAAAGAAAGACAGGTGACTCGATTAAGCATCATTGAGTTAGTAGTACCATAAGAAAATTATTCAAATTAGAGCCGTTTCCGCCATTATCCCTGTGGGGTAAAAAGGTGATTTCAGTGGTTGCCCTGATGGGGTAATTGCTCGTCATTTGTATCATGTATTTATTATTGTCCCTATTTCTCTGTTAATGATGGGTTAGATAGGGGTGTCCTGGTGTATTGATCACTTTTCTTCTGAGAACAAAAGGGCATGTTTTAAAATTAGCGTCATTGCTGAATGATGGCAATGTGTTTATGATCAGTATGAAACTTGGTGAGATTGAGAATATCTTCAACTAGGAAAAAATGCCCCCTTTAATCTTCTCAATACACTTTGGTTTGATGAATACGTGATATAGCAAATATTTGGCTTCATGTATAAGTACGATTCTGTATGGTAACCTTTCCCACTGGAGGCCTGTATCCGATGTTCAGATTTATATCCATAATGTATCTATCAACATCAAACAATTCCTGTCTCAAACTTGGCTTTAGAGCCCACATATATTACTATCCGCTGCAGAAAGTTATAATCCGGATTAATTCATATACAGAGGCCGGAGATTAAAGGAAATGTAAAAGCGTTAACGTTGAAGGACTGCCATCGCCTCAAGGGACAATAATACACTGCCTAGTCATGTAGTGTACCTCCTGTTATCCATCAATGTAAGATCACCATCTGAGCAGGGGGGGTGGCTGCCTCAAAACACGACCATCCTCTTGGTCACACACATGCCCCTACCAAGTGCATGCTAATTAGGTCTCAGAGCAGTAGATTAATTAGTCATTAGGACGTCTTTGGGGATGGTTAATCTGCTACATTAGCCCTGCATGACAGGCTTTTAGCGGGCCTTCCCAGCTAAATGTCATAATAATACAGCCGCAATTGTTGAGCCTATTATCAGGGGATCCACGAAGGGGGAGAGGTGGTGTCGGGAGGAAGGGATTTGAGGCAAGATGGTGGGGATCGAAGGGTAGTAGGATGTTTAAGACCACCGAAGTAAACAGCGACCAGTGTAAAAACAGTTTAACCTTATAGATGGGGTACACATTATTGTATTAATTTACATGGCAATATATTCAATAGGCACTATTTTAAAATTGTCATATCGGGAAATGATAATTATTAACCAGATTAGTCGGTCTTTATCACAAAAACAAAAGTGCACATGGTTGCATAACTCAGATTACTCTCCGAATACTCTCTGAATTGAATATAGCTTAATCTCAATTCAAAATCGAGTTTATGAAATATAATTTATTTGAATTGCATCTACTGGCGGGACAATACTCTTCATCTTCCCTACATTCATGTGGGACGTGTATATAGATATCTGGATTAAACTCCCTGGTCGTCTGGTTGCGACATGGTAAAAAGATGGACGTTATAGTCTAATTATGCCTGCAGATTCTGCCTATCGTCTGGAGTAATTGGAGAATAATCCCACTGAATGACACCCCCGTATTTCACAGCCTGGTGGCGGTGAACTGAGCAGTACTGAGCTCCTCTCTACTGCTCACCACAGACTGCCGCCATATGATTACTAGTAGGTGTATAATTACCTTACACAGTGCTCAAAGCAGTACCCAACACCTACATCAGAGAGATGTGAAATGCTGCTTAGTGCAGCGCTGTTTAGTTCTGCCTAAATTTTCTCAGTTGTTTGTCCTGTGTGTCCTGAAAAGCGTAATGCAATCATAGATGAAGTATACAGTTGGAAGGAAAAACAACAAACAACCTAGTCCGACCGAACAATGTCATGAGATTTGCTGAGTTCTAAAGTATATGGTTTGCTAATCTGAAAACAACATTAGAATGTCGAAAGATGATGACATAACTGGGGTAGTTTTCACCCTTTCCTTTTTCACCGACGACTATAGTACCACTGGGGCAGATATACAGTGTAACTACCACTCACTCAGTGGTATTGACGCAGGAAACTCGGTTAGTGCAGTCCTACATGACAAATATGTATACAGAGAGAAACAGTGAAAAACAGTTCAGGCAGCAGACCAATACCCAGAGCAGGATAGAGAGAAAGAATATGAGCTTGAGTCAGTTGGCTATGCAAACCAATACAGAGTCTGGAACATGGCCTAAACAACATCGGCAGTTCTGTCTCAGCTGAGTGCACAACCGCCATGGTTGAGTTACTTTGGCTTTCTGGCTGGCTGGAAGATGGCAGCGCCTCCTGTGACTTGAGAGGCAGTGAGTCGGACGACCTGACGCCGCCCATACACCTCACCCCGCCCCCTGCCGTTGCCAACTGCTCGGAGCCCCTCAGAGATGCTCACCACTCACAGCGCCCCGGGCCAAGCAGTTGGAGTTGAGATGATACAGCCAATCGGTGGCAATATATTTCCTGGCGTCAAGTATTGCCCCTCTCCCCACCACACCCCTACCATCCCCTGTAGTACCACGCTGTTCTGATTCCGAGAATGGGGATATAATAAGAGCGCCTCCACAGGGGAATCCATGTGGGGTGGTGTTTGGTAATGGAGTCCTATATGAAGGAAGTCTCTTAAGATTTCTTTTCATTATTGAGGCGGTACTGTAGACCGAAAGCAGTGCATTTTGAGATGCGACTTGATGTCAACCGAAGGTCCCTTTTTTCTAGACAATAGGAGCAAGAGTGCATCACCAGATAAAAGATCAGCAGAATGAAAAGTCTGACAAAATGAACTTCCTGTTTTGAAGTAACTCTCTTGAGACAATGTAAAAAAGACCCGGGAAAAAAGACTAGTCGGACGTAATTTAATAGGAGAGAGATAGGGGGAAAAGTACACACAGCAACGGAGAGAATTAGACAAGAGAGTGTGGGAACAGGCAGGCAGGCAGCAAGAAGGAAGAAGGGGCTAGGTAGATATTGGAATCTGAACTTATGAGGGGTGTATCAGTTCTTGTCATATTCACATATTCTTCTCACAGGGGATGTCCTTACATTATAGACACCTTATTGTAGCAATACGGGTGAGGACGTCCCATGCCGCATTGACTAGGGACCAGTGTGAGGAGCTGCTCCTGACGCCACCTACAGCGCCCCCTGAGCTGCTCCCCCCTTGTGTATCCCTAGAACAAAGTGAGCAGCTATCTGCCAAGCGGCTGCTACCGGCGACAAGACACAGCCCGGCGTATCTTAGCCCAGCCACGCGCCCTCACAATGAAGCCAGCCGACCAACGAGCAGCTCACTGGGACCTATTGATGAGCAAGTGGCGATAGGCTCGTAACGCTGATGATGACAGACCCCAGTTCCTTTCATAGTCCCATAGCCGGCGGGTGGGATACCATCCCCCGTGTCATCTGTCGACTCAGTCGGTCGGCCTAATTACGGCAATACCCTCCTCTTCCCCCACCCCCACCACCTCCTCATAAAGCATTGGGTAATAATGCATGTAGCCATGTCCCTCTGCTATAAAGATATGACCGGTGATTGGGCTTCGACAATGACGTAGGGTATAACTGCGTAGGACAATGAACTGTACCAATATAAGAATGTCCTTCACAGGATACCGAACAGAAATACCCATACACACACACACACACACACACACATATGTATATAATATATATATATATATATATATATATATATATATATATATATATATATATATATATATATATATATATATATATATATATATACTGCATTCAACATGGATCAATTAGGAATATATAGACATGAGTTGGAGACCAGACAGTCTGCCAGATGTCCTGATCTAATTAGTGAGACGACCTTTTGGTAGCACGGTGACGTCACTTCCCTGCCTTCTTAGGCCAAAGAAAATGAAAGGTGCATTTCAGGTTACATTGTCTAAAAATGTAAAGTAGTTAGGTCAGATTTCTACTTCGGCCTTGAAAGTACCAAAATATCCACTGCAGCGCTGACTCGAGGACTCAATTCGAGGAATCTCTAATTGGGTCTAAAATAGGCCCAAATGGTGTTAAATTATCATTTCTTTCAATATTCGATAATAATTTCTAGGCCGTGCTTTGATAGGAGTCGGGTATTACATTGTATAAACACACCTATCGTTTTGGCCTTACCTAAGCAATCCCCTGTGATTCTGTTTGACTTGTTAAGTCCCTGCGTTGGCACTAAGTCGACACTAAGCTAGACTTAATTTGTACCTGTGCCAGACTGGTTACGAATCCTACCTTTAATTGTATCTACAATCCGTACACTTTTAGAATCCTGGTCTTAGAGTCCTATTTATTCTCCAGTGCAGAACAGGCAAACACTGGGCCTTCTTGCAGACGCCGTGTGATCTAGGTTATGGGGGTGTTGCTATAATAAACCTAGTGGCCTACACAAAGGGTAACTAACTCACTCTTATCAACCTGACCTCTCTGACCTGTAGGACAGCACCGGGACAGGCCCATGCCTCCAAAGATGAGGTAGGTCTATGGTTCAGAAGGATAGGGGACGAGTGGTTAAAGTAGAATTTAATATTGTAATAGAAAAACAAAAAGATATGAGATACAATACAAACTATACTCCCATCCAACAAGCCACTAGTCAAGTTATGAATGTTTTTGTACATCATACCTGCTATCCGAATACATGTACATAAACCTGTGATTTTTGAGCATAATAGAAATATATTAACAATAGCTGTTCAGTAAACCCACAATCTCATCCTGAGGAGATTCCACTTTGTAATCCGATCATACTCTTATCTCACCAATGGCCAACAATTGGAGGTTGTTTCAAATGGGGTTCAGTCCTGCCCGTACTCTGTAGGACAAAATGTCCTTGCTGTGTTTACCTGTCTACAAACAGGTATAGCAGGAACAGGTAGATCTCCCGGTGTCGTACACCCTGGAGGAAATAGCAGGCGATTAGGCTGTAAAAGGAATCCTCCTGGTGGGTCCATGGGACAAACACCTGGTCTCAAGATGACAGGTGGTGGGGGGGGGGGACGCATCAACCCGCATGATGGCCCTATGCCAGGGGGGTCTCCTTTCATCTAAAGGAAAGCAATTATTTCTACTGTTATCTCCGAATAAACGGACCTATGTTGTCTTAAAGTTGGTGATCCTATGAACATATTGGGCTTCCATTTTGCGGGGAGTTGAATTGATATTGGTTTATCTATCCTGGACTATGGATGGGGCCAGGCCTTGTCTTGCTATGATCTACAATGCCTTTTATATTTGTTCCTTACCTAGAAACAAAAGTAAGAGTAGATATACATCAAATTGATGCCAAGTCTTGCCAGGCAGTGTAAATATAACTATGTTGAGGCATATTACCTCGAAATAGTAACATTCACGTGTATACAACAGCATGTAATATTATTATGCGATGTATTTATAAGTATTTGGTGGAAGTGAATAATAGGGGTCCTAACGTAAGTAATGCAATTTGCATGTACTAGGTCAATTTCATTTACTATGTAATTATGTTATTATTCAACCCAATAAAACACATTTTTAAAGTGGTTAGTCCAAATCAGTTTAGGCAAAGATAATTCTGGTTTGGAGCACAGTCACTATTATGTAACACAATATTTTTCTTCTTTGGGGACACCTTTACAGGAGCGATTCTGCAATGAATATATTAAAAAAAATACATATATATACATCCAATCATCACTAAACAGCCACGTGAAGAGCTTAAATCTTCAAAATCAGAACAAACATTATACTTCATACTAACCTATAGTTTTCCTTTTTCCTCCAGCACCCTACAATGTGGGCACGCTGGCACCTCCAGACGTGTGTGGCCAGACAATAAAGAGCGAGCAGCGGCCTCGGGGAGTCCTCCTGTCTCCCACCTACCCAGGCATGTACCCAGACAACATCTTCTGCTTCTACAAGCTGCAGGGCCAGGCCGGCCAGAGGATCAGGTTCAAGTTCATAGACCTTGACCTCTACTCGGGAGGCGAACAGTAAGTGCATTTCTATGTCCTCCGATGGTGATTTCTATGAGGTTATGGTCCCTGTATTCTAGATGTTTTTCCGCATGGGTCAGCATAGAGGACGGACAAGTGCTATTATGTTATGGAAAAGTCAGGGGGCAATGGAACTTTAAATTGGATTGGGAATATTATATGATAATCAGGATTTTCAGAATCTAGTTATTAATATCTCTACTCCTATCTATAAATATCCATTTCGTTAAGCCATGAATAGGGAAAGTGTTCTCTACTTCAGATGTCTAGACAGGATAGGCATTATTACAATATCTGACAATATAAATTGTCTACATAACCCGCCTACATGGGATAATTAAATGTGATATGGACATGCTAGTCACATACTTATTTGAATAAGTTTGATGCAAACGCACTAATCACACCAGGGACAATCTATGCATGGGAGGTGTGCACCATCATACTGCTGAACCATTTATCTGCAATAGGGCACATTTCAAAGAAAGTGAATCATTTTCCCTAAAAGACTAGGAACTATGTCAAATCACACAGTCTCATATAACAATTTATTTGGAAATGTGTCATACAAGCAACATGCTTATATACGTTATTATCTCCTTTGCGGATGAATATTTCTCGGGGTATTATTTCCCACCTATATAGGACCGAATTTAAGCTCTAAACTGCATTTTATCTGCCACAAGCAAATTCTCATGAATCTGCTGTTCAAACTTAATTGAACACTCAGGGATGTCACTTCTGTTAACTCCAATTCAAATTTTCCAAAAAAGCTGTCTGTGAAAAAGGGATCTGTTTGGGTCAGTGGTCAAGAAGCTCACATTAGCGCCGCTTCCCCTTGACAGCTCACACCAACCAGTGTGACAGTAGCACTTTGTGAGAGTAGATGCTTCCTGAAGTGGTGTCAGCAATAAAACAGTTGTTAGATTTGACAATGACAGATAGTCTGACGGATTAAAATGAACCTCATCCAAGCTGTCAGTGGGATGCTCAAACTTTTCATTGATACGTATTGTGAGTATGTGCATTGACAATGGCATATACGGCGGATGTGTTTTTTTAAATTTCAAAGTAGAACTTAACGCTGCTGAAATTGTAAACACATTTGGCTAACTTCCATGTACAAGACAATTGGTTCAGCATTAATTAGATAGATCAACTGGGGTTATTTACAATAAGATAATCTGAATAGCAATTTGAAGAGTTGTGAAATGCCTAGTCAATATGCCCTTAGTTGAAATTGTACATTAGCGCTTTTGGCATATATATATATATATATATATATATATATATATATATATATATATATATATATATATATATATATTAAGCATAATATACTTCCATAATGTGATGCCAGTCTCTCTAAACCCCAGCTCAGGTTGCAATTGAAAGCTTAATGAGTGTCCCAACACGGAAGAAATTGGAGTCTTATCAGAGTCTGACTTCGCACACTTGGCAGGCTGATTTCCCAGATGATAATCTTTCCACGTGGATGACCTTGGCCTTTGGTTTGACCTGGAAGTGAGCTTGGATGTCACAAGCACGCGTGGGACGGGTACACTGGGCTAGGTGTATCGGCGTTGGGGATGCGGATATACTGTTACCATGGCAACGGCATGAGCAGGTCGTTATGACAGCCAGATCCCCGAATGTAGCTGGTGGCCGGCCTGATCCCGCCCTTCTCAGTTGGGAATGGTTGTCACGCCGCGGACCAGCGATAAGCAGGCTGGTTACACGGCGATAGTGGTTCAGCAGCTAGATCCCTGACAAGGTGGGAGGGTAGGTGGGGGGAGGCGTGGTGGTGTCTAACCCCCATATACCTGCAGCTCATACCTCTACTACCTACCTAGGTCTACCTCCCTACCCACCTACCTCCATATCCACATAGCCCAGTAGATGTCCGCCCACCCAACCCCACCCAACACCAACCCACCACCCACTCATACCAGCCAGAGCCTCTCATCCGCCATCAGACACCAGGGTAGCATGTTAACAAGCCTGTACCCTGGAGGACAGCCATCACAGCCTCCTAGCCGGCCACACTCTGACAGGTGCCCCTCAGCCCAGCCACCTCCCCTCCCCACCCCCAGGCCCCACTCCCCAGGTAGGTCTACACCCCCTTGATCGCTGCTCCCCACCATTAGGACTTCCCCTGCATGAGGCTAGGTGGAGGTTGCGGCTAGGGGTAATAGGGATGGTGTGTTGCTGTCCGTCAGCCGTGTGCTCTATCTACACCACTGACAGGCCATGATCTAAGTAGGCCCACCAGGGGTGTGCGGGTCCGACCCTAATTCCACCATTAGTTCCTTAAAGGACCGCAAAGTGCTTTGGTGTGTTATGTCCCTGGTGGTTATGATGCATGAATCAAGTGGCTACATTTATGCATCATGCCAACCCTGTGGGAGTACATCAAGCCCGCATGGTCGGCATGATGCTTGAATGCACCTATGATGAGTCACTCACCAGGCATGTATTCATTCATCATGGCGACAAAGGACATAACGCAGTAAAGCACTATATGACCCTTAGAGGGCTAGTGCCTGTGTTATGATGGTGGTTGGGCAGGAAGCTGTGTTTAGCACCGGCACACTGTCAGGATAAGGGCTATCAGGACGCCTGCTTGTCAGCTGGATCCTTTATTGTTAGCGTCCACATTACACCCGCGTCCCCATGTGTATGCCCATTAACCCCTCACTAAGCATGACGACCACTTGGTTTTATTGTGTACTGGCTATTACTATCTGCGTATTACAGTGCTGGAAGTGCCAATAATTTATTACATTATTTCGCCTTAATTCTAAGATCTGTAAACCTATTTTGAATAACCTTTTTAATGGTTATCCAGTTACATTATTATTTGCCTTTGCTCTTACCGTTTGCCTATATAGGTAGACACTGATATTGAATATACCTATGTATACTGTACTGTAGACTCCACCTGTCCTGTGACCCCCTGAAGCCAACACTTGGTAAAATGAGGAGCTCAACTGTCCAGACACCTCAATTGGTACAGGCCTCCAATGGGAGGTTTTATTACTGCAGGGAGTTCAGCAGAACCCAATAGGACTTGGTCTCAAGTAGCCCTGCAATGTGTTCCTCCTCCCGCCCATAACGTGCACAACCTTTACAAAGACTGCAATACATGCAGTTAAGGGGAATGCGAAGGGTCTAGACTATAACAATACGTCCATATAGGTTTTATACGAAAACCTGCATTTGGTAACAGAAGGCACTTCTTAGCTTTTAACACTTATGCATGAAGTAGTGAATATAATTATACACTACATTCTGCAAGTTCTGCGACGCATAGAAAGCGTGGTTGCCGTTCTCGGATTACATATGTATCAATGAGTCCCTAGATGGCACATAGCCATCTGCAGTTTTCATATGCATGCTCATAACATAATGTACATTTAAATGCGGGTGCATGCATGCATGTATGCGTGCATGTTGACATACTATATAGATAGACTCTCATAAAGTAGACATTGGTAACCCTGGAAGTTCTATATCGATGCTGGTGGCTCCTCAATATGTTTGCTGTCACTTGAGTTATGTGACTGCCACGTACCCCCAGTCCCTACCCAGGAACGGTGACAAAATATTCAGCGTTGGCTGTAGCACGTGTGGGCTGACAGAGTCGTCTACAGCCGGACTGCCGAGTCTGGGGCTGACTGCTGTTCTGCATGTATATGACTTAGAATCAGCTACAGCTCGACTTTAGTTATCATACTGTAAACTGAGTATACATGGGCCAGTGTTGCTTGCTCTTGCCTCGGTTGACCCTGTTCTGCTGTTATTGTTGATTCCTGAGGAGATAGGCCTAAATAACCTTATAGATTGTATATTTTGCATTCCACATCATAGGACATCGTATTCTATATTTAAGGATTCATTAGACATTATCTATTGGATTCATTCTTAGATTTCAATCTATTCACTTACTGATTTATCATTCCTTCGGCGCTTTACTGCCTGTGCATGCCTGATGACAGTGACAGTATTGCCTTCACTTCGTATTACATTGGGATACACTCATAGGTTATTCACGATTATCAGCAGTAATTTGATCAAGTTTCAAGAATTGAGATTGCTTTTGTTGTCATGTTACTGCAAGTAGTACTTCAATGCCCACATGAAGTCTTATCATATCTAGTTTGACAGCATGCCCTGCTTATATTATGTTAGAGTAGGCTGTTTCATACGATATATATTTTAAACGACTTACCATATGACACGCTCCCAATACATGCGATATACTTCCTTATATAGTTAACTATAGAGAATTTCATAGCACACATAAAATATAACTCCAGATCTACTGAGGACAAAACTCCTGGGTAGGTATAAAACGCCCAATATCATCAGTGTAATAAATGGCTGTGTATCATCTTAATCACAAACCCTGCAAGCCAAGCATGTGGGTATAATATAATGGCCGTTATAAATACATGCTTCATCATCATCTTTGCTTATTGAGTATAGATTGAAAATTATGTGTGAGACTGCCCTCGGTGAGGAGAGGGAGGATGTATATTGAAGAAGTGGTTTTTGGTGGCCTGGGAGGGGAGAGGTTGGGTGGCTGGGGTGTAAAGGGAGGTGGAAAACGTCACTGATTGGCTGTCGCTTCCCTTGATGGCGGCTATTCACACGGTAAGGTACGGTCATCAGCCGTGTATAGACAGCTGGCCTGCACCGACCTCACAGGCTACATTCTCCACCCTCCTAGCGCCGTGCTCAAAATCCTGCTGGTGGGTGGCAAAGTGAATCGGACGTGTGGCATGCTTGGACCAGCCTCAGGCACGGCACGCACTGCCTCGCCAGCCGCCACCTCCAGCCTAGCGACAAGGTTCCCATCTTAAAATGTATTGTGCATACTCTCCAGCCCGGCGCCAG
Source organism: Harmothoe impar (assembly GCA_947462335.1). Lineage (NCBI taxonomy): Eukaryota > Metazoa > Annelida > Polychaeta > Phyllodocida > Polynoidae > Harmothoe > Harmothoe impar. The sequence goes on from OX381708.1 coordinate 45,869,944, forward strand.
GCTTCTCAACGTATAGACAGTCGTCTATGGGTTCCAGTAGAACTACAGCTTTAGGCTGGGAGTCTGTAATGCTGCGACTGTGGCAGAAAAAGAGGAGGGGGGCAGGAGAGAGCAGGTGGCATGGGGAGTGTTTTGGTATGGCAGCCGGGCAGAATGGCTTTGATTTCTGCCATCGGGCCGCATTAGTCAGACTAAAGCATTGGTAAAAGCTAGGCCGGCCCGGGTCACAGCCAGCAATGATGCTCCCTGTTTCCTGCTGAATACCCTACCCTGCTATACAAAAAATGGAACACACAGCTTCCATTCTGTCGCTTCTGGCTCCCATTATGCATGGCAATATGAAAATGGTATAAAAAGTACAATAACACAAAAGAAGGGCACCAATACCAAGGATGCCGGCTTTTGCTTCCCCACGGCCAAATACTGTTGGTGAAATAATGAAATCACAAGGCAGGCGCGAGCATAACTAATAGAGCATAATTACCCCACTGATGAGTACTTAATTTGATTAATAGTTGCCGTTTTAGCCGCCGGAGGTCGCCCCTTGCGAGACCAATTAGGGATTCACCCATTATCGTTCAGATGAAAATGATGTCTGCGCGCGACTCCGAATTAAAGCGACCCTAAGTTACTCGGCCTGCGACTGCTACTTTTTGGTGGCAGTCGCAGCTAACGAAGTTTGCCAGGCGTGCATACATCGCTGGTTGGAGGGTAGAGTCAAGACAGCCCTGGTGGGTGTCGTGGGGGAGGTGTGACATGTAGATGTGTGTTTGTATTTAAGGTGTAGGCCCGACAATTCGTTTCCATTAGGGTTCACACCGCGCCGTCATTACACGAGGCATGCAACGTTATCGTTCCGCCAGTCGCCGCTGTAGTAGGGCGGCGCTGTTATAGCTACATGTTATCTAGTGAGAAGCACCAAGAGCCATTGTAGTGGGAGTCATTAACTGCACCCAGTTTACACCTTAAGGGCCGCATGCCCGGGCCGCATGCTGCTTTGATCCACACTACACTGATATTCCTAGGCTCCCTATACACCAAATCTCTCAGTCGATAGTACCTAACCTAGTTAGACATTTTTTGGCTCCCTATACAACCAGCCTAGGTAAGTTATTATTGTCAGGTTGGTCAGTACTGACCAACCCACCTTAGTCTTTTAATTTCCAGGGGGAGCCACTGAGTGGCCATCATAGTATCTTACAGGTGGCGCCAACTAGTGGTATACAAATACAACACACCAATGATGAACCTAGGTTAGCCACTACTGACTGACCCCTCCATTATTTTTGAATATAACTTTGCCATTGTTACTAACTCACATATAACGAACCTAGGATAGTCTGTATTGACTAACCTGCTCAACGTATGGATTTTCAGTGTACCAGTGACCTTTGCGTTTGTCGTCATGATGAGTGAACTCATGCAGTTCTGGCGAGTTATATCCATTCACAATGCTGTCCCATCAGGGTTGATTCACTTCCGAGGTGGTGGCATGATGCAAGTCTAAAGCTATGCCTTATTAACATAGGAACCCAGCATCCTGTATAGTTACCAAGGTATCATTTGATTTAAATAGACTAGAGCTTTGTGGTCTCTAGTTGCAATAGTTTTCAACATAGAACCGACAACTATACGTCCAGCGGTAGCATATTACCCTCAAGACATCCAATGTCAATAGCTTTTCCCCGCCTGTCGAAAAGTATTCTATTGCCTTTTAGAATTGTATTTCCTTTCTATGAGCAATTGTCACATCATTTAACCTTGTCCTTCCCAGTCCCAGCTCTTACAGATTGCTTCAAATGATTCGCCAATCTTGCCGCTCATGCAATTTCTGGATTCTTGATTTCTCGTTCCACCATATTCTCTTCAATCCAAAGTCCATTGTCACTATATTCCTTCTTTTTCTCTTTACTAGCTTCCTATCTTATCTTAACCTTCAAATCCCATTCATTCAGTTCTCTTCCCATTCACAAGTTCACCTCCTGACCCCGCGTCTACCCTATCTACCAGCCCACCCATTTCTCATTCCCACCCCCCTCACACAGAGCTCCCTCCCTCCCTGTCCCTAGTGCCATTAGAGTCCTTGCTGATCATCTAACGACGTTTAACATTCACACCGGTCACCTCCAGCAACACGATTCTCCCATCACAGCGCCCTGCTGACCAGCCTCCTCCAGCGCTACCCTAACACCCCCACAACCACCTGCAATCTCCTCCTAACCAGCCCGTCCCCAGGCTACTGCTCCACTGCCTGCTAGGCACACACACACCCTATAACCCTGCAAGGACAGCAGGTTGCATTCAAGGTTCATGTTCATTAGGGACCATGATGCACCAAGGCAGTGCTGGCGAGTAACTCGCCGGCGATGCCTTGGTGCATCAAGCCGACGTCTCAGGCGCAGTAGTGTATCAAGCCCATGGGGTGGGTATGATTATTCATGCGTCACTGTGGAGGTAATTGACACGACTGCATTAATGCATTCCGACGTCAAAGGGCATTGCACATTTAAGCATTCTGCTGCCCATTGAGGGTTAACTGTCCCACCTACCCGCGGTCTGCTGACCATACTAGATGGTGCCGTTGTGATTTCCCTCCAATTTACCGTCTAGAACGTCATTAGCGTCGTGATTCTGACGTCATTAGTAAAGACATCATCACGTCATTACTGACGCGAGTCCACTCTCCACGCACATACTTGCTATTGGCCGTCTTGTTTATGACGGCTACCCGGCCACTGTACCTTCGTCCATATTAAACTAATGGAGAGGATGTGGGTGCTGGTTGTTCTTAGGGGCTCCTACACACATAAATTCCTGTTATTTTGTACTAATTACGGGTAAGTCCTACCTTTACCTAGCCGCCAGTAATGAGCCATCAGCAATGACACCCCCTGACAAGAAAAGAGGCTGATAAGGTACACTTACCCGGCTTTGTACATACGCATGATGCAGCCCCTGGAGCCAGATGGCATATCCCAGTGTGCATAGCCCACAAAAAGCAGTCTTATCAAGCCCTACATAGAACATAGAATTTACTTTTGGAAATTCTATCCCAAAAGATTCAAAATGAGTTCCCCCTATATTACTTACAATTTGGTATCAATATGGGCCTATGCCAATAATCAAAATGCCATTTCCGTATACTACTTACATTTCGGAAAGCCTATATCCTTCTTCCATAATTAAAGTGCCATTTCCATAATTATTATAACTAATTGAATATGCGAAGATCTTTTTTCCCACACAAAATAGCGCTTCCTTACACTAGTTACAAAATCGACCCATCGTCCTGAATACATTTTCATAGTTTGTTTTATTCTACAGTACAATTGGACTAGCTTCCACTACTCAATGATGCCCCAAACTGGTACCCTAAACATCAGGTCAATAGCTCTCTGATATACTACGTATAACTCATCCGTGGAGAGCGGTTGCGCAAACTAATAAGGCACATGCCTATAAAGGTGCTAGCGCCCTAGGTCAGATTAAAAAAGGACGACACGTCAGTATCTTTATAGTGCAGCCAGGTGTTGGCAACGATCTAAGTAACATTTGTGTTAGCATATTGTTATATTGCACTTACCAGATAACACCAACATGCGTCACATATACAACATCCCCCTATAAGTCATGACAGGGGTTGTTCATTGTATATCCATTATAATTCTACTATAATGTGAAGTATAGGCCCTATTTTTCTACAATTTTGGTTAACCTTTTGAAACCGAAATATATGTAATTGCGCGGCTGTCAGTGAAAATAATAATGAAATGAAATAGGATATGATAATTCCTGGTGCAGACCTTTTTAAAATGGTTGATTATTTAATGGTTTGCCAAATTATCCACCAGAGTTACAAATAAAAGTTCAGCCATGCATGGTATTTGTTAAAAGCAATAGCATATTACGGTACTGATGGTCAACAATGTTATGTCAATAAAGAAGATCTATTGAAATATAGATGTAAGGATTATAACGCTTTCGTCCAAAGGTCACGGAATGCAGGTATGTAAAAACAGGGGCTTTAACCGATGGTTGTGGGATGGTTAGAACTGATGTTCATAAAACAACACAATATGTGCAGGCTAATTCATGTTTCCCAAAGCTAAAGCCCACTACAGCTAATTTATGAATTGGATAATACGAGGAAATATCGAATTTCTAATCGTTAGCAGATTCATCAAAACCTCCCCAAAGGTGTTTGAATATCAGGATGAAATGCTCTGCAATACTGTCAATACTTCCGGGACAGTAAAACGTGAAGTCTTATTAAGTAGAAAGTTCAATTCTCCATACAGTAGCTTGCCACTGATATTTCTTCCCCATTTTCAAAGATTTACTTTTCCAAATGGATGCTACATTTTCCACTTTCGGGTGCAGTCTCGAAGACGTCTTTAGCCGACCCTGTCGAAGTCGGCTCCGGCTTCAAAGAAGCTGGAAATCAATTGTAATCATGGCTAATAGTCAGGCTTTCACGGGGATATAACGAAATAGTAATCTTCTTTGGCGACTGAATTCTGAGGCTGAATGCAGTGATTAGGGCTTGCTGCATCTTCAGAGGATCGATAGTGGGACGGCAGGCCCCGGCCAGCCCTTCTCTCGTTTGGACACCAACTGACTTGAGATCTAGGCAATTACCACGACCGCAGGTCTTATCAAAAACTACCTAGTCTCTGCCTCCCGCCAGTAACAGCTCTCCGGCCACCTTGTTAGGGGAAATAGCAGAGGCTTCTTACACACACCAAAACACAAGTGTTCTACCAGAGACTCGAGCCAAGGAGGATTTCATTCTACTCCAGCACAGTCTGTTTACCTCAGACCGTATGGGAGATACTATGTTTTAATGAATAGTACGATTCCACCCCACGTGCCTCTCAAATTATAAACCATAAGTTAAGGTGTGTTATGTTAGACACTGGTCATAGAGCTTTCTGTAGAGTTGCCAACTATTATTGACCCAGGGAATTCCACAACGCTAAAACTGGTCCTTGTATTCGCTATTCCACAGATTATCGATTGGTGATAAGCCTGTTCTTTTTCCTTAAGTAATCTAGATGTAAGCTTAGATTAGTCCAACATTAGTCTGCTTAAAAGTAAGACAACAGCTGGCTTGTTCACAGAATAATAGGCGGTCGTTCTACATAATGCAGATTGCCTTATACAAAACATTAATTGACTTGGTTGGAGTTTACGTTTAGAATTAATTGTTTTACCTAAAGAACAGGCTATATGCATCCCCTACCTACTATGATCTTTTTATATCAGGCCCTGTTTTATCTTTATGGGGTAGGAGTGAATTGTGGTGGATTTTAATTATATCAGGCACTTTGCTTTCATCAGGATGTATCCCACTCTTCCTTGACTAAGAACAGATTACATTTGTCCCCATCGTCCTTTGCATGTTACCAGATCCTTTGCCGCCCCAGCCTATATTATATACCTACCTCCTGATTCAGTCATTCCACATGTACGTGTTACAACATTCCACTTTACCACCAAATGCGTTGAATAATGGAAACATAATAGCACACATTTATATGGAAATAAATAATATTTTGATATGTTGGTATATTATAAACAGATGTGATACTGCTACCCCCTCCCCCTCGACCCATCCCTCACCCCTATCCTTCAGTCTAGTTAGACGACTATACTATTGACCTCCTCTCTCCCTGCAACCACATCCCATCACAATGGTAAGAAGGGGGCTGCTGCGCGGGATGCCATCTAGCGGGGCAGTAGTGCCTATCTCTAATTGCCGCCAGGGGAGCAGCTCTGTGTGATGGTCAACATAGTAGTTTATGATTCATGGGTCCTCTGAGCAGCTCGTGAGCAGGATGTTAGTATGTTTAGTACAAGACGGAGCGGCTCAAGGCACAGAGGGAGCTGCTCAGTGATGCATCTTAGCCCTTTAAATGCCGCATGGTGCTTTGATACGATATGCCCATTTTCATTGTGATGCATAAATGCAGCCCTGGTGGGTATCTAGTCTGTGCTGCACTCAATCACTAGACGGTCCTTAGTGTGTTCGACTTGGGTTGTGAATATTCCACGATGTAGTATACATGGCCACTGATTTCTCCCTTACTACAGGAGCAGCTATCTCAACAAGTAAAGTATAGGGGTCATTTGTAAGAATTCCTATATATCAAGGGTCTAGCGCAATCAGTACAACACACGCTTGTAATTCTTTGTCAGCTTTTTTATATCTGCCGGTATTATTTGGTATGCAAGCCACAAAGAAGTGGCTTGATACATATTGCTTCATGACAAGCTGTGCACCTCAGTGTAAGTTTAAACTAATTAATACGGGGCCCGTATACCTCAATTGAAGGGATGGCACTTTATATTCTGCGGGATATAGTCAGAGAATAATAGAATACAGAATAGAATAAAATCATGCATATTTCAAAAACGGTGTGTGCTGAATCATTTTGGCCCCTTTTGTTGTGGTTTCTGGATAATATATCTAATTAATATTGACCTTCCTTGCCGAAGAAAACATGGCAATTGAACCAAACGTTCCCCATAAGATTTGAAAAACGGAAAAAAAAGACTGGCTCCGGGGAAGCAGTAGAGAAAAGAAATTATCATTAGCAAAACCCACAGCACTGGTAACCGATAATGCTGAATATGCAGTTTCTCTGCCTGTCTTGAACCACTTATAATTGAGCACGTCCTATTCATGTTACTTCATTCAAAAAGAAGCAGCACACTGTACTACTCACCGTCACCGGATATTCACCATCTTCGGAGTAAACGCAACGTGGATTAAATGTTGCATGCAGTACCTGCGGTATGCTGATACAGTGATAGGGGTTCCTAACAGAACGTGAAATGTTAATAACGTGAATGCGGTTTAAGTTCCGTGAGGTCGTATACCTTTGCCTTTTTGCAATGATAGGCAACGTGCACGTGTGCTTATAAAATCTGCATATATCGTTTCCGATTGCATTAAAAATGCTGAAAGATTATGGAACATTCATTTTATCTAATAGTTACGTTTATCGTTCTCGTATATGGATCGGCGAATTTGTATGCTGAATGTAATCGTATGGTGAATATAGTCGAAAACAAACTACTTGGCTAGGACTGCAACTATATAGAAACCACACCGATACTATACCTCCTCTTCAAAACCGTTGACGGACTCAGCCTAAACGGTCCTGGCTGGTTTTACTCTGCCTTGGAGTGGACTTTAGACCCCATGGGAATAGCCACACACATACCCCCTCCACCAACTCCCCCTAGTCCCCCTCCCCCGTCCCATGCTGCTGCCCTACCATTCAGTGCCCCCACCCACTTTCTACACACCCACCCTGGAGGCACCACGAACCACTGGCGCCATCTATTGACTGCATTGGTCACCCACCCGCCCACACTGCCCCTCCCTACCTTACAGTGACCACAGTCTATTTTCATTCTCCCCTCTCGTTCTCTTCGCTGTCCCTTTGTATGTGTCTCTGTTCCTCTGTCTCTGTTTGTCTCTCTATCCCTTTCCTTCTGTCTGCCTCTTTCCCTCTGTCTGTCGCTGTCTGTATCTGCATGTGTTTTGTCTTTTTCTAAAATCCACTTTAGGGTGGGACACAAATTAAAAACCTGTCTGTCTATATCTCTGTCTACTTGTCTCTATCTGTTTGTCTCTATCTCTCTTGCTCTTTTTATGTCTTATTCGTTCTCTACTTTTCCCCTTTCCACTTGCTCTGGTTCTTCCATGTCCCCTCCTTCCAGTCATCTCCCTCATACAAACTATCCATACATCTGCGTATCGGCAACTGGAAACGGTCCCCATGGTGCTGTGGGTCATTGGCCCCGTCCTGGAGGTCATATAGGTTCGGTTGTCGAGGTTAGAGGATCGGTCGTTAAGGTCGCATGATGCTACGACGTAGAGTGCTCACCGGAAAAGATTATGGCCTCTAGAATCGATAGGGAGGATCCAAAACACACCCTCCTCCAGCGGGGGCTAGATCCCCTGCTTCACCCTCTTCCCCTGCACCCCTTTCCCTCCAGTAACCTCCTCCCCACTGAGTCTGTGTACTCAGGGTGCCGGACAGTACGTGTATGGAGATGGGCTTGTATACAGTGGGATTTATTTTATTGTTGCCATCCACCGCAGCCCATTGCTCCCACCCACCCACGCCACCAAACCCATCCCACCACATCCCCTACAACGACGTTCCCCACACCAGTACAGCTTATAGGGGAGTAGTATAGGGGTTTATGGCTTTGTATCGGGCACACCCAGCACGAAGAATCAACCAATAGGGAACAGCTGTCATAAAGTCTGATTTACTATACTATGGCAGGGAGTTACTAGAGAAAAATTGATAGATCCCTATCAGGAATGGTGGGTGCCCTTCATATGTGACAATGGTAGGGGTGGGACACAACTGCGTAATATGTGTGAATTAGCCGATCAATATCAATAGGATATTCAAACTCACTTCAATTGAATTATTTCTTTTGCCTGAAACCCAGGTAGAAGATATGTAAGCTGAGAATTGTAGTACTGGAGGCAGCAACGCTGATCGTTCAGTTTGGTAGTAACCTATAGAAGCAGAACGATTTGTGAGGGTCAAGTCCAATTTCCTCTTCTGCCACTGTTTGTGACCAGCCGGTCCCATAATAAAAGATGTAAGTGCTGCTGTGAATGGCCCCTGCCTCGACCACCGGCGCCCTTAAGTCGGAGTATTGCATACATAAGTAACGCCACACCTGTACTGAGATGGGCCTGTTGGCTGGGAACACACCATCTGGGCGTGCAGTGCTGTGCCCTTTCATGGTGGTTCTTAACACATTCTCCTGTCTGTATCCTCCTGTATACAGCTTCTCCTGCTAGTAGCCATAATGGGGCCTTATATGAAGCAGACCACAGGGAAGCCAACTATAGTAGTGGCCTGAATGTGGAAGTATGTACCTCTCCCTTTAAGAACCTATGAATGGATGACCTTTTGAGCACTCATGCTCAATAAGTCACATATATTTTGCACATTATGATATTGCCGTAAAAGTGGATCTTATAGCTGTATCATTATGATTATCTTGGGTTTAGATTGATTGATTATTAATCAGGGCTATATACGAGTGAGTTATCTCAATAGAATGCATTGTCCCCATGTATCATATTCGCATTGGAGAGAGGGTACCAGATGATGTCAACAGAGCATAAGCCTTCCTTTCTGAATGATTATATCCTTTGCATTCAATTATTCATTATCTACATTGTGTTTGACTTTCGTAAGATAATCACCAAATCACGTTCACAAGCATTAATACTGCACTTCGTATTCTCATCCAGCGTGAAATGCTGTGCGCCATGACAATGCAATATGTCATAGATCAGTGAGCTATTTATACGAATTTATTATTCTCTTTTATTTCAAAACCCCATTATGATACCTTTTCAAATGTGCCAGTGTCCCTAAAGGGATTTTAATAAGTGGGCCCCTAACCAAGAAAATGTGAAAAAATATTCGCCTCTCCATTTGATACTAGAAAAAGCTCTCAAACAACTGTTTATAAAAACACGTGTAAGGAACACCCACAGGAGCATCTTCATATCCTATTTATGAAAGGAAATGAGATCATTCCCCAGTGAAATAATAGGCCTGTTGTATCAGCACATGATACATCGTACCCTTGATTGCAACAGTTGTACAGTAAATACACCTCTCGATAGGGATGAATCAGATAACCATTAATTCTCTCAATGCGGCTGTGATGAGCAATGCACCACTTAACCCTTTAAGGGTGGCATAATGTAGCAATGCAGCATGCCTATTATTGGCATTGTGCATTAATGCAGGCATAGCGAGTTACCCACTGGTGCTACATTCAAGCCTCATGCCAACAATATGGGGTCGGGACATAGAACATTAACGCACTATGCGGCACTTAAATGGTTAACCTCAATGACATCCCACACCTAGCTAGCGTTGTGAACACATGTATATATGAGGCCTTAATGCAGCACTAGGATGGTATAATATGTCATGTTTCACCTCCAGAAGCATGCTTCATACATCCTCACTTATTCCCCTGGAGGGCCCTTTATAGGGCAACAGGGTGCTTACAGGAGGGAAAACGAAGAAAGATGTCCACATAGCCCCATACATTACCCCTACCTGTACCCTCCCTGTAACCTCTCCCCTCTGCCTTTTTATCTCAATTTATTCTCCCTAGGACAGCATTCTAAGTGTTATTTTGAGACTGATCTCAGAATATATTGGTTTTTGAAGGGAAGAGTCAAGTGAATCATATTTCTGGCATACATCACGCTATACACGCTTATTAAGATAAAGAAACGGCTTAGAAGGGAGGGAATAAATACGCATCGGTTTCCTTATCCTGTACTTTTTCTTCTCATCTGGCTTTATAAAATATCCATCATTCTAGTTAACTGTATACATACTATATTATGCATGGCATTTCATCGGTTATGATAATTGTAGTATTGCGAAAAGTACCAGATACTTGTAAGGGAAGAATAGATATCATTATATCAACATAGGTATCTCATCGAACCTAAATTGCAGGAAAAGGGAATGGATAGGAAAGTAAGGCACGAGCAACAATGTAGGAATTACCCAGTGTGAACGCTCGAAAGAAAAGATATTTTGAGAAGCATTTTTGTATACATCTCATACTGACCCCTTTTCCCTATTCTAACAGCCAACATCTTTCTTGTCTCTTGCAGCTGCCCCTTCGACCACGTGAAGATCTACGATGGCTATACCAACCAGGCAGAGACGATAGGGATCTACTGTGGCCGCCATAAGAACCTAGAGCTCTTCTCCACGGCCGAGGCCCTTCACATTGAGTTTGTGACTAAGAGTGGGCGAGTAGAACCCACCAAGAAGCCTTATGTGCCATATTGGGAGATAGAGGAGGACTATAACATCCAACGCAAAGGCTTCAAGGCAGAGTTTGAAATCAGCAGTGACTTTGTCAAGCTTGGTGAGTATTAGTGATTACTGATTCTGTTGACGTATCGAGCCCATATTGGTGTGGGATGGTAAATCACAAGGCACAATAATTTACCTTTTTAATACATTAAGATTATAAGCTCAACTGTTTATACAAGGATATTGGTTGTTGGGGGTAACTATGGTGCGCGGTTTATTGAAATAGATAGCATTATGTAATGTCATTTTCTGAACTTTCATTGCAAGAAACCTTTATGCCCACCTCCCATAATGCCGCTTCTAGAAAGAAAAACGCTGCTAGCAGTTCTAGATAGTGGGTAAATCAATTGCCCACTAACTGCCACAAAATGGTACTGGTTTTGTAGAGTATGCATAGCTCAGTCTCCAATCAGAAGTGGAGGGCAAAGATGGCCTTGGCCAGATGTTCAAGTATTGGAAAACAGTATGTGCCTTTTAGATCAATAGATCAGGTTCTAGATCCTCAAGACACAGATGTCCCCCTACCCTTCCCATCACTTCCTCTGTACCACAAGAACTGAGAAGCCAAATACCCCATCCCACTGCAAAACACTCAACCCCCAGCCCAGCCCCCCCCCCCCCCCCCCCACATATGGGTTACTCCACCCCACCCCCTTCAGTACGCCCAGGCTTTGCCCTGCCGCATGACTTGTCCATTTCAAACGTACTGAGTGACTGGCACGGGACAATCAATGACGTGAAATAAAGAAAATGGTGCAAAAGATATTATTTCCCAGCGTTGCACGGACGATTAGAGAGGAACTGGCTTTTCATAGGCGTATTTCTTTGTACTATATTTTTCTGTCTCACGTCTTCACTTGACAATTTTATCAAGGGCATCTCTTAAAGCAGATGGGAGATTATAAACCTCGAATCCTTGTGTGCATGCAACTATTGTAGTTTTTGGAGATGATTTCCGAAGATTGCGTATTTTGAGTTTTTAGATGAGGGATACGAGTAGATAAGTATCGGTATGTGCTATAAGGCAGAGAGGTGGAAATTGAAAGATGATGCCAATAATATTAGTGTAGGAAAGGGGAGATACAGATTGGAAGATTGTAAGATGATGATTATGAGATGGTATAATAAGGTGAGGTAGTCACTGAATTCGGCTAACGTGTTACGGTGGGATAAATGTACGTTGGGATGCTATATTAGAGAGAACCTTTAGATGGACTAATGCATTTCGAAAACATGCTCTTTAGAACACCGCAGTATAGAATATGCATAGCCTAAACTAATCCTTAATGGTATTTGTTTAAATTATATTGTATCGAACAGCGTGTGTACTAAGCAACATGAATGATATACAAGTAGGGATGAGAGTATAACAGTGAATCTGAAAGATGAAAAGAACATACTAGAACATCTAGAGAACATACATACACAGTCACACCCACATAACACGCGTGATATAATAATGTGGCATGTAAAGGCCATAGTTAGACATTAGGTAAAGGTACACTGTCATTTCTATGGTCACCTGTGATTCATCATAGTTATGCCTCATTCCCATTATGAGATAATAGCTTGATGTCTAACATTTGCTGAACATCTAAAGTTTAATACGGGTGGATAAGCCCTGTGGATAAGAGCCTGAGGAGTGTAACAAGGAACATCGAAACCCCAGCATCATCTGGTGGCAGGAAAAGAATCTAACAGGGCAGACGACAATTCGAGAACTAGACCAATTACGTTGTACAGGCGATAGCTCTTCTCAAATTGAGCGGCGTTATTAGTATCGCCCTGGGACAACAGGGAACACACTCAAATCAAATTGAGAGGTTTTCCTTAAGGTGTGTTCATGAGCAATAAACTACTAAGCCACATATTTAACATGATTAAAGCAATTACAATTTGATTTAGAGAGAACAGCACGACAGCAACTTCAAAGCTATTGTGTGATATTCATGGCGTGTATTATCTGTCCTCGTCTGGTGTTACTTTAGACGTTAGACATGTATGTATTGCATACCGGTACACAATTGTTGTGTTCAGCTATGGCAACAATGTTATGTGTCTACAATGGGAGCTTGTTAACCAGCGTCTGCTTGATGTTGGAATTGAGTTAAGACGCCGAGGGGGTAGCTTCTGGGCGATATTGCGTGTCATTGATGTATAATTCATGATGTGTCAATGTTAATTCTTCTACCCTGGGTTTGGAGCTGGTTAACCTCTCTATTATACATGGTGGAAATTAATGCAAGTTGAACATCAGTGGGATAGGATCTCCTGATACCAGCCAACCAAGAGTACATCTCCCCTTTGTACCAACTCCTTGGAGAACAGACCAGGAGGATAAACTGCACAATTGTGCACTGGCCTATGCAAACTACTAACAAGTGGAAACTTCTGTACAGCTTGGAGAAGGTATAAGATAAGGGAAATAATATTGGGAAGCAATGTTGAGAAGTGGTGGTCAGTTGGGATGATCTAAGCTGGAGAGAGGGATAATTATGTATACATGAATCATATAACTGCCATATGGATTATTATCATGTATGGATTACACTGGCGGTAAGGATTAGTAGTTTTGAAGGCAATCATTGGTAACCTATGCTGATTGAAATACATATGATGAGTTGTAATCCATAGTACTGTATATAGGACATACTGTAATAATGCACAATTTGAGGGCAGTTTAATACACCACCATCTAGAGCAGGAGGAGGCTAGAGGGGGTACAGAAGGTCATTTTGAGAGACAGGCTGTTAGTTAGTCAGGCTGACAGTGACTGATAGGCCACCCTGGAGGAGGCCTTGAGCTGTGTTTGGCCCACATCGTGAGCTGCGTCCCGCTGTCAGCACGAGGTGTGTGTGCAGAATTCAGCACCACCTACCAGGAGTGTGCCGCCGCCATTGAGCTCGGAATACTGATGGTAAGCTTAGAGTTTCGGCCAACAAGCTGCCGACACGGCCATATTCCGCGCATGCGCTGGCCGTGTGCGCAGGCACCCTTGCCCCACCTAGCGTCGGTTGTCTGTGATTGTTCAGCTGAGAGAGGCAGGGACTGGTGGGTATTTGTACTGCAGCCTGAATGGGCCACCTTGTCTGTTGGTTGGTCTCTTCCATCTTTACCCCTTTCCCTGGACCTCTCCCCTCCTAGTGGCCAGACCCCTCTCCTCCAGCCATGACCCTCCACCCACGCTAACCCCTTCAGAACTGGCCCTTTGGATATAGTCACATGCCGTCCATCCCCGTATCACCTTCTTTAATGCTATTCATTTGTCTAGTATCGCCACAACGTAGTCCTTCTCGCCATCGGTAAAAGATTGCATATTAATGCATTAATGGAATGATGTAGCACATTATCATGTACAGACTTTCACATCCAGTAAATAGAACACTAGTTATGTTAACACCTTATTTAATATGCTAATTTTGACACATTATCATAAATACATTCAGAGTTCCCCGAATTGCCTTCTGGCCCAATGCTTCCCTCATTCCTGCTGGAACACATGCCCAGTTTATCTCTCCTTAAGCCATGCTCATAATTGGAGCTCTTTGTATACCTTCCTTCTCCCACTACCCCTTCATTGACCCCCCCTGTGTTGCCCCACTTCTAAGATATCATTTTAAGGGCCGCATAGAGCTTTAAAGCTTCGTCATAATATATGAATGTAGATCTCGTGCGGAAGCCGCAAAGGCTGCATTCATACAGCATGCCGACGCTATGGAGTGGATACACCCGAAGGGTCTGCATGGTGCATTAATGCAGGTCTGGTGAGTAGACTGGTCAGGGCTGTATGAGGGCGACAAAGGGCACGCACAGTGCATTACATTACTATGTAGCACTTAAGGGGATAAGCATTGTGTAATGCATTTGTGTTAATGCTAGGTGTTGCGACTCGAGTGTATAGATGTGTACTGGTTGTCCTCTGTAATTGTGCACTGTCACCTGGCACATTCCACTCCCAATGTATATCGTTGTCTTTCTATATGAGTCACTCACGAGTAACTCACTACTGTCAACACTGTCTCCTCGTCTAAATGTATATCTAGAATGACAGGGGAGGTTAAATAATACCCATGGGAAACAGCTGTGTACAAAAACTTTCTTGCTGTACTTGGCCTCGACCAAAGTGAACATTATACTAGAAGACTTGACATTCCGAGGATGGAATTTAGCTATTTCCCCGAGGGAGATGAGACGACGTGAAGAGTTAGTTTTGCTTACTTCAGAGCTCTAAGCAATATCATCTAATGGTTTCGTGAATATTAGATAGATCATTGCTTCAGTCTAGCAACGACAGGGGCTATTAACGTTTATTATGTCAGCTTACCATTCAAATGTGGTTATGGACACTTCCAATGACACCAGACGCGTATAACTAGATTCATTCTGGTAGTGATTCTGCTAGAGTCATTTGTTTTGTCAACTGTTTTCAGTCAGAACGCATTACAGGTCCTTGCTGACTTCAGGCAATTCCAGATTTAGATATAACTAGGCTTACTAATCGAGAGGCCGGATACTGCATTGAACTAGCATTCTGCAAGAGTGGGGCCCATAATTACAATTGCGAAATAATCTCTTAAAGTACTTCAGACTTGTAGTGTAATAATATTCCCAAGTAATTACCGACTTACTTCATGCCTATTCCATATTTTCATGTATTACTTACCTACCTACCATGGACCTTGTGCATATTACACATATGGCTTCTCAACATGAACATTACTTTGACACAAGTATGGTTATTGAAGAAATTCTGGTTGCTCGTTCCTTAAATTTTCTTGTTTCTTTCAGTCATATAGATATTGCCTTGTAGAAAACTGGTGGGGAGGCATGGGGCAATGAAATGGTATGCCAAAGGGCAGTCTTTATATCATAACCATGCAATAACTACTCATCATCTGAAGCTGAGTCACATTTATCACGATTTGTCACCCATATGGCTACACCCCGCCCAGCACAGCTCCTACATGCATATAACTACATACATCTATATGACAGCCCCGGCACCGTCAGCCACATTGCATGCCACGGCCCTGTGAACAATGTCAACTGTAATAGTGTAAGGTCGGCGCCCGCTGCACATGTCACTGTTTGTCTGAATCCCCCACAGGTCTGGTTTATTTATGGCCTCCTTTTTCCAGGGGGGCCGGAGGAGATGTTGACCTCACGCAAGGCCCGTGCATGTCACATTCTGTGGGTGACGGCGCGAATAAGTTAGAAATCCCAATAGCCCGCCCTCCCCCACCTAACATAAACAATGAGCAGGTCGGGAGCAGGTCAGAGCCCCGGCCCGAACTGCTCGGACACGTCCGGCACGAGCTGCTCACCTGACCCTGACCCTGACCTTCATACCGGCCTTGACCTTGGCATTGACTCTGGCCTGACCTCTTTGACAGAACACACCCGTTTTTTTGCGTTTCCTTCTTATCCAATGTGACATTTTTACTGGTATTCCTTACCTCGCAAAGGTACATGACCCATGTCTGATGCAATAAATAAGTTTACCTACAGGGAGCTGTATTACAAATCTGTAACCCTAAAGCCTATGTTCAGAAGCATAGAAGGAAGCTAGTCTTAGAGGGAATGACAACAAAGTGCCTTTCTCGACCAAGGAGATATATTTTGGACACTTCCATCAGGCCTATCTATTATCTATAGGGATTCATAATGAAACACATGAGAGGGGCACATGCTTGAATAACAATAGTTTAAACATGCAGTTTTCGTGGCTGTGTTTGTGTTCCCATCGATGTGAACAATACAATAATCTAGAAGGATAATAAGTGATAGTGATGTATAGAGTTAATGGATTAATGCAACTGTCACACTCAGAATATGGCCGATTCCCACACTTTCGGGTGTTTGCAGTGGTTTCAATGTAGTTAGATCTCTTAGCTTAAGTGGCTTTGAGTTTGAATGCTTCCTATCCCCTATACATCTATTGCGATGGATACGCTAAGGTCAGATATTCTTTTGCGGTTTCAACTTGGCCCCTCAATGCCAAAGCTAAGTCCAGATCCCCAGGGTTAGGGGCTCTGGTAAGCTCCATGTCAGGGGTCAGGGCTGGCATGGAGGTAGAAGGGGGGCTCAGGAGATCCACCTTTGAGGATCATTACCATAGTAACGCTCCTGGGAGGATCAAATGCTACAGACGGGGATCACGTGACCAAGGGGTGTCTACCTCAGCTCTGGTGTCTTTTGTATCCAGGACAGGGCCGCCTGACTACCTCAGGGGGAGATTTATATCAATACACAGCCTTAAATAGCAAAAAAAAAGAAATATAATATCTAGGATGGTTCGTGTTCTTTTATATACTGGTCCAGGGAGATAGCAATGGCAAGGTTGTTATTCTCACAAATTATTCATATCGGATCTAAAGGAGGTCCAAGGGGGCGAATAAAAACGAATGCAAGGGAAACGACGCCAGGGGCGTTGGACCGTTCAAGGTCAGGGGTTGATTTGCACGGAGGCCGGTAGGCGTCTCCACGAGTATGGGTCACGTGCTGACGTCACTACCTTGGGTGGGAATGTCGTCTGCCCGAGTAGAGATAGCTTAGAGGCCCTATAAAACTATCTTTAAATGCATTTGCCTCACAGGTGTGTCCACTTAAGGTTAAATGGTCACGTAGGTCAAGTCTGTACAGAGGGACGACTTTAATATCATTTCAAAATCCAGATGAAATATTTAACGATATTGCCCAACTGGATGGTGGGGAATATAATTATATTTCAAAATGCCATCCTCTGTAATAAACGGAAGGGTTTGTGAATCTGCGGGGCTGTCTCCTGACATGAAACCTCGACACAAATAGTCATCACGGTGGTCATTTCCCATATTCAACATCTTCTCTGCTAGAATAAGCCTAAGTCAGTGATGTGGTCGGGTGGATGGTCATCAGTCTCCTATTTGTACATGTATAATGCTATATTTCCTTAAAAATGGCAGCAATGTGTAGGCGGTAAGAAACACAGTAAGAGACAGGAGGTAGTGGTAAGTAGAGTCGTTCTGAGCCTCCACAGGAAGGTGATGAAAGGTACAGATGGGCGAGGGAGGGGAGGGTGGGGCAAATCAGGTCAGGATGTATCTGTGATCAGCCAAACTGCTGCGGAACCCCCAGAACAAGCCCTCGGCCACCTCCCCCCACTGTCGGCCCGACCTGGTCCCTCTGTCCGGTGAGGGAAGGGGCAGTGGCAAAGAGAAGGGGGTGTTGTTCTTCTAGCTTACTGGGCTTTTAGATAACCGTCTGTACCAGGACCCCCCCCCCCCCCTCCACCCTAATCCCTCACCCACACACACTATAACAGTCCACTTCTTAGGGTTAACACGAGGCAGTGGTTCCTCTGTGTAAACTACAATGCCGCTAAAGACTGAACCCTTTACAGCAACATTCATAATGCTTAGAACATATCTTAATTCCGTCTCCTCCTGGTATCTTCTAACTCCACCCTCTCCATCAACAACCTTCGAGCTGGTCCACATAAATTACTTTAACACTATTTCCTTCTCTGTCAGTATACAATTCCATGTTATAACACAGCTTCCTTCGTCAGGCCCATATGGCACTCTTTCTTTATACAGGTCCATGTATATAACACCCTTTCCTTCTCCATTAGTATATAGGTCCATGATACGCTTTCCCTCCCCATCGGTATACCAGTACATATAACACCCTTTCCTTCTCCGTCGGTATACAGGTTCATGTAACACTCTTTCCTTCTCCATCGGTATACACCCTTCCTCTACGCATACACATCCCACCTCAACCCCGCCTCCATACACCCCATCCGAGCTTCTCTTTGTCATTTCACTCAGTCTCGTTAGCGTAGGTCTCTGGGGTCCCCTGAGCGCCTGTCTATGTCCCTGGGAGAGGCTTTGGAGTGACCAGCGTACATACAGATAGGAGGACACACTTGGTACCTGCTCCACCCTGGAGGAAGTGCTCCAGGGCCGTCTTTGTCTTAAGGTGACGCCAGTAAAGTAGAACAGACCTGCAGTGGATCCAAATAGTTTTATGTGATAAGGGCTGAATATAGGACATTTGACTTAATCCCTTAGCATTGTAATCCTATCATCGATGATAAAGATGGTTTAATCTTACATATTCACAATTGTCATATTGCCCTCACAGTGTCTGCACTGAAAACCTCAGGGTCGTCATTTTGACAATACCAAAACTGACAACTTTAGGTAGTCAATGTGACCACCTTAGGTCGTCATTGTGACTACCCATCTGAGCCATTCACACCAAAGTTGTCACAATGACGACCTTAGGTAGTCACAATATTTAGGTTGTCAGAATGACTACCTTAAGGTTGTTAATTTATGTATTGTCCATTTGAAGACCTAAAGTCATCGGTAGTGACAACTCTCAAGTCCTAGGTTGTCCCAATGACTACCCTATGGTACATAATTCTATTCCTCACTTGCTACTTATGGCACACTACTGCCACCTGGTTTTAACATTTTGCATAACTATATCTGTCTTGAGATATACACTGGTGACAGGGAGCAGAGTGGTCTCTATACCTTTGGGGCCATCATTCTCACCCATTGGCAACTTATTTATAACAAGTAATGCTACTTAGTTCAATCAAGACTACACCAAATATGTGAAAAGGATGTCTCTCATTAAGAAGTGAACTAATTAGAGACTATATTCATACACCATTCTCCACTCCATCTGCCATTATTCATTATGACTACCTAGGTCGTCATAATGACTAGGCTCCTTGCTCTGGGTTTTCAGTGTGGTTGTTTTCCGTTTCAGTATCATAATTTGTAGCATTTGTTAATAGTTCTGAAATACTATAAAATGGGGTATCTTAGTTGGATACATGCTGCTAAAAGGTGTATTCTATCTGTGTATTACTACCATTGTAACGTAGTATCCTTATACATGTACCGTTGATAGAAATAAATCCCGTTCTAAGCTAGCCCTGACACTTGATACATTTGGATTAACTTCAGCCATGACGGGCAGTAATAAGATCCTCTGGTTATACAAAATGTATCCCATCTAACGTGATATAAATTCCTGCCCTCTATTTGGTGAGCGAGCACGTGATTAAACTACACCGATCAGTGTTGGCCTATACAGATTCTAAGGACCCGGATTCAGATGTAAACAAACTTCCATGCACCTCCTTTCGCCAATCTAGCAAACACAAAGACGGTCATTATTACGGGTCAAATGTTCAAGACTGCAGTTAAAACATCCAATATTTACAGTGCATAGTCTTCCACATGTGGGGCTAGAAATAAATGAATGATAATCATCCCCTTGACTTTAATTACAATTCCCTAGAAAACCTTTGTATTGTCACTAATGACCAGTTGCGCAAATTGCTACCGCGATTCCTTAAGTGAAGGAAATGTTTGAGGCGTGTTTGCCTTAGAGTTGTTGTTAAGTCAGACCTTCCTTACCATGTCTTAAACCTGGTTGGAATTAGATTACGAATCAATTGAAGTCTCACTATTCCCCCTTACTGACGGTCGTCGCTCTGTAAAGAGCACCCAGGCCGAGGAACTTAATGAACTTACTGTGGTACAATGGTTTGCCGACAGAAGTTCCCTAAAGCCTCAAACATGGGTAATCCAGATGAAAGGCTTAAAGGCAACACAGGAGGCCACTCCTCAATAGGACCTACAACTTTATTAAGGCCCACAGCCCGGTCCTATTGTCTAAGCGGGCGTTGTTAGTTTGTGTTGCCGCCTACTGTAGCCTGTAACAATATCAAGATGTGTTATACTACTTACATGCTAGCCGGTTTAATTACAGCCTGAAACAATTAGGTTGAAGTAGATAGCAACCTGAAAAAACACCCCACTGTGTCATCCTACTAACATGTTACCAGGTCGGAAGTAGAGTACAGCCTGGGACAATGCCCCACTGTGGTATACTACTTACATATTACCAGGTTTGAAGTAGACTGCAGCCTGGGACAATGCCCCACTGTGGTATACTACTTACATGTTACCAGGTTTGAAGTAGATTGCAGCCTGGGACAATGCCCCACTGTGGTATACTACTAACATGTTACCAGGTCAGAAGTACAGTACAGCCTGGGACAATGCCCCACTGTGGTATACTACTTACATGTTACCAGGTTTGAAGTAGACTGCAGCCTGGGACAATGCCCCACTGTGGTATACTACTTACATGTTACCAGGTTTGAAGTAGACTGCAGCCTGGGACAATGCCCCACTGTGGTATACTACTTACATGTTACCAGGTTTGAAGTAGACTGCAGCCGGGGACAATGCCCCACTGTGGTATACTACTTACATGTTACCAGGTCTGAAGCACAGTACAGCCTGGGATAATGCCCCACTGTGGTATACTACTTACATGTTACCAGGTCGGAAGTAGAGTACAGCCTGGGACAATGCCCCACTGTGGTATACTACTTACATGTTACCAGGTTTGAAGTAGACTGCAGCCTGGGACAATGCCCCACTGTGGTATACTACTTACATGTTACCAGGTTTGAAGTAGACTGCAGCCTGGGACAATGCCCCACTGTGGTATACTACTTACATGTTACCAGGTCGGAAGTACAGTACAGCCTGGGACAATGCCCCACTGTGGTATACTACTTACATGTTACCAGGTTTGAAGTAGACTGCAGCCTGGGACAATGCCCCACTGTGGTATACTACTTACATGTTACCAGGTCTGAAGCACAGTACAGCCTGGGATAATGCCCCACTGTGGTATACTACTTACATGTTACCAGGTCGGAAGTACAGTACAGCCTGGGACAATGCCCCACTGTGGTATACTACTTACATGTTACCAGGTTTGAAGTAGACTGCAGCCTGGGACAATGCCCCACTGTGGTATACTACTTACATGTTACCAGGTTTGAAGTAGACTGCAGCCTGGGGCAATGCCCCACTGTGGTATACTACTTACATGTTACCAGGTTTGAAGTAGACTGCAGCCTGGGACAATGCCCCACTGTGGTATACTACTAACATGTTACCAGGTCTGAAGCACAGTACAGCCTGGGATAATGCCCCACTGTGGTAATACTTACATGTTACCAGGTCTGAAGTACAGTACAGCCTAGGACAATGCCCCACTGTGGTATACTACTAACATGTTACCAGGTCGGAAGTACAGTACAGCCTGGGACAATGCCCCACTGTGGTATACTACTTACATATTACCAGGTTTGAAGTAGACTGCAGCCTGGGACAATGCCCCACTGTGGTATACTACTTACATGTTACCAGGTTTGAAGTAGACTGCAGCCTGGGACAATGCCCCACTGTGGTATACTACTAACATGTTACCAGGTCGGAAGTACAGTACAGCCTGGGACAATGCCCCACTGTGGTATACTACTTACATGTTACCAGGTTTGAAGTAGACTGCAGCCTGGGACAATGCCCCACTGTGGTATACTACTAACATGTTACCAGGTCTGAAGCACAGTACAGCCTGGGATAATGCCCCACTGTGGTATACTACTTACATGTTACCAGGTCGGAAGTACAGTACAGCCTGGGACAATGCCTCACTGTGGTATACTACTTACATGTTACCAGGTCTGAAGTACAGTACAGCCTGGGACAATGCCCCACTGTGGTATACTACTAACATGTTACCAGGTCGGAAGTACAGTACAGCCTGGGACAATGCCCCACTGTGGTATACTACTTACATATTACCAGGTCGGAAGTACAGTACAGCCTGGGACAATGCCCCACTGTGGTATACTACTAACATGTTACCAGGTCGGAAGTACAGTACAGCCTGGGACTATGCCCCACTGTGGTATACTACTTACATGTTACCAGGTCTGAACTGGACTAAACGTTGACACAGTGCGTGAGACTACATAATATATACAATACGGGGGCTTAATTTAAGGAAGTGCACATCATGCTGTTACACTGTAGTATACAAGGACAAGAACAGCATGTTCATATGCTGTATGTACGTATTGTCGCTCTCTTCAAACTCAATTATAACTGCCATGTGTGTGCATCTTGTTACATAGTATGATAAGGACAACGTCCGTGTTCACAGTTACTATAACCATTCTTCCTTTCTCATTTCAGATTTTATCACCGAAGGGCATCACGTGCGGGGCACAGGTAAGACTCAATTATATCTATATATCAATTACATGAACAGAGAGGTCGTATCAAGTGTGTTCATGCTCCAAGCATTGTAGAGACGACCATTTATTTTTCAACAGTATCACAGACCACGAGCACACAAGGCGCACGTAGGCAGGATCACTAGGCCAGACAAGGCCAATTTGTGAACCAGGCCAGCTTATCTATGTAGGTCAACCTCAGCTTAAAGACCAAGCTGGTCAAGGAATATCGACCCAGGCAGGACATAAATCTATCCCCAGACATCAGATAAGCAAACTTGTAGGAGCAGATTGACTATAGAGAAGAACTAGACCTCCAGGATGTGGCTCACAGACAGATCGCTTAGAATGGAGTTAAGTGTGTGTAAACCACCCAGACAGAGTGGCTTAAGGAGAAGGATGAACTGAGCAGCTCACCACCCAGACCGGGCAAACCGAGTAGCTCATTTACAGATACAGCCTCAGTAGCCAGTGACTCATGGTGGTGAAGTAGCCAAGAAGGCATTGAGACGCCTTCCAGTCGATGGGGCCTATAGGTTTCCTGCTATCATTAAGGTGGCTGGCGTTTATAGGATAGGTGTAAGTAAACTTTCACCAGACGTATCGCCACAATGCCAACTTTCAACTAGATAAAAATATATGGGGGTCCCTGACTAGCCTCTGTGATATCATACTTTGAGGCTTGAGTATCTGCCACATATTTTTATGTATGAAATAAAAAGATAAGTAGGAGATGAAGTTTTTCCCACAGAAGTTGGACCGCAGATCGGGAATGTTAATATTCCCCACTCCTGTATTACACTCCCTTTTAACCACGTGGGATAGAGAAGAGGTAGTTAACTTATAAATGTCTTGACTTCTATCCGACTGGGTAGTATGCCCACCACCACAATAAAGACTCCCCCAGGTTGACCTGTCAAGGTCATGCCTGTCAAGGTCATGCCTCTCGGTGAAGGTCGTCTGAAGGTCAGAGGTCAGTGGAGCTAAGAGTAGGACTCCCACCTGGCGGGGAAGCAGATCACAGGACGACCCTACGTTAGGTTCAGAGTGAGGGGGTAGTTTAACCCTTTCAGGACGGCATGTTGCATTAAGGCGACATTTGTGATCATAATGCACCAACGTACTGCTGGCGAGTAACTTGCTCAACATGATGACGACCATTAATTGACGAAAGTATAGAATGAATTTAGAGTGAATGAATACCAGAGTACAGCACTGGCGAGTTACTCACCAGGGCTGCATTTATGCATGATGATGATAAAGGGCATAGAACATTAAAGCCGTCATTAAAGAGTTAAAGGAAGATTTCCCTAGTTACATGTAGCTACGGCCATGGTTACCACGAGCTGGTGTGATGATGTGGACTCAAGGTCCAATCCTCCCCCCGCCCACATGCTCCCATCCACTGTAGTCCACGGACCCACTCACACGCAGCCAAAATCCTCAACCGCCCACCTCCCCCTTGCTCTGTGCTTTGAACCTCGGCCCCACCCGCCCCCATACGATCCCCGTATGATCCTGGTAAGATACAGGAAGTAACCGACCCAGCGACCTTGACCCACTACCATTGATCTTCGGCTTCCGGTTGGTCGCACCGCCCCCTTGTGGAGAGGCTGAGGGTGATTTGTAATTTTGTCTCCACTCCGTCGGAGCTCTATATATGAGTCATTAGTTATCATGCCATTCTGAAACGGCCTGTTATTCCCATGGAGCGATTCTAGGCCATGATAGGTTTGTCATAGTAATGGCTGCAATTCTTATCATAAATTTGTCTCACTTCTGTCTTTTACCCCCAGTAGGTTTAGGGAATGACCGAGTAACCTGTACAGTTAATGATGTAGGAGTATAGGAGGGGGCGATACAAAGGACAGTGAAAAGTCTGGTCATTTATTCACAAAAAAATTATTGTTAATCACATATAGCAGTAGTGTTGTGAATTGAGCCAGAATGTAATTAATTGAACTTCGCATATGTAATGCAATCCTATGTGTATCATGCATTTCACCCCTGTTCACTCCCTGGGTATGATCTGTATTGATAAAAGGGTACACCTTTAATGTCTGCAATGTAAATAATTGGTTGCTTTTGTGTGGACAGAAAGTATAATCTACTGTAGGCCTACAATTTAGTATAGCTAACAGAATAGACTATTAAGCTACCGTAGATGCTATAAAACTACAGTAGATTCTACTAGTACCTACACTTACTATATACAACGTGCCTCATTACAAAAATTGATGAGCAGTTCTACCTCCGGGGCCTAAAGTAGGGGAGGGGGTTGCTATCTACCTCTACCTGCATGTATACAAACACCAGTGCTGGGCCTATTGTGCCTCTATTGCTTGCCCTGAGCATGCATCATTCACACCTCCATTATACCAGGTGTGACACTATGTAAATACTGCTGCTCGTGCTCCGTCTCCGGGGACATTACCTGCACACACACAGCACGGTAGGAGTTGTGTAGGAGAACAAATGCCGATCAAGTATTTATTTCACCCCTGACCAACGAGAGAGGACTCATATATTCATGTATAGAATGTTATGGTAATGGTGATGGGACCGTTGTCTCCCTGATTGAAGGGTCGTGTTTATGGTCAAATATCATGACGGGTTTGCACTATTCTTGGGCAGGATATAGAAAATTACACCATAGCGGAGGGGTAAGACAAAGGAGTTCACACCTTGTTTTTTCTTTCACATACCCTCAGATAACCTTACAGCTGTTGTTCAAAACAGAGATAACTACTGTAGAGTGCCAGGCACACGTCATGGCCACAACTTAACTTAATTAGATACGTTATGGTACCTACTTGGTGCGCTTATAGTGCCTAATTGGACACCTTATGTTTTGCTGGATATAGAATTCCATGATTTGGTGTTGCACTATAATGCACATGTAGTAATGGGTCCTATGGGGATCAGATGTTTGCATAGCCCTTTACATTATGTACATGAACATCTAACTGAGGTCGTAACCTATTGCTACCCATGGGTGGACATGAGGCTATCTATTCAACCATGCTATGCCAACACAAAATTAACACAGGGGTAGGCCTATGTATGATTGGCAACACACATTCCTATGTGCCACACTATTTTACCTGTTGCTCAACAGTCTGGAATGTAACCAATTGCTCTGGCCAAAACCGTGGCCATAGATTCTGACTAGATCTGTCTGTTATAATAGGCCCTATCCGTTTTATACCCATGCTGCTCTGGCTCCTGAAACAATATAAGGCTCCATATAGATACAACCTGAACAACCCAATACATAATGTATACACACAGTGCATGGGGGCTATCTCATACATATATCCCACTCCCAAGGCGTATACTTAGTGCTATGACCCAGCAGACGACATTTGCAGGCCGCCCAGCCCCTACGGCCAGGTGGCGCTGCGGTCTGATGGATGGTTACCGGAGCACCAGATGGATGATCAAAAGGCTGACCGGTGACCAGCGGGTGGCAGTACCTCGGCCCGGTCACTAAGCACACTCAGCCCTCAGAGATAAATCCATCTTGGCCGGGTTATCCCCGGTTTTACTAATCCAGCTGAGATAATCCCCGAGGGGCAGCCACACAGCCGTTAAATCGGGAGCACGGCAGCGACAAGCGGGTCAACCGATCTGCTTAGAAGATTAAAGCGGCCAGCGCAGGGGCCCAGTGTAGTGCTGTTGTTGGTTAGGGAAACAGGGAAGGAAATATGAGGTAGAAAATGGTGGGTTTTAGGGTAGGCTTTATAATGAGTCCCCAGAGGCGCTGCATGCCATAACTCACGCACCCACCATTCTTGGGTTTGGCTGTTCTTGAGGCGCACAGATGGAGATTGATGGTGAGAGAAGCTGCATGGCTTCTGCAGAAATATCCCCGAAGGGAACAATCTGTTAAATCTAATCTCAGGTGTTTCCAAACAGCCTTGTTACGTTAGATAATGATACGCCTGTCATAGCATATCCCGTATACATACAACATCATCCCAGCAAATTGTGGTGATCTTGGGTCATGCTCGGACATCCCTTGACACAGTGTGCTAGTTAAATTAAAATTGGGTCATGTGCGGTCATAACCCACCCTGACCAGGGTTGACACACAGAGTCATGACCCAACCTGACCAGGACTGACGCAGAGTCATGACACAGCCTGACTAGGGTTGACCCAGTGGGTCATGGCACAGCCTGACTATAGGGCCGACCCAGTGGGTTAAGACACAGCCTGACTAGGGTTGACACATAGGGTCATGACACATGGTAACCAGGCTTGACACACTGGCTTTTGAATATACATATAATGAAGGGCTAGTTGTATTTTATTGAACATCAATTCACATTCATCAATTCCCCACTCTTCTCCCCGGCCTCTGGGCGTCCTCCTCCCCTTGTAGCATCCTCCAGCACTTCCCCACTCTTCTCCCCGGCCTCTGGGCATCCTCCTCCCGTTGTAGCATCCTCCAGCACTTCCCCACTCTTCTCCCCGGCCTCTGGGCGTCCTCCTCCCCTTGTAGCATCCTCCAGCACTTCCCCACTCTTCTCCCCGGCCTCTGGGCGTCCTCCTCCCCTTGTAGCATCCTCCAGCACTTCCCCACTCTTCTCCCCGGCCTCTGGGCGTCCTCCTCCTGTTGTAGCATCCTCCAACACCTCCTCCCAGCGTCCTCCATTGTCCTCCTTTGTCTGCAGCTACTCCAGAACTATTGCTGGTAAACAAAGATGGCGTCGCCCACGCTTAGATGGCGTCATCACGTGACCCAGATGGCGGGAAGCACAAGTCAGGGAGGGGGAGGGGGAGGGGGAGGGGGAGGGGGAGGGGTGGGGATTGGTGTAACTAATAGGGATTGGTGGGAACTGAAAGGGATCCCAGTAATCAAATAACGTTATACACCTTTTTATAATGTTATATGACGTTATATGTCAACATTTTTCTAAGGCTCTTTAGTATGACATAACGTTATGTAAAATTAAAATGTTATTTTGACATAAAATAACGTTTTTTTGTTAGCTGGGATATGAGGATTGGGGGCAGGATTGAATGAGTATTCAATTGGATTGAAAAGTAGGAAACACAGTTATTTCAACTTAACCCTACAAGGACCACTATGACAGATATAATATGATGGGTCAGATTGCGCCAGGCTCAGTTAGAGCTGACAGGGGTTGACCAAAACTGACCTAGTGCGCTATGACAGATATTATATGATGGGTCAGATTGCGCCAGGCTCAGTTAGAGCTGACAGGGGTTGACCAAAACTGACCTAGTGCGCTATGACAGATATTATATGATGGGTCAGATTGCGCCAGGCTCAGTTAGAGCTGACAGGGGTTGACCCAAACTGACCTAGTGCGCTATGACAGATATTATATGATGGGTCAGATTGCGCCAGGCTCAGTTAGAGCTGACAGGGGTTAACCATATCTGACCCAGTGCGTTATGACCCAAAATGCCCTGACCCAGGCTTGTCCCAGACTGACAATGCATCACCCCATTTTGCTGGGATATCACAGTCGCCTAGGAGAACAAAGGAAACGGCCGGTGTGTATATAGTGCATAAAACCAATCTATAGTGGCATAAGTTAAATATAGGATAGACACAGACTCTGTAGGCATCATATTAGTGACTGTCACAATTGAATACACTTCATGATCAACCTTGGTGGTCACCAATATAATACATACAGAACAGTGGCTATTTAGTACATATTCATACATGCATATACTGTATACAATAATAACACCCAACCAACAACACCATAGATTAATTAAACAAAGATTCCTGGACAAACATATTATATTTGAAAATGTATTGTACTAAATGTATAGATCAATATGCTGACATTGCTCTGCCCCATGCCTCACATCTAGATCTGAAAGCTAACAAGCACATCATACACAAATGGCAAGGAACATGTAAGAAGTCAATAACCTGATAGGAAAGGGCCATTAGAAGACTACGATGTCATGTTGACATGCACTATGAGTATGAGTAAACCCCATGTACTAGGCTTGCCGTTATTGATACTAGCTCTTTCAAATAGTAACATATTGGCGTGCATAATTGTCTCCATACAATGACTCTTACCATTGCCATTTTAAGGAAATTGTCCCTAAATCGCTGCTCAACCCACTTACTCCTCTCCTTGTTGAGGGTTGGTGGGGGAGGGGGTGATTCTGTATCTAAGAACAGCAACAACGAAGTATGGAGTGTCATGTCCCTTGCAATTAGTTTGAGCAGGTCACATGGGACGTGGGTTAGATGAAATATTATTTTGACGAGGACTCCAATCTAATGTAATATGGGTGCCCCTGCCAATTATACAATGCATCGTCCTTATTTATTTAAATGCATAAATGTGTACTTTTGAAATATAAAATAATTGGCATTATTCCATGATATCCACGGGGGTATAGGGGCTAATATTTTGAATTCATGACATTCAAAATCATATATATCACCTCGTGCTAAACTCCCCCTAGCGATAGTAGTGAAGTCCTACATCAATACTATAATGAGCACAGAGATTCATGTGGAGAAGAATGTCAGCAACACTACACCCCCTTGATGAGTGCGTTAAGAAAGATAAGCATCCAGAGGCTGTATCATTAGGGGCCTGGGCTGCCTGGGGGCTTCAGCACCCACCTGTTATCTGATAATTAGGTGTACAGGGTAATGCTTAATCAGGATATAATGAAGTATAAATAAGGGTCCTTCCCTCCATATAGACAGCGTTGATCAATTATGGATACAGCGCCTCACTGTCCTACTCCCTAAGCGTGTTCGGTTTCTGTTCTTATCAGCAAATAAAAAATAAAATACTTAGAGCCTGTTTGAAAAGAATAGAAATATTTTAATTCCCTAAATAGACTTTAGCTTTGCCTATTATTGGCTGTTATATAATTAGATTCAAACCTCATTATACCATTTATGATAGTTATATATCTACAAAGGCCCTGGAGGTGATATTTATAAAAGACAGCATATTTAAATCAAGAATTAATGTGATCACTTGTCTGTATATGGCTAGAAGCTGATACGTATGGCCATGCAATTATTCATCTCATTTCATGGATATTCAAATACCTGTAGGTCAAGCCTAAGGGTATCAAGATCTACACCAAATGACTTTCTGTACTTAAAAATTATAAAAAGGATAGATTTGAATAGAGAATCCTTAATTGAATTAAATGTATGTAACAGACATTATACATGCAGGATTCCGTCGAAACGTTTATTATCTACTTCAAAACCACCCTATTATATTTGTAGTACCCTACACCGACTGCAAGTACATTTCACAGCAATGAATGCCAATACATTTTAATTTGACTGTGTCTGGCTCTATGTGATATCATCACATTTAAGTAAATATCTTTCATTTGTGTTTCAGAATGTGACCAGCGTGTGTTGTCTACCGGTGAGTCTAATGGGACCATCACCTCCCCCGGCTTCCCGGACCGGTACCCGCTGAACGTGACGTGCAGGTATTATGTTGATGGACTGGTCGACCGTCAGAACCTGGAAAAGGCCAGGCTCACCTTCGACCGCTTCGACATACCCATTGTCAAAGAAAGGTGAGCTAAGTGCATACTCAACGTAAAGAAAGGGGAGCTACTGTATAGTCAAGGAAATGCGAGCCTGTCAAAGAAAGGGCAGGCTAGGCTAATGTGTATGTACAGTCAATGAAATATCAGCCAGTCCTAGCAGGGACGTTGAGAATAGTATAACATACTTACTTTTCAAGAACGCTGGGATACTTCTGGAATACACATTTGCAAAGAAAGGTGCATAGGGTGTCTAAATACTTAGCATTTGTATTAAGTATACAATAAAATTGTATTATGCCTTGCATTCTATATAATTATGATAGTATACAGTCACAATGAATGTTCTACACCTTCCCGGGTAAATTGCTGGTGGTGACTCAATGATATAAGAAAAGTATTTACCTGTGACTACTCAAATATAGTGGCAGAAAAAATTCCTGAGAAGGACAATACGTTGTAAATGAAACTGAAAAACTGGCATGTGAGCCTTGCATTTCGTCTCCCCAAACGAACGATTTACAATTCTGCACAACTTCTGGAAAGACCAGATTTATGCATAATTCCAGGCGTTTCAGTCTAGAGCTTGCTGCAGCAGCTGAGGTACAATGGAATTTAGTGTAGCGCTACCTTCCAGGTCTCTTTTGAATGGAAATAGAATGATATAGATTGATATAGACAGCCCTTACTGATGGATATCTTGTCTCATTCCCTGGTGTATTCACATGGTCTATAGCATATAGCAAGCCCAACCAAACAGACTTTACATAATTGAGAACGAAACCCGATGCAGCTTCAGATGAGGATGGCGCATGCAACAGCGACACGATGGATAAAACCAAACTGTCCCTCTCTTTCTTCCTCTTCCCCATCTCTTTTCCTTAATCTGCTCTTTGAACTGGTGCACGTGACAGAGGATGATACCCGGGGTGTGTGCGTGACCCTGGCAGGGGATTGACATTTCCAAATGGGCCTTTCCACACAGGTACATGCTACCCCCACACCATGTCCAGTAGTAAATCACCTCCATGTTCAGCGTTAACCTCCCAAGTTTTGCATACTGCTTTAATATACTATATACCTGTCGTCGTGAATGCAGCCCTGGCAACACTGCTCGCATCATGCCGACCTGAACTCATGATGTTTGAATGCAGCACTGCCGTGTAACTCACCAGGGCATAATTCATAAACCATGACGACAAGGCCCAAAAAGAAATAAAGTGTATTAAAGCACTGTGTGTCCTTAAAAGGGTTACACCACCCTGGAGGAGTGGATCTTTACGTCTGTGCTAATTACCTGTGGGAGGGGAAGTATATCATACTAGACAGCGGCAACAATCAGTAATAAAGCACATACATACATCTGGCTAATTACCTCCCATTGGTTCTCTGAGGCCTGTCCGGTTCAGAGGAGTTGAGAGCAGCTCCTGCCAACAGTGAGCAGCTCAGAGCAGCTCACAAAGGGAGAGGGGCTCTGTGAATGGTAGTGGAGAGGGTAGTAGTGTGGCTATGGTGGAGGGTTGACATGCGATAATTGTACCTGTTTTGTCTTGGTCCGAGATGGGTATCTCCCTAGATGAGCCTACTATTGTATCGGTGGACATCTCTAGGGGTCTTTCTGACTCTGTACTGCTCCTAATGCCATCTTGTCAGACATTCTCATGATTTTCCTCATCGGCTGCTCATGCCCGGTTATTTTAAGTGTCTGGGATGGAAATTAATCTGGGAACTCAATATTTTAGAAAAAGTGAGAGTATTCGGATGCAATGGGAACTCAGGTAGAAGGCAAAGATAAGGTAATATAGATGTTGTTCTCATCATTACAACGCAAACAGATTCAAATCAGCCAGTTTATTTTGCTACCAAAATAACAAATTATTATTTCGAAAATATTTAATAGTTTTGACTGTATGTAGTACTGGTTAAATATGTTTCATCTGCTCACATACTAAACTAGGTATCTCTTTTTGGTGTAACATAGTCCAACATGGCTCACGCATATAGTTCGACGGACTATTGATCCAAATAATCAGGGAAATGACAATCTAAAATTATATCCCCGGTTGGTTTGCCATGAATCTTTCTAATAGCCCATACCTCTGTCCAGAACAACTGTGTACATGTATATGCCAAACATCAAGAACTAGCAGGAGTCGAGATTAACTCGATCACACTTATTTAAACTATCCAAACTATTTGAGTCAGTCATCCTTGATTAAGTGCACTGCGCCCAGCCCTAAAGCCCTCTGGGAGACAACATCCAAAATCAGAGGGCTGCGACTCCCAAAGTAGTACCCTTCTCCCGCAACCCATCCTCATTATTCCTACTAGGGTGGGGTGTAGATATGGGGTAAGTATTTCTGGTCGGGGACTGCTACTTTACTGCCGTAGTGTGTGTACACTTGGATCCCTGACACACACTGGATCCCGCTAGATGGCGCCACCCGTGATGGATGGTGGGCCTAATGCGCAGGCGCCGGCCGTCGTGGGCGTTCGCGCGGAATCTCGTGAGAATCAGACCTCGTCCGTCGGGCAGCGTTTGTCGGGCCATTACTCACTGGTGGGTCGGTAACGGGGGTTGGAGGAGGGAGATAGTGGGGTGTAGGGGCGGGGGTGAGATAGGTAGGGAGACAGGGATAGGCAACTGGAAAGAGATTGGAGACAGATTATGGTCATTGAGGTGGTTATAACAATGCTAAGTCAATATGGGCAAACCAATGTGTCTGACTGTAGGCAGACGATGCACTGCAGCACGTTGGTATGGTGAAGTATTGTCGTAAGTTAAACCGCCTTGACTCCCTTTGAAAGTATATTGGGTTACTACCATTTGCCCAACGTAAAGTAATGTCCTTTTACTTATTTACTGATATGTCAAATATATATTCATGGCTGTCTAAAATATCTTTCAGGGCGAGAATCTCACGTTTTGAACAAAAGTAAGACAAAATCATTATTTTTTAGCATTGTCGAATAACACTAGTATAGTCAAAGTAATTAGATTCACTTTTAAACTCTCACAGAACATGCTTCCGATCATTTTGCAATTTTAATGTGTGGTTACGTGCATAAGTTTATAGTGTTGTGCGATTGAAGTTTTGTATATCATTAATTAACTCACAAAGTATAGCTTTCACCATGAGTCATTAGAACAGACTCTGATGACCACTGGCAATGCTTAGAACTGCCATATCCCGAGGTCGTGGGTTTAAATCCCATCTAAACCATCTTTTACATTTTTACCGTAATACTAGATGCAAGGGTTTTTGTTCACAGAATATGGCGCAGTACTCGTGTATTCAATAGCAATGGCCCACATGTCAACACCCTACATTTTGACTTCTCCTATTAATGTGTTCAAAACATATCTTAAAACGTGTGTGTGATACTTTGCCTCTCATGTGAAGCTGGAATTGGTTGATGTGGCTATATTATAAACACTCTATTGTACATATATACCCGCTCCTGCCCTAAATGTATAAGCCTAGATATAAGATAAATCATAAGCATACAATAGCACTGAGACAAGCACATTCTATAGCCCAGCCCGAGGCATTCCCTTGTCTCTACCCCCAGCCTCAGACAGTCTTATTTCCATTATAACCCTGCACCTCTGTTGTGTGTTGACAGATGTGACAACGGCTATATTCACGCCTTCCTGCGCGGCCAGGACGTGACGTCCGACGGGCCAGACCGCGTCTTCTGTGGCACTATCCTACCCAACATGCTGGTCACCACCAACCCCCGCCTCTTCCTCATCTTTGACACCCACGGCAGCTGCACAGGAGGCGGCTTCAGGGCTCACTATCAGTTTGTCACAGGTGAGTGTATTTTGGGAGCAAGTAATACTATAAGGGTCGCTCTGGAATGTAAGGTTATTGTATGTGTTCAGAAGGAGTAGGCTTCTCTGTCTGAGCTACTGGGAACATGATATTCTAAGGTCGGGGTGTTGTGGTGGGTGATAATCAAGATAGTAGTTTATTTTTTTAAATCAATATGGTTTTGGATTTTGGTATTGTATACAGTATGCATATTTAAAGAGAGGTGTGTTAGGTAGAACAACTATACACCAAATGTACATTGTTTTATCTAGATAAGGAACATGGGAGAAAGTGTAATATGTTATATGCAAAGTGAAGCTCTAAATGAATTTTTAAAGATTATATAGTAGACAACAAAGAGGAGAATTCAATTTGTAAATCAAAAACACTATACTGGGTGAGAAAGCTATCACTGAGTCTATGGTTCCATCTATAATATACAAAACAAGGGCTAAAGTATGGGGCACAGTAGCAGTGGCCCAGTGTGTTTTGTCAGCTACGATGAGCTGCTCAGAGCAGCCCCCACCAGAGAACACGGGCAATCATGGAAGGCATCTTTCACCTAGTCCCATGGGAAGGCATAGTAGATACAATTTACTGTTGGAGTGTTTTTTTTACCGTTCTCCCTGTTAGAATAGAATTTCCGAATAGATCTAGGGCAATACATCAGGCTGTGGGGAGGTGTGCTCCGCAGGAGGTATATGGCCTCGATATTAATTATGGATTGTGGTGATTTTTTAAACACTGCTCGTTAGGCCCTTATTGTCTCGGATACATAAAGACAATCACTGCCCCATTTCTAATCATTGGGCGCGATCAAACATTGTTATTCTTGTCCTGACTACTTGCCAAACCACTCCATCTTCTGTAGCTCTACAGATTATGGGGCTAAAGTTTAATTGGACTCAGGAAAAATAAATTAATCAAAGTTGAGAGATGATGCCTAGATCCCCCTACATCTTCTAACACATGGGTGGCTAACACATAGTGAAAGCTAATCTATTCACTGATGGAATTCCTGTGTAAACGATGTGGAGAAACAGCACAGTTCTAATCCTTGTGATCTATCACATCTGTCAGTTACTAAGCCATCTTGTGAAATGCATATCCTACTCCATATATAGAAACATGCAAGTACATGTGTACGACCTTATTGTAAACTATGTGCGAATGTGAGTGAACCGCCCTTTCTTCAAAAACATTAAAGATCAGTGGGAATATGAAATAGATAGACGTGTATAGGCATACGGTTTAAATGAAGTAGTACAACAATGTGGAAGCCAACGCAACGTTAAGGCCCTGTACCACATGAACATATATATATGTGTATACTCTAGCTCACTATAACACGAAGGACACAGATGATTTCATGTGGTCAATATTACCTCTGAGATCACTACTTAGCAAGAGTGAAATGGAGAGAGGATAGGGCGTGATAGGTAGTATCACTTAGACTTGTATGACGAATCAGTGTTATCCCTCTGCTAACATACTCCAATGCTTTTGTTCATAAGTGACTGTGTTAGTCTACAAGTTATCCCCAGTATCACCACCGTCAGTCATTCTCAATACCACCCACATGTCTGTATTCTACCTACCAGTCATCCTAAATATAACCTCTATGTCTGTATACTACTTACAATTTATCCTGAATATTACCTCTATTTCTATATACTACTTACAGGTCATATCTAATATTACCTCTATATAGTATATTGTTTACAGTTTGTCTTAAATAAAGCAGATATGTTATGTTTTACTAAAAGATCGTCCTTCGTAAACCTGAATATCAGCTCGGTTTCCATATACTACTTACATTTCCTATAAAACCGTTTTAGAAGTATAGTGAAACAGCAAATATGTTCAGGATTACTTAAGTGAGTCTGAGGAGTAAGTAGTATAGTGAAACAGCAATTATTTTCAGGATTCCTTTAGTAAGAATGCCAGAATCCCCAATTTGAAAAGTCAAACACACAGTTCATCATATACAGTGCCACAGTCAGGGTCCTGCTATTCGTGATCTCAGGTGGTCTACGTCTAGAGGTCCTTTTAGTGACAATTATACTAATGGAGAACGATTGCCATTGCACCATGTTTCCACAAACCAGGCAATCAAGCAGACAGTCGATTGGTCTCTTCCGTCCGCCAGGTAGCTAGGGAGAGGTGATAACTGTAATCGAAGTCCCATGGGAGGAGGTATACACCGTCCGGTGGGAAATTGATAATAACCAAAGCAATCCTGTAAAGTAGTAGGCCCCTATTTGTATTTTACCAATATGTTATACCTTCGTAATATCTCATCCAAGGGATGGAGAATGTGCTTTATGGTTTGCCTCTAGCCTGGCATTCATGATACAAGAAGATCCTGTTCATCCCAGCAAATATCTCGTTACTTTATAGTATCCTTCTGCTCGTTCCCACAGATATCCTATTACTAGGACATGTAAACCCCATTTTATGTACCATTCTCCTAGCATTTCGCTTGAGTATCCAGCTGTCCAAAACAGGTCTTCGATAGTTTGCAATACGCTGACGTACAGCCTGAGAGGGTAGTTCAGGATAGAAATCCTGGCCCTGTCAATCTGGCCAGGACCTAAACTGTGTATACACCTCCAGAGGTCCCCACTCTACAGACAATGCAGCTGCGTTTTCTATTCTTATTTCCTCAGAGAATTGTTCCAAATGTTCAATAGCTACTTGGCGGCGTTGTACAAATGAGACGCAGGGAAATCCTCTCACATACCAATTTAGGTCATATTGTATTCACTTTCCGATATTTAGATTGTATTACGAATATCGAAAAAAAGGCAACGGCTGTCCAGGCGGTCATACAGTTAATAACCCCTTACACTCCGGCGGGTCAGACAGGGGATGTCTCAACACTTAACCCGATCTGACCCCGCGCCCTGTCCACCCCCCGCCCACCGCCGTGCATCTTTTGTTAGTGACCGGCGCGGTAGGCCATTAGCCCGCCGGCCTGCCCAGACCCTGGAGGCACACTGGAGGGAGGCTTCTCCTGAAGACAACCGCTGTCTACCCCTCCCCTCTGTCCACAAAGGTGCGTCTACTCGTCCCTCGCACCTCCGACAGGGGGCACCGCCGTCGGCGCCGAATTGCATTGTGGGAGAGGTGCCAGACCGGAAGTAGGCCGTTCGCCATGATGGCTCGGTCTTAAAGCGAAGATCCGGCCACATTTGCTTTCTTTTTATATCTTTCGGAGATCCCCCATTGCCTCTCGTATATTAAACTTTTTAGATCGGCCAGTGGCTAGTAGTACTACTATTGGTTGTAGGCGTATGGGAAGTATAGGAAATATAATGGCAGGTATGTGTAAGCCTTGGTGAGAAACAGGCCCTGCGTAGACAACCTATTTATTCTTGTAATAAATAGCAATGTTAGAGCATTTGTAGAATCTGTTCTCTACTTTTCCCAGCCAGGAGGGGTAAGGGTTAGGGTAAGAGGTCAAGAGGTGATTGCGGTGGGGAACCGGAGGGAGGAGAGGTGTGTAGTGCCTGCGCCATGTCAATGGGATTTTCTGTATCTCTTCCTCCATTTGGCGTCTGGATCTGCCGGTCTCCAAGGCAACCACAGCGTCCTCTGACCGGAAGTGACGTCACAACCCCGCACAGGGACACGTGACAGGCCTGCGCAAAGAGTGGAGGAAAGGAGATAGTTTTGTCTGTTTTAGACGGGGCCATTGATTGCGGGAATGGGCGGGTGGGGGCCTAGGGGTGACCGGGGGCCACAAGTGCAGCGGGTGGCGAGGGATTTAGATCTGTAGGGTGTGTGGGTGTGAGGGGTGATGTGCGTGTGGATGGGTGGGGGGAGGGGGGGGCAGGACCGGCGTCCATAGTGGAGGAGAGAGTAGGGTTTGGGTCATGAGGTGGATCTTATCTAAGATAAACGTCGATGACCAAAAGCACACGTCACCCGATGGGCCGACCCTAGAGCACTCACCCTGTGCTGGTCAGTCCAGTGTGGAAGCTGAGCAGCACATAGATATCCTGCCTCAACCCAAATAGCGCCCTCCCTATCCTGCACACCACCAGTTCATGTCCATACCATATTGAACAGGGTGTGATCTATATGCCATATCTCCTCTCAGTAGGACGTGGTGACGCTTTGATATTTGTGTTCATCCAAAGTATGCACTATAAAGAGTAAATACATCCTTGCTAAAACGTTCATAACATTATATTTTTTGATGAGATGAATAAAAGTAATTATGTATAATGCCGTTAGAAAAGATGTATCTCGTAATACATATTTTCATGATGAGAAAAAAAGGTCTCAGTTATGATTAACGACATATTATGCAGTTGATAGCACGACCACCACTGGCTTTCCGAAATGTAGCCAGTGACTGCATGATACCAATGGGCTCTTTAAACCGCAGCGGTTGTTTTACAGTGTAAAGGCATGCTCATGCCTAGTCATAATAATCGGACCCGATCAAGCCCTGTCTTATGGGCCTTGGAACCAGTTCATATCATATGCTGCACTGGGGGAATGTCGTGCATCGGAGGCGGCACCCCATTATCTTATTATCCTTAGGAAGTCATTAACAAAAGAATGCATTCCCGCGTATTGATTCTCCACAGCATTCAGCAATCATAGAGAAATTGCCTACGTCGTAGGTTTTTACTGCAGCTGCTTGGCCACCACCCAGGCCTAATGCTACAGTTACCATGCACCATAGATACAATTATATCAATAAGTCTATAAGACTATCGCGTGCTCCCGACCAGGCACCGAGGCCGATAATCCTACTGTTTTTAGTATGGGCTGGTCCCAGGATTGTGACCAACACGCTAGATTAACATCGTGAAAGTAGTATAGGCCAAACTTTGCTGCTTCTTCAAAAAGTCTTTTTTTTCTTGCTGCTCTCCCTGTGCCCCATCGTCCATGTCGTGGTAAGTAAATGCTCTAATGGATGAATGGCTTCTGAGTTGGTATTGAGCAGTTGAAGACTGTGCGTGAGTCGTTGTGAGTTGCTCATGGACTCGGCAGGACGCACCCGGTAATGTATCAGCCACCATATGCCTGCCGCCACGCTATGGATGGCAGTGCTGTCATACTACATGGGATAAAAGGCCCCGGTGAGCTACTGCAAATGGACTATGGGTAACCTGAAGGAAGCCGGGGGTACCAGGATGGTGGGGTGGGGGTGGGGTGAGATCAAAAGGTCATACCAGGCAGAACGAATGGAGGTGGAGGAGTTGGATAGAAGGGTTGCTAAAGTTGCCATTGTTGCTGGAATGTGTATATTATACGCTGAATCTATGTCATGCTCCTCGTCCGTTTCCCCTTTCCTCATCCCCTCTAAAGCATCTTTTCTCTCCTCCTTCCCTCACTTCTTTACTCTATCTAAATTTGGATACCACAAACCCCACGCGTGGGCCATATCGTTTGATAGCCATACTCATCTGAATTTCTTGTTAAAGATCTAAAATTGAAAGTGAAATTGATGTGAGTCGACAGGCCATAAATACAAGCTGTGGCTACGTTTAGAATCCCTTCCGACAGGACTTAACACCAAATGTAGTGGAGCACTGACTGTTCGCCCAGCAGCCTGGCAGATCGTATTATGAAAAGTCCCCCCTGCCTGTCCCAGTGTGCCTCCATTAGACCCAGCCTGGACCAGCTTTTCCCCTGTATTTATAGACCATTTTTGTCGATTTCAATCCAGGCCAAGCTACCAAGGGAAGTGACAGCAGTTGGGAGCCACGGCTGGCCCTCCAGTCAGTGTTTGGGGGATCGATTTGAGGCACCCTCCCACCTTAATTCTTCCCACCCACCCTAACCCTTTAAGAGCCGCAGAGTGCCTTCACGCATCGTGCCCTACATTGTCATGAATAGAGCCCTGGCGAATAAATTGCCGGCGCTGCAATCATGTATCATGCCGACCCTATATGAGGTTAACACACTCGAAAGGGTCGCTATGATGCATTTATGCAGCCCTGGCGAGGACACTTGCCAGGCCTGCATGAACAGATTGTGCTGACAAAGCCTAAGGACATAGCTATGTGGACCTTAACGTGCTAAATCCTGGCTTTCGCCTCTCCAAATGCACCTTCCACCCTCAAGCCCCACTACTCTAACCCCTCTTTTTACATACACCCTTCCCACCCCTACATGTACATCATCTTTCACTTGTGTCCATTCCTACCCGCCATCACTACAACACATTATCTAGCCTTCTCGGTATTCCATATGATTCCTTATCTCGTAGAAAACACAAATATAATATATGTGTGTCATCAGAAATATCTCATAATTCACATTTCAATCTAGTCATAGCACTCTTGTGGATTAGCATTTCCCTAATAGGAAACATCCAATCGGTATATCATCTCTTAGGCCAAAAAAAAAGGTTTGTTTCAGGTCACCCGACCGACCCTATCTTAATAGGGCCGACCCTACGTTCTTTTATGCAATTTTGAAGAAATCTTTATATTTTTATACTCTTTTGGGGTCAACTTTAGGTTT
The DNA here is from genome assembly GCA_947462335.1 of Harmothoe impar. Taxonomy (NCBI): domain Eukaryota; kingdom Metazoa; phylum Annelida; class Polychaeta; order Phyllodocida; family Polynoidae; genus Harmothoe; species Harmothoe impar. The sequence continues at coordinate 45,910,798 of OX381708.1, forward strand.
TCCAAATTTTGGAAAAAAATGTCCCCATCTTAACACTTTTTTGGGTCAATTTTAGAGGGAAAGTAAAAAAGAAAAAAGTAAAAAAAAAAAAATCCGACCTACCGACCCTAGAGTTTCTTCCCATGTTACCTGAAACAAAACTTTTTTTTAATTTGGCCTTAGAATAAATCACTTCAGATGCCATATTCCGACTCCTCACAAGGAAGATACTTAGGTATGTTATTATTGTGAGCCATTTCAATATTTCTACATGCATTATCTTGTACTCATCATAACATCACTTTTAGCAATGCTATAGCATTATTTTTCAATTATAGCGCCAGTTTATCAATGGACATATACCCAGATCCTGAAAGGTCTTGGTTGTCTACTATTCTCGAGTGGTCATCTGCATTCCCTTTCCGTTTGTAGTCGCTGTATTCCTCCCACACTTTCTTCTTTCACCTCCCACCCTGTTCACAGCTTTCCATGTTAAGTCAGCCGCTGCCTTTTTAACCCGGAGGCCTCTATACCATGGCCCCAGTCCACATCACTCTCAGTGCTCTCCTAACTCACATCCGAATCCTCTCTCCTTACGCATTAACTGGTCTCGGATCTCCCCACTCACACTGCGTCTCCGACCAGGTTTCCCACTTGGTCCTTCCTGTCTTTGGTCGCCGCCACTCCTGAATGCCCTGTCACTTTCCCCCTTAACCCTGTAGGCACTCGGTTCTGACAATCAACCCCCCTCCTCCTGGCCCTAGTCCCATCCCCCTCCTGTGTACTCCTACTCGCTGCGTCAGCCCAACAGGGCCAACCTCTGCCTCCAGTGCCCCATTCGCTCCTCCAGGAGACCAACATTTGTTGATTGTTTTCCAATCCTCATGGCCGGAAGTCCGGGCTGCTCCAGGGCAGTAAAGGGTGCCTCCTTCACCGCTCCCCTTTAGGAATTGTCGCCCTCTTTTGTTCCCATCTCAGCCGCTTATTCAGTCAATATTGATTACTCAGTCACTCTCCTGGAAAGGGCTATAGGAGAGAATAAAATGGAGAAAAGGGAAGAGTCAGTGGCGACTTCTCTGAGCTAGGATTGTATTCCGTTAGTCTGCTCTCTTCAGTAGAAAGACTATTGTCTGTCCTTGGTAGAATTAAATTCGCGATCTCACGACTTCATTGTCGGCTTTTGTGACCTTCCGGGTATAGTGGATCCGTGAAGAAAATGGGTTATACCTGATTGTACTTTGGGTACATAAACCCTTTATCTAATGTTAAGAACTTTAGGGAGTGGGGGGTGGGGTCAATTTTGGAGAAAATGTGCGTAATACTTTATGAAAGCCCCCATATGTCCAGCCCCCAACCCCTGCCTTTCTGCCACGTTTAGGTACGCTCTCCCTCAAACCACACTCTGTTCACCAACCAACGCACCTCCGTAAGTGGGGAGGTGCTTCCGGCCCTTGGGGGGTTCCTGGGAAGTCGAGTTGGCCCCTATAGTGATGGTAATAATGAACAATTACTGTCAGCGGCCGGGAAAGGACCAGTTAGAATGCGAGGTAGTCTGATTTCCAGCTTAAACACCCCCTGGACTGGACTATCGCCAACAAAGTCTACATTGACTCTAGTTAAGCATATTTTATTTTCTGGAGAATTCAATCCATTGATAGCCCCCCCTCCCACACACACACACATACACCTCATGAAATCCCCACCAGCTTTGCTTTGTGTTATATGTATGTTTAATGGTTCTAACATACACAGGGCTTCTATAGGGTGGGTGATCATTCTTGCTTAACAAGGGTCTAAATGTAGTTTGACTATGTAGTACTGTGCTAGTCATACAACTAGTGGCATTTTAACTAGTGGCGAGAGTGAGGCTTTAACGGACACTGGCTGTATATCGGATTTGATATATATCTGGTACTAATCTCAAAAATGTTGGAATCACATGAATGTACTGGATAACCGATTTACCTCACAATCATATATATGGTATATCTAGTGACCATTTCACGTTAATTCGGCAGTTGTCCAGTGACACAGGATAAATGTAATCAGGTCCGGTAAATGGAGGAAAACCCTCCCCAGAGCTGTTATTTACACCAGTGTTAATTTTCACAACGCAGGTAGGTGTGAAAACACTGCATGGCTAGAATTAGCAATGGTTTTGCTTGTAGCATAAACACTACAGGGCTAAAATTAGCAACGGTTTTCTTATAACCCATTTGCTGAATTTTCTATCAATTTGCTGTTAAATGTATATATCCCATAAGATAGATTAGTGTATGCTCTTGAATCATACATGGCCAATAGTGAATCATACAGGTGATTGCCATGAAATCACATATAAATAAGCTTTTTCTATAGACTTTCCCTCTGTGCTCCTCCACCTCACCCAGTAGGCAGTGAGCCCTGCAGTGTTTTCACACCTACCTGCGTTGTGAAAATTAACACTGGTGTAAATAACAGCTCTGGGGAGGTTTTTCCTCCATTTCCCGGACCTGGTAATATTAATGCATTTCTAAAACGATATGTTGGGTGCCGTTGTACAGATTACCTAGACGGTATACCCACACTACAGACCCCTGTGGACCCTGATGCCTGTATGAGTAATCAAGCACCCACTTCCCAACTTTGATTGAGCTCTTCACTGGGTTGAACGAGCAGCTCCGAGCAGCTCACGAGGCTATAATGAGCCATAGAGCCAGTTGACAGCCTGTATGTGATCTATTAGTGTTAATATTCAATGAGCAAGAGGCAAGTATATTGAGGCACTCAGCACACTGTCTACTCCCTAGCCTCTCTACTATACACAGAGATACAGATTGGACACGATGAGCTGCTCATGAGCTGCTCACAGGGCTGACACTGATAACAGAGGAGGCAGGGCCAGGTGTGCCTGTATGGTGACTAATAAGTCTAGGCCATCTGTCATCATTGACCCTGGTGCCTCCAAAGAGCCCGTCCGAACTGCTCATGTTGTACAACTCACTACTAGCTCACTCTCGCTCACTGCCTACATCTAGTACCACCTGCTCAACATGTCGGAGTACACTATCTCAGTAATTGCAATGATAACTTTTGCTGCGATGGTTTTTATACCATTCCGATCTTGCTACAAAAAGTAAAGAAAGCTCTTTCCAAAGCAGGTGTTTCTTTTTTAATTTTGGGATATGGTTTTACATACTAATTTTCTGAAACCTTTTATATTTTCAGATTACGCTATTCCGGGCACTCCAGCCACAGATGCCAAGTGCCATTTCATCTACAACAGTGATCACAGAAAGTCGGGCACCTTTAACTCACCCCGCCACCCTAGCAACTACCCCCACAACACTGTCTGCATCTACGAGTTCCACGGACTAAAGATGGAGCAAATTAGAATCACATTTGAGAACTTCATGGTAGAAAATCGATATAAAAAGTAAGTAGTTTGCTACTTTCGCCATGGGTGTGTTTTTAACTTGGCGTGTCGTCTCTTATTTGGTTTAAATAATGAGATTTGTGTTTAAAAGGTCTTCTAATTTGTGCATGTAAAAATACAAGTAGTATGGGACGCTTTTGTATCAGTTTCCAATAGTGCATCGTCACCGCCAAGGTCCCAGACGGGACTTGACATTTTCATGTTCCCCATTGGACATTAGTTTCATTACCATGTCGGTAAGACGTGTGTGTAGTATCAAATATCAGCGAAATGGCCTGCCCACGTGTTAGCTGAGCACCCCCTCTCCCTTATAGCAGTTAGCCTTGAGTATTGGGAGTATTGCCTGCAATTTCCTGCGGGGTCCTTACATTAATTTTAAGTAACCTTTGATAGTAGACCGTACAAACGTATGCCACGCAATGCTATTCAAACTCACATTTCTACCTCAGCCTTTTGATGGCATATAATCAGCAGGCAGCAATACGACGACAGTTCATATTATCAGAACAGTTTCTATGGGGGGTCCTAAGCTGTCTATGCTGTCTATTACTTTGAGGATTGCTATGTACATATGTGAAAAGTTACCCGAGCAATACGAAGTAAGAATATCTCACAAGATAGTATTACCTTTATATTCATTGCTTACCTACACTTGTATACACACATACAAAGCACTATGGCGCATTATTAGAAAGTGGTCATCATTTTACAACAGGGGTAGGGTTGTGTTTTCTTTCATCGGTCCTTATTTCATGTTCTGGATATGGGAAACGTTGATAAAGCTACCTCAAAAGATTGCTGCACGAATACATAGCAGTGTGTTAGATCATATTATAATTAGCGACTTTTCCCATATATTCTTGTTCCTTATCATATAGCTTAATTTATTGACCAGATCATGATGGTTATCACGTCTGACTTGTAATCTTAGGGTCAAGGGTTCTAGTCCCAGACATGCCAAACCTCCTAGATTTCTATCAATTCCGCCACACCATGTTCCAAGGTGACATAATCTCCCCCTGGTATCCTGTCTCAGAATTACAATGGCCGCCAGCCACTTTAAGTAAGTATTTTTAGAACTATCGGACATAGTTACTTCAGTACTACATGACCATTAGATCCCAATGCAGTAGTGCCGTCCCAATTAGCACCATAAGCCATTATACATCATCGAGCTACCACAGGAAACCTCGTTCAGGGTCCCTACCCTACAGGAATAAATTGGTTCTGTATAAAGAATCTTTTGAGTCTGAAAATAGCTGCCATGCCACAGATATGAGACACCTTTATGGGCAAAGGAATTTAATCAGGAGTATAATAGCTATTACTGTTATAGAGACAATTAATCCTGCTGCCATCTGAGCCGTCCACGTTAAGTACCTCGAAGGTATAAAATAGTCAATGGTCCATGACCATTTTTTGCTCTGTTCAATTTGGTTGACAGGGAGGGCATTGATGTTCTACTTCATCAAAGTAATATTCGGGCACCACTTTGCTATTTTGATGGTTTCTTTACAGGAGAGATCTGACGCCCAGGTTATTACCATGCTTCGTTTAGACTTCACACAGCAAGTGCCATGGTATAGGCGTGTAGCCGGTTGAGTTATCAACCAATGAGATAATTCCCTGGTCTCCACTGCGGAATTCTTAGGGGGCATTATGTAACAGCTTGTACCCATTGTGATTGCTGTACAGTGCTTATCTCGCCAGTTACCAGATCAAGCAATGGACGCCCGCATAAGGCATCCAGCTACCTCGGTTATAACAGAACATTATCATTTCCTGTAAGAATTCCCCGTGGAAGGCTGTTGATTAAATATGGCAGAAAATCACTTCAATTCTTTTATGGAAAAAAGCTCATGGACCCCGGGCTTCTGAAATTCCCACACAATTTTGAGATGCTCAATCATACATAAAGGGCTCAGTATCTGAGTAATGCCAATTAAAAAGATAACTGTTGCAGAATTAGAGGTAGTGCTCGGGAGTACATGTGTTAGAGGTGTAGCCTGTAGCTAGCAGCACACAGATCTACCCACAGAAGGAACACATATTCACACGGAGAACCAATCACCCAGACGTGCAAACTTCCACGTCACAACCGTTGCCGCAGGCTGCGATAATAATAACACCCATGCGACAACAGCAGAGCGCGCTTCATGCTTGACTGTGCAGCGCTTCAATCCGTCAAAGCGATGCCATCGCACTCGCACTGTGGCAGTGGCGGGCCAGTGCGTCCTCCCTTACCCCGAGCCCCCGGGGCGTTAGGCATCTCATTGGCGCGGATCAGATCCGTTTTTGATGGCGCGCGGCGCGCGTTGACGCCTTTGAGTTATTGTACGGTGGCGGCAACACTCGGCCCATTTGTTGCTTCTTATCGGCGGCACGACAAAGTGTGGTCGGGGCGCGGCTGTAATTAGACTGTGGCTGTACGACGGGGCCGGGGCCGCCTTCGGGGAGCGAAGCCAATTACAAACGGGCGGCGCTTAAAACAGTGGAGACGGCGTATCGTTTGATGAAATATCTCGTTATTATCGCTTGGTGACGTGAAGAAAAGATTGCTGGGAGTCTCCTTCACTCTCTTTGAGTTTGAGAAACGTGTACATTTACAAACATCACCGCCTTCCCTCTCTTCCCATTTGCCTTACGCATGACTGTTACCCCTGCCTCATGGTCACCCTGTAAGCACTCGTTGAGCATCTCAGTTATTCCTCTTCTCGTTTGAAAGACAGACTACGGGTATGTCAAAGCCAATTATATGGTAATTGACTAGTTTATGTAATGGTTAGACACTATAGGCACCTGTGGTATTCACGTCAGTGAAGTGACAAATGATACAACATGTTCAAACATTTTGCGTCATGCCCTCTGCCAGAATACAATAATTCAAATTCGAAAACGAAAGAAAGCAAAGCGACAGCAGAGTATTTTATCTTCACTTGGTCTTCCTAGTAGGAATCGGAACCCGTAGGGAGGGAGTCTCTGATAAAAAGGAATAACACGGACTGGATGCAGTCAGAAGTGGTTTTAACTGATGCAGTGTCTTGTCCCAGTAGTGTTATATTTAATGCTGCTGGAGTTTTCAGGTCGATACTTGGCATGTATATGGTGACAGTAATCGCATGTCATTCTAGAAAGGATACCATGCCATATTGATCCCTGTATTTGTTAAGATAATTCCTTTCAAACCCATCCAAGCAAGTCAGCAAATACGTTGTACATGTATATGTTACAATGCACCCCTAAACATAACCCCGTTGCAATTTAGTTTCAGCATACAGGTGTGATTGATATGGAAATCTAAGCAGAGTACATAGTATATCCTTGTTGTGCTCACCATTCGTTTTATGTCATCAGATCGGAAAATTCCTGCTCAAATAGAATCCAGTTTATCATATGAAGTTTGAAATTTATTGAAAGTAACATGTAAAAACGCCGAGTGTTTGCCCTATATCCCCGTTTCGGGTTAGGATAGAGCATCAGCAGGTCTATCCAAGAGAATTGAAAGTGTTTCCAATCTCCGTGTACGATTTGGTAAGACCTATTGTCCATGTTTGAAGCACATACTAATATTCATTTGCATCACGCCCTATATATTCCCTCTCGCATTACAGTTGCTCCACTGATGTCCTGGACATATTCAGCATTACCGCCACCCCTGCAGGGGTCCAAAATGAGACGTTAATAGGTCACTTCTGTGGTGACAAGATCCCTGGTCCGCTAGTCACGGAGGAGGACGCCCATTTCTTGAAGTTAATCTTCAAGACGGACGGCGCCGACTTCGACTCCGGCTTCAGGGCCAAGTACGAGTATATAGAAAAGAGGCCATTTAGTAAACGTAAGTATGAGCATACAGAGAAGAGGCCTTTCGGTAAATATAAGCACGTGCATATAGAGAAGAGGCCCTTCAGTAAACGTAAACTATACATTATTGTAGAAGTGTATAGAGAAGGGCCTTTTAGTCAGTAAATGTAAATATTAATAAGATATGATATTAAAGTGTGCTAACACTATACAATATCAACAAAACTCTTTACTTTGCTTCTGACCCTACATGAACTATTCCCCACCCTTATCTCTGTATTCTCCACCACAGGTTGCTTTATGAACATCACCCGTGGTGGTGGGGGGCTGATCCACAGCCCCAATCACCCCCACAAGTACCTGATCAACACGACCTGTGAGTGGCATATCTACTCCCGCTACCCCCAGGGTCGGATTCTCCTACAGCTCGTGTCTTTCTCCATGGAGGGATCGCTCCAGCAATGTAAGTAGTCACCTCCAGTGCCCTGATGTGATCTATGCTGCTCATGTAATGTAGGCGAGTTGCTCAGGGAATAAGCCACATTGTGATTTGCGTGGGTGGGATTTATTATAGTCTAAGGGCTGGGTGGTGGGGAGCTAGCAGGTTTAATAAGGTGATTCACTCTTTTGTGATCTTATTTGCAATTTGCCAATTATTTCCGAGAAACAAGCTAAGTTCTATTTGTGGCCTCCTGTTCGACTTCTCGGATAGCAGAACTTATACTGATACATGCAGTTTAGTGGCTAGGGAGTGGTACCACAGATACATATGCTACCAAATTACTTGTATAGCTAGGTAGTGTCTTTATTCTGGCTATACTTTTCTACAGAACCTTATATAATTGCGGATCCAGAATTTTGAAAACAGGGGGGAGGGGGCGTGATCGGACAAATTGTTTCAGGTTTATTTGGCTAGTGTGATCTATCGGTTTTTGGTCAGGGTATAATGTGAAACTCGCTTCAATAAATGCTACCAGACTTTCATCTGTAAGGTGTTAATGTCACAAGCCAATCTAATTAAAGTACATTAACTGGCGATGTTGGAAATGATCTTGATAATGCTTATAATTTAGTTCAAAGTTGTACATATTAGAGCATTTTTCAATTGCAAATTTCCCAATACAGGTTTCTTCATCTCAAGTCTTGTCACATGTCTATAAGCACGTTTGTTATTACAGTATCATTTGAAGTACATTATGTTGTATTGAAATGATATAATATTACCAGAATATGAAAGCTGTATCCAGGAGTCCAAGTTCTATGTACTAATTTTTATAATATCATATAAGACGTACAATGGGTTCTATAGTACAATCCCTCTCCCCCATCACAAAGCTTTATCAAAATAAAGCCTTGTCTTCACATAGATATCTCGTAATAAGGTGCATCTAAAAGAAATGTGTACAGCATCTGCATGACAGCAATCTCAAATATAACTGTAAGTCTATTTCGGAGGGCGGCTTAAACATGAAGGGAATATTTGATTTAATTGGCACTAGCACGGTTACTATCTCTCAAAATACTTTAAAGGCAAAATCTGTTATTCTACAGTGAATATTTGAGATGCTTTACAGTAGACTGGTAGTGTATGCGCATGGTTGAAGTAGGCGCAAGAATGTTTGTATAATATGCAACTGTCTATTGTATTAAGCATCACCTAAAGCACACAACAGAACAGGTAGAGGACTTACTATGATACAACCGCATTCTGTATCGCTATAGCACTGAATTTCTAATAACTTGAGCTTATCCAGTCCCACGAAAAATAGATCTCTCCCTATATGTTCTTAGTGATAGTTGAGTAAGTTGCTTTCCAATTTATATAGTTAGATTAATATGATTTCTTTTACGTTTACACATTTGAACAACCGTTGAAATTACCGTTTTTCAATAACTTCTAATCGATTCTTTATTAATCATTTATGCTAATTTTGCTGAAATTTAAGCTGTTTCTGAAATCCCCTCTTCTAAGATTTAGTCTATTTTGGCATTTTCGTTATTTACCTCACTGTTTCCTAATACAGCTAAATTGCTTCAGTATTACATAGGCGTCTACTTAATATTACCCTTCTTATTACTTTGATATTTCCCTGGAACAACCGCCCTTCTATTACTATTACTATTTCGAGACCTTAGGGATAGCGTGGAGAGGGAGCCGGAATATACAAGCATCTATCCAATAGCAAATTGATTTTATAAGCTCTCAGTGTACGTGACGCATGTAGATATAAGTGAACTTGTTAATGCAACTCTACTTCTATATTCGTCTGTCGTCATACCGGGGCACACCTATCCTGCGTCTGCCTCTTCTTCTATCTCTTGCCTTGTACTGAAACGCTTGCTGTCGCGTCTTCTTCTAGTTCTCAGTAAAGCTGAGGGAGAGACTCAGGGTAAACGCTTACGATTGCTTTGCCTGCAACCCTACGCGTGCATTTGTTTCAGTTTTTGACGTTTTCACGTCTTGATCTTCATAACTGCCTGCTTATTTGTGTGATATCCTCCCTACAGTTATCTCTTACAAGAAAAACCTTTAGTTTGTTATAGTAAACGTCTAGATTATTACAGCACAAACCATACCTAATACACAAGATATTTACTGATTCTTTATGGGGTCTTTATATACAAATTATTGGTAGTAGTTTAGCCATATTACTCATCACCATTAGCTCGATGGACATCAGGATGGAACGCGGGCTGTGATTGGTCCATTTACAAATGCCTCCGCCAACCACAAACTGCCACACATATTGCAGAGTATTTTGTTGGGGTTGATTGATCGAATCCAATTTTGTAAGCGATCAAGAATGACCTTTTTTGTTTGCTTGAGTACGTTTTGGTGGATGATGTGGTGGGTTTGGAGGCAGGAAATTTGTTCCTCTGATGTCAAGCTTTCGCTAGACTGCCTCATGGTCTGATCATTTCCTGCGCGGTCTAGTGAAAGCCTCGCTTACTTCTTCCTTTTCAGGATGTTCCTATTTGCAGACAAAAATGATTGTTTCCCAGATGTGCAACCGTTTATTTCTTTTGTATTTTTTACTGGCCATGCCATATGCAATCAATTTTACTGTATCATTTTTTAGACACTGCCATACAATTTATCAAATGGCAGGCTACCTATCTATTTAGACCTTTGTTGAGGTCTATTTTGACCAATAGTTTGCTCACTTTGTCTCAACAAGAGCTGGTTAGACTTCTTGGGAAACAATTCATCTTTGGTCACAAACATTGTTATCACCCCTAAACATGCCAGTGGTCAAATTAGAGTGTTCCCATGGTATTAATTGCCCAGTATTAGACATTTAGATTAACTGCAATTCTAATTGGTACTGTTAAAATTTATAGGCTATATCCATTGGAACACTCACATTGTATTTGCATGAGACCTTCGTCCAACCCTAAACGCCTTCATAATGGCTGTATCAATTGGTTTTCTCTGAGACGTAAAGTGTGTGAACATTACCAGAGGAAGAACATTCTTCTTCGCATGGACGTGAGAGTGTGGGGTTTATTCTCGAATACCTCCCAGATGTGGACTGAAAGCCTCGAATTTCAAATACCATTGCTTTATCTTGTGCCAACTATCATTCTTGCTCTGAAGGTGAAGGCCGCTCTTTCAATGTTACACCGAAATGAAGTCATGACTCTCAATGTTACTGTGTACGTCATACAGTATGTAGGGAACTGTCTGTCACACCAATTGGTTAATGTCTGTTTCTCACCTTCCTTAGCTTGATCTATAGCATCAGCCAATACTGACAGTCTGCCCTATGATTCATAAGACCTAAACATGTACCTCTCATGCATGTACCTTCATGAAATGAATAGATGGTGTCTACATACATCCTATATGTGATGGATTGGAGTATATGGATATAGAGCTTTGTATCCTTACCTATGTCCCAGAACTGATGATGTATCACGCAGATCTATCCTATACATGAAAGGTACAGCAGGGCAGGGCATGTGTTGGCATGTATGTGCCCTTGGGTTGATGATTGTCAGTATTCTGCGCTGGCATGCACAATAATAGATCCGCCTATGCTACTTAACTACAATATGAAGCACACCCACTAACACCCCCAACATAGATCAAACCCAACTTAAAGTACTGCATAGTTTCCCTCAAAAAGGTCCCTTTAGTTTAAACTACTAACACTAAAACCGTTCACTTCTACTTTAGCAGCCACTAACTATCAGTTACTTAAAGAATGTGAAATTGAAAATTAAAATTAATATAACATGTATCCTATTGAACCTGCAAAATTTCAGGAACATACAACAGGCCAGCGTTATTAATTGACAAATTTAATAACATCTGAATATATATAAATTGTATGTAATATAAAAGCTTATGATTAGATCTATATGGCTGGGAGTAATTCCTAAATGAGTTATAAGACCAATATGAGTTTAAATCAAGTATCTGGTTAGATAGATGTAAACTATCACAGTCCTCCCCTAATCAGACATTTCTCGAATATATATATACATCCCAGAAGTACAATCCATTCTACCCACCTTGCAGTTGCCAATTCTATACCCAGACAGTGTGAGTAGTTGTAGCATAAGTCATCAGAGGGCGCACCAATAGCCTCCCTCCCATGTCGTCTCCACAATGCACCCGTCCCGTTGTTGTACCTCACTCAGGTCACATGATCCTTTTTCTTATCACGTGACTATATCTCACTCTGCACCTCATTTTTCCTATTGAAACTAGTTCAGCCAAATACTCGTTTTTCCTACATTATTACATCGCGTACCTCAATTACTTGCACATCCAATTTCCAAAATTTCCATATTGTGTTGTTTAAAAAAGCAACTATTTGGATTCTATTGAAATATCATAAGGCAAAAACTAACCTGAAATTCACAGAGGTAAGAGTATTTTTCTCATGTAAGCTATTGTACTATTAAGGCCTATACACTAAGACATATATCTATGCCGGTCAAATTTATTAACAATTTATCCGAGAATAAACTGAATTTCAACTTGAAGAAATAGCATATTCTAACTATGAAAATAGACGAGGAATAACAGTTGATGTAGTATAAGAAATAATGACATAACACACATGGTAGAGTAGGACCACAATAACTTCTTGTACAAACCACAGTATGGATTTATCCAGTAGCATCTTGCTCATATTACACACCACCAAGGGGCCGTCTTCTAAGACGCTGCACACTCACCCCACTGCCTCCTCTCACTCTTGTGCTCTTTTCTCTCACATCCGGTTGTCATGTCTCGCGCATGCTCAATCGTGCTCTATTTGGTCTAAACCTTGTGACCTTTCTGCCTTCTCTGTCCCACACTCTGGCCATCCAGGGACACACAGAGTCCAACACACTGCTGTACACTGCTGTGGCTACCTGTGGCACAGCTATTCCTGTTTGTGTGTGTGGCGTTCAGCTCAACTAGTGAAAGCATGTCATCTTTTTCAGAGTCACATTTTTGATGAATTTTGAAACCCTTACGGAATAAAGTCAGGGTGATATCATCCCTCCCATTCATCTCTTTTTCATCCACAGAATTTTCAAATTTTCACACGTGGATGTCAAGGATCCACTTAGTTAGACCATATTTCCATGAATCATCATCCCAACAATCTCTGCTCACAGATTCATACATCGTCACCACCCCAGTACCATTCCCCATCATTTGAAACATCATCCATTTGCAACGCCAAGTCAACTCCTTTCTTCCCAACAACCCAAGATGATGCATATCAAAAGATGCCACCCCTTTAGTAGTAGAGAGAAGCCATTTCCTCTTCGGTTGATACTGATCTGCCTGGACTATGAACTCGTTTCAGCTGGCTGTGCCAATGCCGTGCTTAAGGTATATACACACACCTCAGGAATTCCGACTTTCGAGCTCTGCGGCCAGGATGCGGGCTTAACTCAGATAGTGTCTACAGACAGCTACATGAGGATAAGGTGGGTCATTATTACACAGTTTTTGTGCTGCATATATGCCCTATGAACAGCTCTTCTAGTGTATGCTGTACCTTAGAAATATTGCAATAAATAGAACCGTTCTATGGTAAATCCCAGGGAACCAGAATAGGTGAACATGCAAGTGTATAGATGTTCAGGGTAATTTACCTGTCATAGTATCAGCAGAAACAACCCACCTGCCCCATGAATGTCATGCTAAGGTAACGAAGGTTGGCACCTGATACCAGGCATTCTTTCTTTTTGGGAGTCGTTTGAGATGATAGATTAGTAATCGTATTCAATACACAAAGAAACTAAGAATAAGGGTTTCTACTTTGAAAAAGTAAACGCTTCTTATGTATTAATCTTATCTAATAATCATTGACGAGCATAGGCCACACAGTGTTTCATATAGATATTAAGCAACCCTACCTAGCTAGTAATATACTTTCATTGTTGACTTAAATGTTCTTCATTGGCAGATTCATAAGCTCGGCCCGAGCCGTAGGTGCAAAAGGGTTCAGGATATCGTGGACGGAACTTCTGCCACACACAGGTGCGTTTGTGGAACATAGCTAGATTGCCATATGTGTTAAAATTGATTAAGATCATGGGAATGGTTAAATTACACGATTTATTGCTGGCAATTAATGGCTAAATTGTCGGATCTATGCCATCGCTAAAGGCAATTGCTAGTAATATACACAAGCAAACCATTATGAAACAATTATAATAATATTATCTATTGGAAATACTGAGCTGGTTATATCTACCAAATATATTCTTCACAGTCAATAGAAAACAGAATCATAATTTATGACTGATATTCCTTTTCCGCAGGCGAACTCTGTGCTGGTTTTAGATGCAAAACATCCGGATACTGCATTGATAGTTCGCTCAAATGTAACAATAACCCTAACTGTGGAGATAGTGACTCCTCAGATGAGGACCTTAAATGTAAGTACACAGTGGTGTAACTTTAGGACTTCTCCTCACATATGATTTATATTCTATACCACTAACACAGAAAGCTAATTTGCTTCTCTAGTATATAATTATGAAAGCACTGGCGTTTTGTGAAGTAAATTCGTGATTACACACACACTAATTATGTATATATCATTGCACACATTTATAGATGCTATGTCGCTTAATGATGTCAGATGCACTTATTATTGACATACTAATACCCAGTAGTTAAGGTTCACTGTTTCTACTCTCTCACACAAAGCCATATTGATTTCAGAGCAGAGGCTATACTATTGGTAGACGTGTGTCTTTCTGTGGGCATTGACTATAGATGATGTTGTACATTAAGATGCCTAATATTTGAAGTTTCATTTTATGAGTGATCTTAAATGTCTACTCGTTTTCTTGTAGGCGGTACGTACACCATACACCACCGTGCTGGTCTTGGCTTTCGCCTTATCGCAATGTTTCAACATTTTGTATCGTTCCACACCATTGTATTAATGTACCTTAAGATTATTCAACAAGTTTGCTGAATACATGGCCCTATTTAACGTTTCTATGTAGATGAGACTTCCATGTACTATAATATACAAATAGAATTAAATCTAGAAATGCCATGTGCCAACACGATATGCTATTATTTGGTTCACATACTTGATTTTAGTGGATCCCTTATCATTCTCAACTACAAATGTATAAAAGCTTAGCAGCTTAAAGTTAGAGCCTACAATTTCTTGCACTACACTTTAAGTTAAATACAGAAAAGAACCCCCATTATCATTTTTTAAAGTTAAGCATATTATCATAAATAGTAAAGGGGGTCAGCCCAAAACAAATTGTAATTCAAGAAGGTACTTCGGGAACTATCGAATTTGGGTGTAATCAGTTTCTCATTGTAGACCTCAGGTCTGAGTGAGAATGTCCCCTTTTGATAAGAAGCCCAGAACTGACTTGATCCTTTCCTTGACAGGTCCAAGTTATTCCGACCATGGCGTGTTGCACGTGAGCCTGGGCGTCGTCATCACGTTAGTCCTGCTCGTCTTTATACTGGTGTGCGTCCTCCACAGGAGAAGGAAAGTCCGCAAAAAGAAAAATAAACAGGAGATCGAAGTTCGCTACGTTACACGCGGGGCCGCCATAGCCAGAGACAGAGATAATATGGATGGCGGTCCACGCACAGACCAACTCCTACTGAAGGAGAGGACAGAAAAGGTGTCAATTGTATGATGCCCTGAGATTCTAGTTATTAACTCAAAGTGAATATTGGAGATTGTTATATATATAAATGATGTTTCTACTACTATACTACTACTACTGCAATGGACAACTCAATAAGAAATCTACATTCAAGTATTGCAGCTTTCAAGTTGTTAAGTACATCGTGCCTGCTACCTGGAAGGTGTACGAGGGGGTGGGGAGGACAGAGGGTGAAAAGGGTAGGGGAGGGGGTGGGTACATGGATGTAGTGAGCCCTGTTTCAAACCTACTATACTGCACAGGGTTTCTACCAAGGATGTTTTAGGTATGAGGGGAAGGTTTAATAGTCGAGTCTCTAAGCTAAGCTGGACTGTCATTACCATCGTTATGGGACAAGATTACACATCCAGATATATGCGAGGGAGCAGCTCACGGAATATAGTTGGAGGGGTGTCCTTTTAAGCTGCTCCAGTCTAGGAAGTCCAGCTTTGTTGCTCACACAGACACAGAAGCGACTGTGTCTGTGACAAGAACAAGTGTGTATGAATTTGAAAAATTCTCCATGTTCTTCCAAAACCAACCCCTCTGCTCGCTGCTGATGTGACACCAGCGACCCTCATAATTACTGCTGCCTACACCACCATGACTAGTCAGTGTGACTAGTCTGATCAACCACATGAGGGGTTAGTCAGCGGTCACTGCTACTAGTCAACTCACCAAGATCATTCATCCCACTCAACGTTCATACCCGGCATAGTATACGAATGGTGCCAGCCAACAAACATCCCAGCAAGACTTACTCTGCTAGAACCATGCCCAAAGCTCCATACTCACTCATCCATGTGTCCATATTCACAACTAGGAGCTCCTGAGTTCTCTGTGAGCAACTCAGCAGTATGTAGGGCAGCCCTGAGCAGCAGGAGGATCCTCAACTACCACACTACTCAGCTCCCAAAGGGGTCAACAGTACAACCCAGAGGGACCTTTTACATCACTGTTTGTATGGAGAAGAGAACCTGTTTTTCACCTTTTTGTAACGATTCTAGTAGAGCATGACATACGTGGACGTTAGGAAATAAAATGGGGGTTATATGTGAATAATAATAGGGATGAGCATGTTCAACGGGGACTTCTTTAAATTCCCTGTGAATCTGGCAGTTGTATAATTATGTTTCCTTTTGCTAGTGAACAAAATGAGTGTGGTGTGCATTAACCAAAAGAGATCCTGTCTGTATGGTATTTTTTTTTCTACCAGACAATCCATTGTCATTTTGCAACTCACGCCCTTTGTCGTATGTTCCTAGCAATTCTATTTATTTCATCCTTGATTGGTATTTGCGCAGGCAAGTAATGTTAAGCAAATTGTTGATAATTATATTATACGTAAATTGTTATTCACCTCAGTTCTGAATAACTAATAATATAGTTCTTAACTGTTATGACCTTAAGGTGCATAATCTGTACATAATGTCATGCACGCGTCTAGCCTATTTCATGCAGAGAATCCTCCTCAAACTACGCCCAAATAAATGTTCCTCAATCAACGTACAGCCAACCTTTAACCACCGTGATTATTCTGAGTAGATACACCAACCACTGACCTCTACTGGCTGACTGGAGAGCTGATCTTTTACAGACCATACTTGTTATACCATGCCAAAGCTATACGTATTAAACTTTGTATTATTGCCGCCAATGCTTCACTGACTATGGCTTGATTGACATAAGTCGTTGGTTCCTTTACTTGGTAGAGATATTAAGTTTATCAGGGTTATTGTTACCTCAGAGGGACTACCAAGTGAGGGAATAGTAATTGAACCCGTGAAGCTGTATGGGTGATGAAGCAAAATACTCATTACATTTTGTGAAGAAAATGATTGTGTGGATCTGTGCATGCATCAGAGTATCAAGGCTCAGTCGTGTCTTTTTCACTCACCACAATGTCAGCTGTTGGTCGTTTTCTATGTTTCACGCTAGATGGTGCCACTGTTGCTTGCAGTCCCACTTCTCTGCTTCAACCACACCACCAATCTGCTCCAACCATACTAATCATATCATGACATTTAATGAGAATCAGGATGAAACAAAGTTATGGCAATTTCATGGTTATAAAGATGTTATTTCTTGTGTGTTTTGAGAGGATATAGCTTTTTAAGTTTGCCTATAATATCACCCTTCCTGGTATTTGAAGTATAATGATTAGGTATTAAATATGATTATTTCAAACTATTATCTTGTAATGAAAATCAACTAGGCAAGTTCGTGTGCAAATTTAAATGTCAGAGGTCATTCATGCATGCAAATCGAGAGTCACTTGAAAATCTACTCTACCATAATATTTGTTTTTCACACAATGAAGCAATACTATTATGGAAAGAAAAAATCCACGAAGAACTCAATCAATATTCAGGCTTTTAAACCCTTAAAGAGAAGAGAATCACAAATATTTTCCAGAGTCCTAAGAATTTTTGTTTGTTTTAATATTTGTGTATCATTATCAATGTCATGTTTGAGTAAACATATTATCCCCATTCAACCTATTCCATTGGAACGAGAACTTTTGCACCCCTCAGCTATGCTACAGAATGTAGAGTGATTTACCAAATTCAAAATAGGAGTTTGTAGTTTTTATACCATCATCTATTACGTTGAATGATGAATCAATGTGATGTACATTGGCTAGAAGAGGAAATACATGAGATCACATATTACCATGTAAATAGTGTACATAGCTATTGTGTCATGAGAGGATATGACTGTTGCAGCTACTACCTGAGAGGAAACCCCTAAATACCCAGACATAGAGGAAACTGTGATTAGTGGCACAAAATGGACCTTGCCTAGTGACTATCATTAATATGCTCACTTTGGTTATTAAAGGCAAATTAACTCAATATCCCCACAAATATTATGGGAATAAAATTTACTAAGCAAGGGTTTCCAAATGCAAAATATCGGATTCAAATGATTGAAAATATTCAAACAGGTTTGCATCAGTATCCTTGGTGGAAATATTCATGATATGACGTTTCATCTCCTTACGATATTCTCCATATCCTTATTCCTGAAATTGTGCAAATGCAATACAAAGGTTTCGCAGGTTTCTGCAATAGCTTTCGCATAGTGTTGGTCGTTTGTTGAATCATTCCCTCATACAAGGTAAACCAATTTTGTAAGCTAAGGTAATACCAGAATGAAATGGCATCATAATATCTAGATTGTGTCCAGTCTATTATCCTCTGATCTCAGTAGGGTATTTTGGCACTAGAAATATAAGTTTTGCAGGACCATTCATCTCATCCATTCATGCAAGAGTACCCCTGCTTTGCAGAACCATTCATTTGACTTCAGACTGGGTCTTAGTATTGTTATATCAATCTTGCCACCGGTTTTACAGATAGACATTGAAATATCTATCGGTCCACAGCGTCTGCTGATTATGTACATCCATTTGTTGATGATTATGCGCAAGAACAAAGTACTTTATTGTATTTGGTGCAATGTGTATTTCATTTGCCAATATGATCATATATGTGAAAATCATCTACACTGCGTGAAAGTTCCTAATAACGAAGTAATTAAACTCCGGTTAATGTCATGCCCTTATCGCATATGATTGAATATTGCAAGTGTGTTCTCTTTAAGATAAAGTGGCCGTGAAAAATCCATGCAGGATTGAAAATAAGCTTTTCGGTGAACTTTGTGATATTTGTATAAATGCACCCTGCGACATTCATGTGAATTAAAAGAGCCAAAATGAAACTCACACTCGACATTACAACATATGTTTTGCTACATGTTATATTCACCAGTTGGGGTTCTACTAGTAAGTATAACGAACATGGGTTTATCATAGAATGGAATGCATTGTCCTCAAGTGTTACCTTTGTTCTGACTGACTTATGTCTTAGTCCATGGAGTGTAATGAAATCAGCAAAACATACATTACATTAATCAGTTACTGAATCATGTGTTACAGCTGTTACAGGCAATGAGTGATCTCTAGTAAAGGATCTATGCAAAATCAAGGTGAGTACCCATTATGACATGTGCGTATGAGCGAATCAGAGCTACTCTTGACCATATGCCTGGGGTTCACAATGGCTATGTGATCCAGCACAAGGGTAGATGCTACTCCCATAATCCCATATTTCTCAGGGATTCCAAAGCAACCAAAAATAGATGTAAGTCAGTCAACACCCACACAATGGAGTGTAAACTAGAGAAGCATTCTGAGAACATTGTTACAAGTCGATTAATGTAATTTCAGGAATATCCTGGTGAGGCAGAGTCCATTGTTTCTTTTGGTACTAAATACCTAGCATCTTGCTGTCGGCTCATGTTATATGCGATGAGGAATGTGAAGAGGACGATAGAGACCCCTGTTTATAAACCATGAGCTATGAATGATTTGTATGTACAGAAAGTAACTAGGTGTGAAATTGTTTGCTTGTAAATAAACATGGTATTAAAACGATGGCTTTATTTTCATTACTTCTACTTAGAATTGAATAATTCTAGATGTTGCTCTCATCTTGATTAATTCTGGGTAGCATAGATCCAAAGTTGGCAGGTTGTGAGACATAATTTATATATCGTAAGTTTGTAATTAATATCATGGTGCATTCCAAAGAGTACCATGGTGTATTCCAAATTTTATAACATGATCAAATGGTAACTAATACCAGAAAACCATTTGTATAAAAAAGAATCAAGAACATAACTGTTTGAGGCTCAAACTCACGACTTTGCAACAATTAAAAGTGAAAAATATGTCAATTAAAAATCTTTTCATTCTCATTATTTCTCAATTGCAATGGAAAATATAGGTTGTTGGGGACATGCACATACAATTTTGTGATATAGCTATGATTATTTCTCACTGTATCATGACCATGAAAATACCATGTAAAATCATGATTTTTCAAGGTTTCCACAAAATCTTACTTTTTTCATATAAAAGGGCTGGTTGCTAAGCAACCATTCAAAATAGAACAAAATGGATAGCCTCATTGGATTCCCTGACATCGATTTAGGGGGGGTAGGTACTCTTAGAATTATTATAGGACAAATATTAACGACATTATGGGGTGCCATATGTTAATATCTTCTGTCGTCAATATGGCTCCATATGGCGCCATATGGCGTAACGGACGCGTAACGGACGCGTAACGGACACCTTAACATGGTCGTTTTGTGACATTGACTTTAAAATATTGAAAAAAGGTGAAAAAATGCAAATATCTGCATGCAAATGGTGTCTATTAATATCAGAAAAATATTTCCGATCGTTCTGGAACATTTTCAATTATGCATTATCATGCTCTATATTTTTAAATGTTTATACAAGAAATAAAATAAGAGCATTTTAATTGCTCTGAATTATAATGGATTTTTTCTGTAAAACAAGAAAAAGCTAAAAAAACATCACAAAAATTCTAAAATTACATCCCAGAAAAGGGTAAACCATAAAGTTTGTTCCAAGAAATGAAAAGGTAGGCTAACTTAATCAATTCTAAAAAATTCTCGAGGGTCCAAAAAAAAAGTTACTTTGTGACATCTGGGTATAGCTATTCTGTGGCATTTCCATGAGCCTGAGCCTTGAGAGCTATTCAAAACTTTTATCACACCGCGTATACATGTATAGCAACTCATTGAGATGTGCTCTGCTTTCTCGATTGGCCACAGTATGTCACCACTGACTCCACTAAGACATTCTGGCTTTGGTGTGAGTGTCTACACTAGATGGCACCATTCTGATACCAAGCACGCCACAGCGTTGAAAACGAGTTCCCTGGAGATATATACATAGGCCAGGTGCTTCAATTATTTTGATTGTAGCATCATATGATGTTCTTTACCAGTACCTTCCACCTCATCTCCTGGATATTCTGCCCAAGCGTGGATATATATGCCCAGAGTTAGGGAGTTCGATAAATTCTGAAAAATGATTTAAAGAATATATATTGATTCCAGTAATATAGATCCCTATCAGAGCTTTTCAGATCTGTAAAGATCATGTCATGTTCCTATCATACATAGATCCAAATATATCATGGTGATTGCACCTGAAAATATTTCCCATTTCTGTGATCTAGGCAGGAGAGGGGCACCTACACAACAGTAGGGGGTACTGTAGCACTGGCCCTAGCTACCCTACCAGCCTAGACAGAACAGGTCCACCTAACATGGCTAGGGACATCATTGGGCAGGGTCACACACATCTGGATTTCACATAATGTCTTAAAAAACACAATTACCAACATCCCCATGGTACCAAGTTTTTAAAATTCATATTTATTCATTATATTTTGACATGAAGAATAATATTCTAGTCCACACAAAACAAAAAGTTTTACATTTCCCCACTAATGGTTCCATTTTTGCTGACCACTATAGTCTTGTGATTAAGATGAGGGGCTGATGTTTTTTATAGCCCAAGAAATGAGCTCAGGAGGCTTAACTTTGTGCAAGGGATCAGTAGGGGTGCCTCTAGGAAGGGCGCATAATTTTTGCATCACAGAAATGTGCGGATCTTAGTGATGATGTCATAAGGGAAGGGTTAAAGTCATCAGTTCGGCATAGGTGATCATCACCCACATGAGAGACTAGGGTCTTGAGGTGTGGATAAGATAGCCAGGTACGTATTGACAGACCATTCCCCCTATTGCAGCACCCATTATCATGATCATAGTTGTAGCCAAAAGACACCAGAAGAATACTGCTTACTAAGACAGTGTGGCAAGGATGATAATAACAGTTGGTATCCACCGTGATATGAACATGCCAAAAATTCGGCCAGAAATAAAACAAGCCCAGAAAACAGAGGCCATGTTATCAGGTTTCACTTTGCTGAACTGGAGGGAACTTTCCTGGCAGTAAGCAAGGATGTACTTAACCTCTACAGTGTACAAGGAATACAAGAAGAGACGTACAAGGAAGATTGTTCCGTGGGAAAACGGCTCCTGCCACAGGCAACTGGGGAAAGCAGGGTCTTGAACCCTACGTTTTGAAATAATACTTCCCAATCGAGTCCAAATTGTCTCCGGAGGGTCTAAAAACATTTAGGTCTCAGAGAAGGAAATGGTTCTTCTATATACTTCAATATAGCATTACGCACAATAACAACTACCGGGACATTCACAACTTCGAAAAATCACCCTTGACTTAATAGATTCATCCTTCCTACAAAAAATGTCCAACCAAAATTAGCTACTAACCATGGAATATTTGAACACTGGTCTGTAGCATAAACCCACCTGAATTTCGCCTTAATTTGCACTGAATAAATTGCATTTTTCATTGATTCCCAATCTAGCCTTTGAAATTATTAACAAAGGCAATTACTGAGAATCCCTTTCCCGTTATTTGATTCAACTTGGCAGACATTCAGTCGCATGTGCACGCAAGTTTCCATAATATTGGCATTATTTCCAACTTGATTATTGACCATTCAGTGCCCCTACAGAATATATGACTTTCAGTTAGCTGTAGGATTACCCTCAGTGAGACATAGCTATGGATGCAAAAATTCCCCTAGACTAGTCTGCCACCTAGTGTTAAGCGGGAGAGGCACAGTCATGCACATAAACCCTCCACCCCCCTGTGTGAGCATGGTTGGTCCCAGTCGCAGAATGAATGAATACTGGAGCGAGGCTCCAGCCCGACAACACGGCCCACATGGGGATGTTTGTATGTGGAGGAGAGTGAGACCACAGTGACCTGTGGGCGAGAGTGATACAGCACGCGCCACACCCTCAGGTGGCCGCCGCCGACGCCGACCGGAAGAGACCTGACCCCCCACTTCCGCCGCAGGCTTCCGTTTGATGGAAGGCATGGGGAGGTGAGGACTGTGGGGCACGACACAGGCTGTGTGTAGTGAAGGTAATAAGGCTGAGTGAATGACCGCTGAACATTGGCCATTGCATGCCTCCTCTGGGTAGTCCCTTTATGGCAAATGCCTTTCTGGCTGCTGCTGATGCTGCAGGCATTGCCTTACGCTGACTGACCACCACCGACTGCTGGCACTACTAACACCGCCTACACTAGTACCACCACCCACACCCACCAGCACCTCCTCCAGGGCAGGCATGCTGCTTGATCCCCCCACACCAGCAGCAGCCTGAAGAAACCAGCCTTCTGCTGGTGGCTCACGGACGTATCGCTGGCAGGCCGGCCCATGCTGCCGGGTACAGACGCACTGCTGGTACTGCTGGTGTCCCGCCTGCTGTGGCTGGCTGGGTTAGCTGGTAAGTAGCACCACGCAAGGCACCAGCGACGACGCCTCCTGTTTCAGTATTAATCTGCGCCTCCTCCCCCTCACACGCACACACCTCGCCACTCACCTCCCTCCCCACACACGACGCCACACACGGACACACGTGGACCGCTGGAGGTGGCGCCGGTTTGATTCACCTCTCCTACTCTCCGTGTAACAGTAGTAGTAGCAGGATCCTTGTATTTGTAGCTACAAGAGGAGGAGCAGGAGGGGACAACGTGCCTGCTACAACTCAATCAGAAGCAGCGGGAGGAGCAACAGGAGGATCATTACTAGAGACACCCTGGAGGAAACCACAGAGAGACAGGTCTGGGTCTATACCATACACCTCAGTGGTGCAACACGGTGGTGGTAGGCACTGCCTTGTCTGAGAAAGATGTGTTCATTCCCTCCAAGGCTCCTGTAATTATTACCGAGCGTTATAATATAGGTTAACATCTGGTTTATTGTACTCTATTTGGAGCAGGTCCCAGCAGTACCCGTATACCTGTTGGTCTCCTTATACAGTTGGCTGTAATATAAATCAGTCTGGACGGTAGAGCCCCATTGTTGGAAAGTCGTGATTGACTCACCTGGCAATACCTGACCTGTTGACTCACCTGGATTACCTTTTGGTGGGGTAGTAGGGCACGCCATCCCCCTCCACCCCCAACTTACTGGTTCAACTATAATACGATAATTGTGGGATCAATTGAGACCCTCTGTCGGGGGATTCACCTAAGCGTGGGAGATCCTGTAGATCGTCTACCCATTTATATTGTACGTGTTGGAGTCGGGCATTATACCACTGGAGGTGGGGTGTTCGGAGGTAGGGTATTTCACACGGATGCGGATGTGTTGTACAGCTTTATTTATAATCACGTTAAGCAGTGATATAGTCTAATAACCAGAACTGATATACAACAATATCCACACTTCTCTGGAATAACATAAATACTATTCCCCTGTGGTAGTGTTTACTCGATAGAAGCACACACGGAGGTAAGGCAGCAAGTATTTAAATATAAAAGTACTGCTAAATAATTATCAAAAATGGCATCTAGTTCAGTTAGTCAGGAAAGCCTGGATAGGGACGAATCTTATGAGTTTGCTCCTCGCCGGGCGCGTGTCCAAAGGCCCGTGAGGTCCCGTGGTGGCTCTGCCTCCCTGCACAAGTCGGAGTCCCTGGACAGTGGTGACCACAACGGGTACGAGATGTCCGGCAGTGTAGTCGAGGCACATGGAGATGCTGGAGGAGGGGCTGGAGGAATAGTGACCGGGCCCAGCCTGGTAGGGGGACTGTCTGGTGCCTCTGCCCCTCCAGATCATGACTCCCCTACACGGTCAGCCGCCTCCAGGGCCAAGGATAGGGATAAGAGGGCCCGACCTAATCACCTACAGAAAGGCAAGACCGCCAAGGATAAGAGGAAGCTGAGAGAGAAGAGGCGGAGCACTGGCGTCGTCCATCTGCCATCCGAGGTAAGCTTCGCATGACTTTTTGAATTATCAAATTATATTTCAGATTTATTTTCCTTATACATGACCCTATCCCCCTCTGTGTGCCTATGGCAATTGATGCTCAACACACTTAAGTAAAGTAAAAGGACGCCCGCGCATGCACAGACCTCTTTTGTTCGCCTATTTTCTAAAGAATATTCAACAAGGTACTTCAGCAGTTGTACTGAAAGGGCAATGCCGAGAATGCTGAGAAAAACATTATAATATTATGTTCCTGTGAAAGTCGTATTCAGATTTTCCCCCAACGTCTACAGTGGTATAGTATTCCTTCAGCATGGTGTAGTATCATTTCAAATGGCAGTTTCAACATGAAACGAGGGATCGAGAGCTAGGGCTTGCTTTTAGTATAAGGTACTAAGGCGAGCGAGAGGTCCCTATTGAATTGGTCATGTCCGTTATTTGAGCCCTCTGACATGGGAGGGGTTAATTTTCAAACATACCTCCATGTAAACAGGAATATAAAAACAGCCAGACCTTTTACATTAGAATATACCAGGCAGTGCGCAGTTCCAGTAGCATTCCTCGCGAGCTTGTCATGCCTATGCATGAGAGGAGGGCTTGGGAGTCTATTGCCTGCTGCTATATATGATGTGTTTACACTACCCCACCCCTACATGGTGCTTACCTGTGTAGGGGGGAGGGTATACATGTAAGTCAGGTAAGCTAGAGATGTGCACCTGCATTTGAGGTCTATTAGCAGAATAGCAGCTGACTGATTGGTCATAGGGGACAGGTGCAACTGGATCAAATCCCTCAGGTAATCATTTAGATATCATTGCCTTCTTACATATACAGGAAAATAGCCCCATGTAAAAGGGGTAAAAAGATACTTCTGTATTACACTACGCAATCATACCCTATTTAATCCTTAATAAATAGTCCCAATACATTTAAAACTGAGTCAGTCAATGACGTCATTCATCAGCTGGTCATTGCCCAAGTCCACAGGTGTTACGGATAAAGTTGTACATGAATTGAGGTATCTGGATCGAGGATAAACTCCCGATTCTGTGTCAGGACTAGGACAGTATATGATGCTTGAGTAGTTAATGGGGCAAGACGGCGACGCAGGTCAGTGATTCATATACCACCTAATACATCTGATATCAGGGGGTTTAGTCAGTTGAATAGACCTTGCCCCTGTTCCGTAATGGTCCTTATCTGGTTAGTCTGTTTTCATATAATAATAATAGTGGCCAATGTGTAATTTCACGTCATTCTGAGAGAGTAATCCTACCGTTTTAAGTATGTAGTTCAACTTGTGTTCATATTACATGTAGAGTAATGTATGGAGATATGTACATCTATTTTAAATCAGAAATTTTAACATAGTATCCTATACTTCTAATTATCCATATGAATATAGATACGCGTAGACATCGATGGCACCCTCATGCCTGTACAAAGCCACTGGTTAAATTTTAGCATAGCGGCCGGAAGTGAGACAAGATTCAAGAGCGTAGCTGGGCTATCGCAACATTGATTCAGTCGCATAGGAGAGTCTTTAACAGTTTCAAATAGTAATAAAATGTGATAGACAGTAAGTAGTGGGATACCTGTATGGTTTCACATTAGGCTACGTCCTGTGTTGACACTGTGTACATATGGCACGTGAACCATATGTCTACCTGGTTATGTGGAGTATGCCCTACAGCCGCCAGGTAGTCAATAAATAGAAAGCTTTTTAAATACTCCACGTTTAAATATGGCACATAGTCAAAGGGCCCAGATTTATACTACATGTAACACATTACAAAGTGTTATGTACACGTAGGCCAAATGCATTCAAGCCTGTGTGTTTTTATTATCAATAATCTTTATGCCTGTCTGGAGACGATGTTATGTCTGTATTGTTGTTTTGATAAGTCTACCACGTACAGCTTTTATTCACACACAAGGACCCACGTATAAAGGAAAACATATATACCCAAAAACATAATATCAATATTGTAGAAGCAATATTAACATTGGGGCCAGACATGTCCATAGTATCATAGTGGTGCTGAAAGGTGACAGACGTCTGCTTTGTCGCTTGTTATTACAACCAGAGGTTTTGTGCTTTGACGTCAAAAGCAGATATAGACATCTTTTACAATAAAAACTACATGCAATAAAATTATACATACTTTAATGTCGACTCAATTACACTTCTAGATGTAGTGTGATATAGGAGACCACAGCCAGCTATAGGTAGTACTATATGCCATGTGTGATTGAGGAGGTGATTCTAATGAACCCTACCTGAGGTCACTCCTCCATACCGTGGTGTCTAAGGCCAAACAGTGTCCAAGTTAATAACTGACCCTCTTCTGCCGGAAACACTCCACACATTCTAGAAATGGCTTTGGTCACTAATACCAGACCACAAAGTAATGTATCTCTCCACCCCCACTGCCAAAATCTCACCTGGCCAAAGTAAACTTAGTGGAGTGGGAGGGGGCAAGGCGGGGGTAAAGGTATTTCGCTCATGGCTTTATCATAGCTTAGGCTGAACAGATTCAGGGACCCCCATTGATGTATTGTAGTAGACGGGTATACCGTGAATGAGTCACAAAGTGGGGATGCCGAAGACGCGACTTAACCACGTTGGTGCACTACTCACGACGTGGGGCTATTTTCAATGCCCTGACGTGCAAATTTATTAACCCTTTAAGGACCACCTGATGCTTTAATGGGCTATGTTCCTCATCGTCATGCTGTAATCATGTATCATTATAGCCTTTCGGCGTGATGCCTTCATCCAGCATGACGTTGATACACTCCTGAAGGACAGGCATGATGCGAGTAGACTCGCCAGGGCTGCTTTCATGCATCATGACGACTGAGGGTATATTGTGTTAAATTAATTTTCGGTCCTTGCAGGGTTAACCCCCAACCCCTTAGTCAGCTCTGTACATGTATGTACATACCCGGCTGCACTTCCCATATCCTGCCCCCCTTTGTACCCCCCTCACACCCACTGTCTGATTAGCTCTCACCTCCCCACTCAAACACCGTGTCTGTATACCTTAAAGGCGCTTTTTTGTTCAAATATAAAATTGCGAGAAAACATTTGCAGAATACTGGGAATCTTCGCAGTGTTTTCGCCCAAGTTTGTGGAAAAAAAACCCATCTAGAACGTTGTCTAATGATTTTAGGGTCGACCCTGCATGCTGTGGTGAAACAAATTAAAACACACCTGTTATTTTTTGGGTTGGGTCTTGGGATGGCTATGAAACATCGTATGCTGAAGAACCAGAAGCGAATATATGAGTATCTTTGTGATAATGAAAGCTTCCCAGTTACTTGTTTATGTGTTTGATCTTCCCCGAGCAGGACCTCTGCTACCACCACCCATATAGCGTTTTCCATGGTATCTGACAACGACACGGTCACTTGGCATTGTGTTCTGATAAGATCAAGATAAGTTGATACTATATGTATCAGCTGTAGGAATTACCTCTCAGATAACGGATTGGTATCTCCCCGTCACAGAGGCACGCAGTAGTAGTAGGCTACCCCTTGATCCTGCATCAAAAACACCTACAACATTGCTTCAATATAGACGGCCATAACCATGTATACAGCCCTTTTGCTGACAAATTGAGGCACTGCTCAGCTGGAATTTGGGGCTAAAGCACCATGTCCGAGGGATGGGACTCACTTACAAAGCTACTTTAATGTCTATATCTGGAAGACCTGCATACGAAGTGGAGGGCAATATTCAGATGCTGCAATATGTAGAGAAAGATCATTTTCACATTGTAGTATTGGAGAAGAAATGAGTGTCACTGTTTGTAATGCCATCTTTATCCGGGGGACACCATTATATTAATGCAACTTCGACAGGGTCTGTATAAGAGTAAACAAGCCATTTATTACCTTTATCTGACAATAAATTGGACTATAGTTATGCTTTGGATCCCTTGTCTCATATCAGGTTTTATGATAGGTGATAGCTTTGATCTGCCACTCTTGCCTTTCACCTGCCAACCAGTGTCAGTGCACTGTTACATTAATATCCGCCCAGTCATGAATCTGCCTTTGTACCCTCAACCTAATTACCCCTAAATCTGTGGATCCTCCATCTGTCATCAGTTGTGTTAATTACAACAATTTATTATTCAAAGTAGAAGAAGCTAAAAGGTAGTTGCTGACAGTTAGTTGGCCTGTAGAGAGGGGGGATATGTAAGTGAGTTGTCAGTTAGCGATCAGATACTATCTGCCGACTGCATGCTGGCTGACAATAACATGGGAATACATATAGCCAGTGCATCACGTTCCAGTGCATTAATCATTGTATAGTTACTAGCAGTAGCTGTTACACTGTGATTAATCTAGATCTGCTGCTGTCTTTTTTTGCGTTGATGGTAAAAACCTCCTAAATATTTGTACATAGCAACTTTTGCCAAATATGAGCAATTGAACTTTAAATGGTTTAAATCTTATTATGTAGGTCTCATGTATATACGGGCTCTCCCAGGTTTTAATCGAGTTTTAGTAAAATCTTCATCATGATGCATTAGTCTTACATTCAATCTAAATCTGGCACACACACAAGGGAGACTTTGCTATCATTCATATCGGTACTAATAATTATGGAAATAGGATCCTAATAGAGAAACCAGACACTATAGTGGAATTGATAACTCAGTTAGTAGTAGGCTGTCATATATAAAGCATATACAAATGAATTAAGATCACACACTAGCTATGGGTATATAATATGGCATGAACTGATAGAGCAGAACTGCCTGATCCTCTTTTGGATCATTGGCTGGGTTCATAATCGGATACTGCAGGGTACTCGATCCATTCCATCGCCCCCCGCGCACACATACCCAATAGCATATCATAAAGCACTGATACCCAGACTGATATCAATTTAATTCATAGCATTTCTACCTATAACAGTGTGATATATATAATACGAAAATGATCCCCACGTTATCACGACTGGCATTATCAGCATGCACCATTCTGTAACACCAAACATCTATATCTCATGTCATGAGAAAAAACAAATGAAACTTAAAGTTTTGTTAGAGAGCTTGAGAATCTGCCTTGTGTGGTCTCTTTGAAGCTATTAACGGCCGACCTCCAGAGACCTAATCAATCCCTGTCAAACTGTGTGTGACCAAGGCAACGTTTGTCCTGCCAGACTAAAGCCAAAGGTCAGACACCGGCTGGGGTCTAGTGTGGACTTCAGAGGATGCTGTCAGCTCCGAGGTAAACATGAAATTGGCTAGTGTGACCACAAAGTGTAACTATAGCCAGTCGTCATGAGATGATGACAGGGGCATCAGACATAAAATTCGACTTTACAGCAACAACAGAAAGGCATAATGAATAATTGGCTGTAGTCGGTGAGGGATGAGATTCCACTTCTTTTCCTGTTCCTGATGTGTTCATTTCGCCATGCATTTTTCATTTGCGCAAAGTGTGCAAAAAAGTGAGCTTAAATGGATGGGCATCTATGACACCTTGAAGGCCAAGAATGATGGTGCTAACGTCTTGTCGCTCATGAAGCTCCCAATGACTCTGTTCAACCAATGATGAGCCATTAATAATAATAATAATAATAATAATGATAATGATAATGATAATGATAATGATAATGATAATGATAATGAATACAATAACAAACATGTTCTTACACTTGCAAATCTAAACACAAAAGAATTGACGTATGTGATTGTGCTCCCTAGCCCAGGCAGGGGATTATTTTGAGATTCCCCATCAATCCTACAAACATCAGTTTGACTACTATATGATCCTGTGGGAGTTTTTAGGGAATTCAACAATTACTGAGGTGGCATTGCGAGTATGTATTTAACTGAGGATTTATTAGGGAGGGGAGTTCTACTGAAGCAGATAAAATCTTGGAAAACACGGCAGTTTTTGTTTCTTTGTGTGTATCTCAAGTACAGGTTGCCATAAACACCAGGTATCGTGTTACAACTACGGAATAAATCGAAAACATAATACACTTCTATATTGGACCTATAGGAAATAGCTGTGCTTTCCTGAAAATGAGGTCATTGCTGAATCTAACCGCCACTGCCATGTCTAGCTTACAGCATAATTCTGAGCGTGATAGATGTCTTTCAGGTCAAAAAGCTTTATCAAGCCATCTTAGAAAGTCTCCTGAATGGCCAATGCTGGTGTGACCTGGGCCCAAGATGACAGCCATTGTCACTAATGTATGCTCCACATTAGTTGTGTATACAATGAGCATTCAGGACGCCCCAATTCAAGGCCACCAAGGGGCCTGACTGGGATTGATCAACACATATCTCACCAGGGCTAGGCAGGGTGATTTGCATTCTTATCTAAGGTAATTGGTGGAAAGTGGCTGCTCTTCCCAGGGACTAATTAACTCATTACCTGTTTAGACACCGCTCAGAGTGTTTTTTCATGAGCAGGGAGTGACTTTGAATTCATTACCACGTCACCAGTCCCTCCTTTAGGATAGATGTGTGCATACATTGTTGTAGTCAGTTTTATAAATGTCAAGTTATAGCATTCTAGGTAGCTAATATCACCCACAATCAGATACTGTTTACAAACTGTAGTAGCTATTGCGTTTAATTGCGGATAAGAAGTATAGGTGGGCAGTGTAGAAGTATGTAGGAGATGCTTTGTAAATAATCGTTATTTCCACTTGTTAATAAGTCTCTTTCAATGTTGATGTCTCCCAGGCAAAAACCTGTACCTACACTGTCATAGGTCTATGGGTAGGAAACCTGATTATTATAATATAACGACATGTAAAATCAACTGTGGTTATGCTATATTACATAAAATGAGTCCCTCTCATTCGTGGCATATGGTTTTTCATTTCATATTATAGTGCAAACTAGACTGTGTATATATATATATATATATATATATATATATATATATATATATATATATATATATATATATATATATATATATATATATATAGCCATAGCTGCTGCTATTAAGCAATCAAGATGGAGGCCGGCATGTGGTCGACGACCTGGGTCGTGTGTTCACTGAACCTAAAGATGTCTAACCTGAATACACGGCCTGTACACGGTTAATATGGCAGGTCTTTCTCCCCAGTTTAATGTGATATATTAAATCCAGTTATGGTATGCCATTTCTACTTTTTACTATTCGAAATGAATGCCTTTATCCCGGGGGTTTCCCCACCAATTAATCAGTTTACAGCGATATCATGTATTGTAAGTGGTCTTTTGTGGGGTTTGATTTTAACCCATGGTTTGTTATTCAATTCCGTGTACAATATTCGAACATGAAAATCCAAGTCTAAGATCTCATATGAAGAATATCCATCAATTTTCATAAGAGATGTACATAAATTAAATTAATGGTCAATTTAGGGAATAAATGTGTAATCAATACTCTTTCAATGTTGTGAAATTCCCCAGAGCAGCTAACCCCACTGCTGTGTTGATTTAGACGTTGGGTGTTTGTCTGGCATGTATCGAATGATATAAAAACTCTGTTAAGATCGATATGCTGTTTAGACGCTCCTTAATGGCATCCCAGGGCCTTTGATTAAGTCCATTTTTCTGCCTCATTTGTCTAGTCCTTTTTATGTCTGTGTTTTTCTTTGTTAATGGTGTTCATGAAAAGCTTTTTGCTCTTGGTTATGTATTGTCTTTGAAGATCTGAATAAATATTGCATATCATGGGAGCTAGTATATTCTTTTGAAGAAAAATAGTATCACTCATCCAATAGGATCGTATGTTGAGAAATGTCATGCCGTATTGGACCACCTGATTTAAAAGTTAGATTGGAATTAAGGAAAGAAAACATCAGAGAAACAGCAATGCTGTTGTTGACTTTGTTAACATTTTTGACCGTTCTGTGACCTATATGCCTGGTCATTTGGTAAACCCCGCCACAGGACATGAATAACACTCTCTGACCTGATCGTAAGTACCATGCACTGTTCTACTGGTTATGTATTGTTGTGATGTCTATCATTCAAAGAATTGTTATAAGAATATGTTAATTGTTATGGCAGTTACTGAGTTACGTTTATGTATAGTTCCGATCATATCAATCTATCAGCTGGATTCTCAAGTCAAATGATAACAGCACTGGAATCTGGAACGCTGAAATGGGCATTGGATTTTCTACGAATAGAGCTCTGATTGGCCTTATGGTTGGCGGCAGACTTTCTTGGTAATACATAACAAGACAGTGTATATGACATCCTCACTCTGTGGTTTGTCTATTGGCATGGGGTTCCAACTCTTCCCCTCCATTAGGTTGTCATCTAGCAATGTCTACATGCTGTAAAGCAGGCGGTGGGTGGTGTACCCACACATTTCACCCGTCAGTTGGACGTTGAGTGGACCCCATAGGCTGCACCCACTCAGACAGAAGTCCCCGATGTGAGGCGTGCCAACACTATGTCAACACCCCACGCCTGGATGATATCTTATTTGTAGAAACTAAAGCCAGGAAATAATTTGTATTATTATGAGCCTTTGATTGTATCATCAGAGTTGAGGGACCACAGTTTGATATACACCAGGTGACAAGGCATTAGTATTTAAGGTATCTGATTATGACTGTTTCTCTAGATGCTGCATCTCTACGTATTCTTTGAAATGGATGTGTACTTCTGTGTCAACTATTTATTTTCTCTCGACCTGAAATGCACAGTCGGGATAGGTACACCAAAGTTCATTTTGTTAGCGATAAAATGAGAATGAAAATGTATAGTGGCAGAACCTAGTTGGTTATGATTATCGATTATTATCGTTGCATTCTAGTATCGTCTCCGAGAGTATCATTATAGAGATTGCCTTTACTTGCCTTGTTGACTAACCTTGTAGTATGAAAAGCTCTAGAAATTAGAATTATAGACGCCCACATACATTTTCGTAACAATCATCATGAGAGGCGAAATTAGTATTATTCTACCTGTTCCTGACCTAAAATACCCTGGTACACTCATTATCTATACCGTCAACACCAACGTAAAAAGTGAGTCAGTAAGTTGGCCATATATTCTAATTACCCCCCCCCCCCCTCCCCCATTGTTAAATGTGTGATAGGTATAATCATAAAACGAATTTATCATTAAAATGTATGTTTTCGAAAATGACACACATTTATTGCATAGTTTCTTAATTTACCACTTTAAACAAATCGGTTTCTACAGGCGATGAAATTATATATATAAACACATATTCAGTCTCAAAGCCAGGTATGATGTTGATGCGGAAACTTGGTGCATCCAGGGGCGATAATGGAATAAGCAACTGCGTAACAGTGTTTCATAACCGATTAGATAATACTCTATGGACACACCCATGTTAGATTATGAAAGCACTGGCATTAGATCATTAAATGATGTACCTATGGTATCTGCCAAAAGTTATTGATTATTTTGTGACACTCTGTATCCAGACATTCGCACTGCAATATGCCTCATCGTTAATAAACAGACACAGAGATTTCATAAATTGGAACAGTCATTCTAGTATGCCTGGTTGTTTCGAGATATATCGTCGTGAATAGCAGGTTGCTAGACACGTGGACCTGTAGCCACTTCTGCAAGGGGGCAAGTTTTTGAAGGGCATCACATTTTGATAAGCTTGGCCCAGTACTGCGAGGCGGGAGCGTGAAATGGTAGCTAGGGGAGTGTAAAATTCCCGGCGGCCGCCATATTGTGATCTATCGGCGGGACCCGGATGGGGTCACGCTGATCCCGGCAGGTCCTCCTCTGAATGAATAATAAAAACCAGCGTGCTGTTAAAGGTGTGTGCAGATTGCTATCTGGCAGGGTGGGCAGGGGGCCTGAAGGCTGAAGAGCTGAGGTATGGAGAGGAAGAGGAGGTAACCTTCGTCCAATCCCATAGATGCTGCTATAGGAATAGTAAACTGTATATATCGACCCTGCGTTGTAGCTCAGTGTTGAGAAGCAAGATGCTGTCCACAATAAAGTAGGGACTTTTTGAAACATAGCAAAATTGGTCAATCAATTAATGTAAAGGTTTATTTTCATGATACCAGACGATGACCTCGGATCCATGAGTAAAATGAGAAACTGCGAGTTAAATCCCGGGCCGTCGTATTTAAGGATGAATACCTGTCATGCCTGCACTTCGACTTCTATGCCTTTAAGAAGAATTCCCCTGTTTACGTTGTATACAGACATGAATAGGAATCTACATGTATAATATAGGCACCACGATTATTAATACATGACCCCCCCCCCCTTTCCCATGGTGCTCAAATACACTCATCACTGCATGTATGACTTGTTTTGTAACATTACACAACTCACTAGGGGTTTCTCTAACCCTCTGATATAGACAAAACTTGATAAAGTGAGGTACATGTATAATGTATGTTAGCATGTGCCTAGATGGCTGTGGATGCAGGATAGCTGCTGGGAGAGGAGGGTGATGGTGGGGACTCGGCCCTAGACGGTCATTTCAGTGGCTGGTCATGGTCGGCTGGACATTGATGCCAGGACCTGGTGAGGACATGCCGCCAGCCCCCGCACCCAGACCCATGTGAATCATACACAGGTCGACCATGACGACGTGGGGCACCGCGAATTAGGGGAGCATGCCCCGTCAGCATTATGTATAAACAAATTATGGTAAATTATGGTAAGATTGGCATGGAAATAAGACATGCGTTAGGTAAGCAGGACCTCCTTATATATAGAGACAGGAGGTTTGAGGCCAGAGCATTTGTCCAGCACAGTGCTTGCCATTGTAAACCATGGATGTGTTGCAATCGTGCCTGGTATCCGTGCATACACTAACATAGAAATACCAAGCATGACATTTTGAGGCAAATCATATCCAGGATACTATAGTTTCCTCAGTTGCTGAATCATCATAGAATAAGCAACGTTTTTATACCAGTTCATGAGAGTGATCATACTCCGACAGTAATATTTCCTGACAGAATAAATTCCAGCGTACCGGAAGTGAGTCTTCACGGCAAATGCCATGAAATATTTAAAAAGAGCAGCTGGCTTAGACTAAAGTGGCATTTACCCGTAAGTCTAAATTGACCTCCACACTAAGGCAAAGGTTGTCTATACTATAGGTTGCCAAAGCTGGTGGGACTTTGCTTTCGAACAGTTAATCTTGTTCTTATATTCGTTCTGAACTATGTGATTTCTGGGTATCTCTTAGAAATAGATAATGACTTTGTATCAATGACTATGATACTCCTCACATGACCACATACAGTGATATGCACCTAGGAAATCACAAATGGTGCCATCTCATGCTGATCTCTAACGACAGCAACCCTTATTCTGGATTGCCATTTTGGAACAACTCTTACAAGGATTTATCCTAGATGAAGACCTAAAGCCCATTCACTTCCTCCACTTTTTAGTTGTCCTGTTTGCTAATTTAGGAGGTGCTGTATTCAGGAGGGGGTGTGCTTACTAGGAATGTCAGGTAGGACAGTGGTAGGCAGTGTTCTGGGTAGGCAGGTCGGCGTGACTGTTAGACGTTGGACAGGGATTGTCAGCTCCATGTAGGTTCTGTGTTCTGGTCATGTTTGTTCAGCAAATGACAAGAAGCACGCATGTTTTTTTGTTATGTATTTATATATGTGTGTGCGTAGTGGTGGCATTCCTATGGTATTAGGGTTTACATATGTATACTTATTTATTGTCATGCCATAATTGACTTCTGTATCAAAAGTATTAATAGAGGATGTATTCAATTAGATAAGCTACCGTATACTTTATGTTACATTATGATATATACTGCCTGCCAAATCCTATGTTATTTGAATTATGTATACCTCAGTCGCTCTTCCATTTGATACATTTTCCTTTCCCAAATACACGTAAATTCTATAGGGATAAGGCTTTCAGATTGCCATGTGCTATTCAGAATGTGCGTCCTAGGCTTATGGCCTATACAATGATGGCACAGATTAGAGGAGAATAGCTTTAATAGAACGCCATCACATGGGAACTGTATATCATGGTCGGGTTCTATCTTTAGGCAACATGTATATGGATGCACTGATCCGTTTACAGTTGCATTTAACGCTAACTGAGGAAAAAAGAAACAGGACAACACACCAACAATGGTGAGAAACTGTAATCCAGACGTAGCCACGGTACACATACAATGTCTATCAAGCGTAACAACAATAAAAAGGGGCTCAGACAACAGTCACAAACGGCCCTTTGTTGGAGGCTAAATATTGCATTTGGATCTTTTTTACCCACCTGTTCACCACCGAGCCCACCTGCACCAGTGGGGAGGTATGGAGATGAGGTGAATCCGGCCAGGTGTAAATAGCCCAATGATGTCAGGTGTGGGCCTAATTCTCAGTCACCTTCAGGCCACCCTTGGATGACCTCCACCTGACCTCTGGTGACGTTCAGGGTCAAGTAGGGCGGGGCAGAATGTGACGCCTCTGATCTTTGTCAATTTGCATGAATTCTAACTGGAGATAGGAAGGGAGCTGGGCGTGGCAGATAACCCTGAAATAGCTACCAGGAGAATGGGCGTGAAACTAGGTAGATTGTTAGGTTTTGTCTCTAGCCTTAGGCAGTCTAAAAGTCACATTTTCACTTGACGCAGCCATCTCAAAAACAGTGTTATGAATAAGATTGATGTAAAGAACAAGGCAATTGGTGTCACATTTAAAATAGAAAGTAGAAAGAGTCAGCCGGTTAACAGTTACGCTCCCACCCTGAGTGTTTGAAATCACGTCTGTTCGAAGTGTATACGACGTCAGAGCACCCACATGCAGAGATCAACGTGCCCTAAAACATGCAAATCCTTTTTTAAATTTCTAACATAGTTACAACATTAATAGCAACTCATTATCTGCATTGCATAAAATCACTGTTAAGAAGTCTACTCCAAAAAAAGAATTGCATTCCTCATCGCCAGGTGCGTCAGACAAAAACATTTAGATTTTCCGATGAAGAAAATCATCATTAAATGTCCAAAGGTGGCCATGTTTGGGTTCAAATTAAAGCTAATGGTGCCAGAAATGCTCATTTTTAAATCAAATTACATCTGTTTAAAAACCTCCTCGTCATATTTTACATGACTTGGTAATGGGAAAACTGTCGGAGTGGACTAACAGTTCTCGGTTTAATTAGGGTATATATATACATTCGTATTATATATAGAGAAGGGTTTGGTTGGTAAATACACTCTACATATATATGTAGCCTCACGATATCATGAGCAGCGGAGAAGAGGTATAATGTTACTTTTGTTTACCAGCATGCATTCAAATACCATACCCAACCTGACTAAGAACCTGGCTGCATGGTATATCGAGTAGTTACGTGACCAACCCGTAAGGGTATTGATAGGGTGCACATTGCTGCAGCAGTTGGATATTGACGGGTGTGGGTGAATGTACAGGAGGAGGGCCATGTGCCACAGACCACCTGCCAGGAGGCTGTAGTACCCACATATGGTATACCTGACCGAGCCCTAGACACACACCGTATCGGTTAGTACATAGCCCTGGATGTATGGGGACGTACACAAATGACGACACCTATTTTGGGACCTTTTTCAATAGCCCTCACCCCTGTCACTATTTCGAGTAAATCGGCCTCGGTAAATGTTTAACACTAAACTCCGCCAACCCCCTTCCCCCAACTCATTAACCTGTCACGTCATTTGTGAACGTTCCCTACAGGTAACACAGTGCAGTGAAATGGTTGCTTGTTCATCAAGGGATGTCTCTAGTAGGTAACATACCTATTGGTGCCTCCAT
Source organism: Harmothoe impar (assembly GCA_947462335.1). NCBI lineage: Eukaryota > Metazoa > Annelida > Polychaeta > Phyllodocida > Polynoidae > Harmothoe > Harmothoe impar. Next base: position 45,949,603 of record OX381708.1, read on the forward strand.
GTACTGTATGCAGAGGAATCGGGAATGCATCTAGCTTAAGTTATAGAGACTGAAACATGTATATCGATATACTTTAAAAGATCTCATGATTGTGATCATTCGGATGGACAGATTGTAAATGTTCTGTAATTAGAG